>JACJUM010002809.1:7171204-7523467 GCA_020976665.1 Heortia vitessoides
TCATTTAAGAGTACGATGTGTTTTCATTTAAATAATAGTTCCCATTACGGTCGCACAGGTATTATTACAACCATTAATAGGTATATGCAATACGTATATATTACTTTTGAACTCTTTCTAACATAGTGAAACATATTAAAATTGTTTTTAAGTATTTCAATTACAATAAAAGGCTTTAAAGTTGTAATCTTTTTCCTTATCTTTCTAAAGTCTGTTCTTATGTGAGAGATGTACATATTGTTTGAAATTGATATACCTATCCTTTGATTTTATTCATGCATTTTGATTCTGTTTTCAGTTGGCAGTTTTGCCGATAACATTAGTTAAGACCTAAGAATAGTTTTAGTAACACAATAAACTATAAACTAACTATGTACTAATGCTACAAAAATACCATATTTGTATAGCAAAGTTAGTAGTTTTATTATAAATAATACACACCGTGAGTACAGTCCTGCAGTATGGGTACGCGTTCCACGCTTCTTCGTGTACTTCAAGGGAACCTTTCGGAGCCAGCAGCCTGATGAACGCCGGGACCTTTGATGCCAGGTGATAAATTTTGTACGTGTACTGGCCCGATGAATATTTTCCACCTGTGCATAACAAAATATACCTTAAAATCTGTACATACATACTGTATTGCAATGCACGCCTAAGTATAATGACACGGTATGTAGTCACAGCTGATACTAGATACTTATGTAATTAACATGTGTCTATGGTACGATGTGGCTATACATTGAAGCTTAACAAAACAGTGATAACGACATACTAAACCCATAAGCTACAAATGTCATGTCACATTTTTGCGTGTAGTAAAAATAAATGCGTCACTCAATAATTCTCAGATTGGTCTTACTATACTTATATAAAGTCAATTAATTAAATATAGGTGATTTTTCCAGCGACATAGATATCCAATTTACGAAACTAACGCTAAATACATCTTTTTCTTTTTGATATAAAATAATTTATTGAAATCGCATAACTTTTTTTAAAATTATAGTGTAATAACACTAACTATTCCGAATGATCTTTCTATTTCTAATATAAAAATATTAACTAGCCTATTGATTCTTTATTGAACCTCGAATATCGACTCAGTCAGACAAAAATACATTGGGGCGCCAAAGCAGCAAGTATTGCGAGACAAAATCATGTATTATTCGAAGGTTATCAACTTTATTTCACTGCATCAATTTTCGCAATCCATCTACTACAGCACTATCCGAATTACAATTGCTTCTTCGGTCAATATTGGACGTATGATTACATTCTATATTCAAAACTCTACGATTAACAAATACACGAGTATAACTTTAGTAGCGTCATGGTGGCCGAAATAATGATACAAAACCAACCAGACATATCCAAATAAATCAATTTACTTCAATATAGACATCCTTGCTATCTCCATATTCCTATCGCTTCATTCGCGAGAACCGGTTGAAAGTAGACCACCACAGGCATATTTCAAGGATATTATCAATTTGGTTGGTGTATGTGCCTATTACCAACCGTTGCATTGACCATTGCTATTATATATTAACTTTCGGGACTACCTTCATCTATCCGTTCTATATGTGCATATCACATCTGACTCTTATCGCATTGTTCCTTAACCGATAATTCAGCTTCACACCGCATATACTTAGACATAACACAAACTGTTTTGCGTTGCGAAGAATCGAACCCTTGAGTCCATTTGCGGCCGCTAGCGACAGATTTGCCCAAGTATATAATTTATTGTAGAAGAATCTAACTTCGAATGTATCTTATGTATTCCATATTTAAAGATATTTTTTACACAAAATCATCATTTACATTATAAATATAACTCAACCTACCTAACATCGTAAGGTTAATTTTAAATTTTGATTATTTTTTATTGATATGCTTTGGATACATAATTATCATAAAATGTGCTTGTTTCCCATCCCAAATTTCTTTGGAAGACTCCACAAATTTATATTTAACATTGATAATAGTTTATGATAGCTTATATTTTTTATTAAGCAATAGTAGTCGCCTACATGAAGTCCCTAAAGTAGAATCTGCTTATAATGACATCGAAGGGAAGTGACAATCTCAACATGTTAAACGGAGGTAATACAAAGTAGACTTAAAACATATGCAACTTAGTATTTTTGTTAGATATTTCTTTTAATGAAGACGACATATTACAAAGTCTATATATGTCAATAAAGAAAAATAAATCGACAAAATGAGGCACGTAGTTGCAAGGGGAGAGGTGGATATCATCACGAAAATAGAATAAGTAAGAAACTACACTATAACCGGACATAATTTCTTATTATTGGTTATAATACGCGATATGTCGCTATTGCCAGCACAAGTGAAGTCATTATATCCAATGAAGTATAAGTATAGTATAGTAATAATTTTGTCTGAAAACCAAACTCATACTAAGCGGTTGGTCATTATAGGCGGGATTATGATAAACGGATTCTAATGTATATACATCATAATCCGTAAGTATGTACACATGAATTAGTTGGATTTTATTATTCCTGAAATTTGATAAATGTATCAACTTCTAAAAAAACACCTCATGGCGATTTCACGTAGCAACTAGCAGTAACTTTATAACAATGTATTTTTGTACAAATCTTTCGATTACAAAATTTAAAAAAGTGAGAATAGCATGTTAATTAATCAACATGTTTATACAAGAGAGTTGAATTATCAATGATCATTATTTTTTTTTGGCCTAAGGCCTAGTAACCTTAGATCAGTAACAAAAACAAGTTTTAATACAAACTCCCTATCAGCACAGCAAAACTAGCGTAAGCAGAACAAAAGGTTATTTTTAAAACACGACAGCACCGCAGACCGAGGTCGGGGTTGGGGTTAAGAATGCAGGCCTTCGGAAAAATTGTAACCCAGCAAATTATTTTTCGTAAGGAATCAAAGCTACGCCGCGGAAATTTACAAAATCGATTTTGTGATTGAAATTATTTTGAGTGAACGTCTTATATTTTTAATTTTATGTTCCGAAATGAGCGATGTGATTCGTAACACTAATGTCATTCGGAAACTAGATATTTTTTCGTTATCTATCTTAGATAACAAACCCAACCTGATGTAGGATCATGATAAATTCATGATCCAAGAACAATTATGGTGGACATTTCCGATTCAGTTACCCACTAAATGTTGCCCTGGATTGCACTCACTTAATGAATGCATTATAAAGAAACTGAATCCAATTGGTAAAACCACATTTTCGTTAATATCTCGTTTTAAAATTTTAAGACTTTTAAGACAGTTGCAGAATACGTTGAACTAAATCTTTAAATTGCGCTCAAGTACACATTATATATGTAAAACATGAAGAGAAAAGCCTTAAAATGAACAATAGAGCGAAATTAATAAATTTTATTGTGTTTAAGTGCGCAACGGAACTATTACAGAAACAGACCGACCCACACCTAAACAAACACACATAAGTGTTAAGGCAACTGAGTAAACCGGCAAATATGACGTTCTTTTTAAAACAGTTTCAAGTACGTTTCAGAAGCAAACAAAATATTCTAGCAAATATAGCATTTAATGAAATACAAATAAAGTCGTCATCAAATGAAGTATAAAAAACCCATACTGTTATTTGTCTCAATGGTGAATTCATGCGTCTGTGTATTTTAAGTTCGTTGAACATATATATTTCAGTGTGTAGACCAAAAAAAAAATGGTTTTGGTAATGAAAAAAAAAGACACGAGTACTTTATATAGAGTATACCAACGTAAAGGTAGCGATTTCAAAAACCGCGACAAAACAATATTCCTGTTTATTATTGCATTTATTTGTTTTGTAATTAAAATTAGAAAGGTGTCCCGTATCCAAAACAGACTTCAACTTTTTATATGTTTACCGCGCCTATAAGAGTCACCATAATATGGAAGCATCGTTGCTCTATACACATTCTTGCAGCAGCACAAAAGATGCAACAACGAGCTAATGTTCATAAGCCAGGTTGCAGACGACTCCCATGTTGGTTTGTAACTATACTATATGGATCAGAACAATCTAATATTACACTCTAACTTGAAGCTTTGTAATTAAATATTATACGATTTTCTAAAAACATACTTTCTGAGATCTTAGCATACCTATCTCTCTTGCGTTACACGCATTAGCCCTTGCATACACGCTCATTTTTTCTTGATACTTCTAGGCTGCCGCCCTGGTCCTTTTTGGTACATTTTTACTTGGTTAAGGTATGTTCGCATAGATAGATAGATGTTAAAATGTTTAAGTAAAGACATTGCTTCAAGGATAGCAAACAAGCCATCAATAAGAAAAATCAAGAAAATAAGTACATTTCGAAGTTTATCCTTATCAAAGACACGTCAAGATTTGGTCACAAAAAAATGGGATGATTCTGTATTCTGAAATTATGTTCTAGGTACAACAGACAGATTTCGTTTCATAATAGTATGTACATACTGATGTCAGTTTAAAATGTTCACGTCTGCTGTTTTAGCAATGACCTCATCATATGCATATCGTCATGTATTCATCGCATTAAAGTTAATGAGCACTTCAAGATCAGCTGTTTTATGCCCGACATGTGGGTCAACCTGGGGTCATCATGGGGTCAACCAGTTAAAGCTGGTTCAAAATCACCATTGGCAATAAGTACCTACACCTTTTGAAATGTTGTTGCTTTAATAAGGTAATCACATATATTATGATATTAAATACATTGAAAGAATTATTTTAAAACGCTACATTTACAATTAATAATCTTACACCTACATCTAAAGATACATAACAAATTTCACTAAATATACATAGCATATTATTTGTGCATCCGAATTAATTAAATATTTAACGTGAATTTTTCCCTAATTTCGAAAGACCATATCAATGAAAATCATTTGTATGATTTTTTACATTGAAATAAAAGTTTAAAGTTATTAAAGAGAACATCGAAATTAAAATTGACATCCGTACTTACGTAAGTGCTGAAATAACTTTTACTAGTAAATGTGTAAAACAATACACATTTACTGGTTAAAGAAAAAGCTTTCCATTAGTAAAATAATTAATAACTCAATTCAGTAATTTTTTAGTTTACTTGTTGCAAAGCACAATAATATAAATCTTGCCTCGTTGGATTACGGTTTATATTCTATGTTACTCGGTGAATATGTAGCTTTTTAACGGGTTATTTTAATAGGTCAAGTAAATTTTGAATTAAATCGTACTAAACAAACAATCAAATATTTGATTGTTTGTGTCTTTATAATATTAGTTCATAATATAATTAAAATATATCAGGTCCTGATTTGGTTAGGAGCCGCCAATGAATTACATATTTTTTATTATGTTGGCCAATTAACTTCGTGACGGACGCTGCTGCCTATAACCACCCTGTTGCATTAAACCTACGTTTCGGATTGATGTACCGTCATCCGTCAGTTTTGGCACCTCAGCTGCCGCTTACAACACCCGGTACAAGGAGAAAGCAATATTCTACGGTACCTCCCTTAAGTAAAATACTTATTACCAAGTTAACTATATCCATCAAATGCTACTATTTTACAATACAAAGAAATAAACCAAAGATACCATTGTCTTCAATACAAGAGGGGCAGGCCTCACAGTCTTTCGATCGTCCTTTAGAAGATGTTGCTTCTCCAGCCGTGGGAGCTAGAAATTGTTGGACTATCAATCAAATATTTTTCATGAAACAAATAAGTAAAGTCGGGCATCTCTAACAGTGAAGTCGAGTTGAAGAGCCATATATACGGTTATTTGTCAACGTGACGGCTAATAGAACCGTATTCGGCTGATTTAAACCTGATAATACGGATATCATATTTCAGACTAGTAATTTACAAATAGGCTATGTTTTAACTTCGTTTCTAGTTATCCTAAGTATCAGAACTAGAATCAGCTACATTAGCTATACATTTTAACGATTATCTACTTAAAAATAAAGCAACAAAAAGCTGTTCTTGAGTATCTTATTGGAGTTAGAATACCGAATAGAACAACGACACTTAACATCTTTAATCCAAACAAATTGTGCACTAAAAAAATGGTTTTTCACCTATTATTGGTTTTCCTAAGGGTTATTATTAATATATTAAGCTAAATATAGATACAAGCCTAATAAAATTAAAGAGAACGCTAATGCCTCAACATTTTCATGTGTAGGTACTGTTTTTATTATAATTAGATATATAAGGACAATATAGACAATATAAATTTTCACTATACATACTTTATATATTAAGGTGGGGAAACTTAAGCGGATGAAATTATTGGCAAAAATATCGTTGGTCAAGCAAGCTCAATAGTGAATTGGTCATTCAATAACTCATTGGATTACCAATCCACTATTAAAAACCAACAACGGATATCGGACTTTAGACAAATCTGAACGCTTACTTTGTGCCATTCTAGTCCAGTACTAACACACTCGTTTACACGTTTCGTTAGATCAATCGGCTTCTTAGACGTCCAGCGCCTCCGGTGGAGTAGGCGAGGTAGGCGAACATTGATCTACCCGATACCTAAACATTTCTCACGCGTTCTGCGAGACTACCGTATGAAGCTTGGATTCCTTCATATAACACGTATTTTTTGGACTAAATGTTAAATTAATGCTTAAAGACTATTCAGACGACCATTCAAAAGCAGGACGCGCTGTTTTCGCCTATATTACCAAAGATGCGATCACCAACCACTTTTAGATGAGATTAGCAATGTAACAAATTTGATTGATACACTTTGTATCTAGGAACTACCTGATCATGGTTAATGCAGATTCTATCTGCAATCACAGTGTATTAAACCGACCTTGGAAATAGTCTATGTTATAAAATGCTCACTCATTCCTTGTATAACTCAGTAAATATCGTAACATTCAGAACAAAGTCAGTACAGCAAACAATCATCATTCATAATTCCAGCCATTGGAAGTACACTGATGGCCTCCTCAAGAAAGAGGAATATTGCCCATGATTGCCGCAAGTGTGTTGGCAATCGCAGAGTGCCCGTCGCGCCCTGTGCATTTGAGCTGCACTGTTTCGGATGGATATACAGCCATCTGTCGGTTTTGGTACCACAGTCGCCTCTTACAAGGGGACAGGAGAAGGTACTATACTACTCTGCCGGTGTCTCACGAATTTTATCGTAAAGGAAAAATGTATAACAGCTTCTAAAGAACACAAAGACGAGAATATTTAAGAGCTCCTCAAAAAGAAAACGGAACCCATATATAAAGTCTTGATCTCGAGAATTTGTGAAGATGTTAATATTATCATCAAACATTATGACTGCGGTCTGGTGCAACTATAAAAAATAATCAAGCTTCTAAATCAACGCGCTCCGAAGATAAGGTCATGTGAGCCTTATTTTTCACCAAAGAAATAAAACAACAAATAAAACCTATATTTGCGACTACCCTAGAAAGACATAGGATCATGAAAACTGGAGATGGAATTTAATACAGCAGAAGTAAAGGAAAATATACGACCATCGTTCTTTGTTGATCAAAATGCCCGGAACTCTCGGGGAGCCAGTCCGACTCGCACTTTAAATATGTCGTTTAATGTTATTATACACAAGACGACATGCTAACAATATACGCACATGTATACATATTATACGCACATATATACGTATAATAACGCACATGTATACACATTATACGCACATTTATACATATTATACGCACATATATACATATTATACGCACATGTATACATATTATACGCACATGCATACATTTACGCACATCTCTTGATCTTGGCATACCTCTCTCGCTTCCTTTTCTCGCAGTAGTCCTTTCATAAACGCTCGTTTATATCCTATACCATCTCTTCTATTCTTTTCTGTTCTCATTCTTTCTGTATTCATCTTGTTCAGTCCTTCCTATTTACAACTTATGTGATGTGACACATACATAAATACATAATTAAAAATGTATGGATGATACAAGTGAGAAAACTGACCAAATAAGTATAACACCAAAAATATCATCTAGTGCCACAAACACATTTTACATATTTAAGTCCAAACAACACTGTGCCCTTGGACGTTACACACTAATAAGAGCTAATTAGAAGGACTTACCGAGCAACGGGTAGTCTTTAAAAGGTTCATTCTTTATGACTTGTATGCCTTCACCGCCTCCCGTTTCATTTTTCGACACCTCCGCCACGCAGTATAGCTGAGCTACTTGGTACTGCCAAAGATAAGGAAATTATGAAAATTGCATCAGACAAGACAGTTTGTTGATATCATTTAAACATTCAAAATTATGAGTCATTAATCCAGAAAAAATATTAATGCTAGTACGTGTTTGTTCTAAATATAACAAATAATTAAAAAATAATCCTTTTGAGAATACTGTAAAACAATTGTATCATTCAGTTGTTTCACTTTTGAAAAAACAAACATTTTATGTAAGCAATTACACTTGTTGCTATCTTGCATTTATGTGAGAAAAAAACTTCCTCAATTGTTTATTTGAAATCAAGATTTGTGGACATTGAGAGGAATAAATTGTTTTTTCCCAATCTTCAACACAATTATTTTTTAATATGTAACTACTCTTAATATATTTGCTACTTTATTAATATATTTTCCATGCAA
The DNA here is from genome assembly GCA_020976665.1 of Heortia vitessoides. Lineage (NCBI taxonomy): Eukaryota > Metazoa > Arthropoda > Insecta > Lepidoptera > Crambidae > Heortia > Heortia vitessoides. The sequence goes on from JACJUM010002809.1 coordinate 7,179,837, forward strand.
AGGTTATCTAGAAGGATTGGCTTATTATATAAGAATAAGGATGAAATGTTTTCATGATGATTTGTGCCAATATAGACATTAACGACTTTTAGGTAATATTAAAAATAATAATATAAATATTATTGTCCAACAGTTTCAGCAATAATTATCATATTTCTAATCAACACATAATTTTAATACTAATCTACACAATTTCAATCAATTGTAATTGTCAACTAAACTGTAACTTCTTCATGAATTATATATATATATCGTGCTTGATTACCGACACAGACAGGCTGGGCAGAGAGAACTTGTTTCATATGTAAATACATTTCAAAACAGATGTGCTCTACAGTTATTCAAACTAATTTATATTTATAAAAAGCTATATTTGTTAGTGGACAATTGCTTGAAGATTTATCAATGTTTTACAACAACAATAAGGTTAAAATAAAGGCAAATGTATGTAAAATCATAAATGTATTATTGGTTATGAATATTGATTAAATTTGTTATAAAAACATATAACTTATATACACTATTGTATGATAATGTGATAAGTAATTATCATGTCTTAGATAAACTTAGTGAAAAAACATATTGCTTCCTTTATTATTAGCTAGATCAATTTGTAATGTATAATACCCATTTAACAAAAGAGCCAAGACATATTAATTTTTTAACTTTAGACAGCACTTGAGTTTTGTTGTTTATAGAAAATAAATATACATATAATAATTTACATATATAAAATATACATATATAATATATAGCTAATAAGTTTTACATTACCTCAACTTAAAACATATGTTTTTATGGTAAAATTTACAAAATAATGAGATAATAATTAATACTTTATATATTTGAATAGTATAGTATTTATGAATAGCTTTGTCTTTAATTTTAACAAATCATTGACTTATCTTTACAAAATCATTATGTAGATTATCAGACTTATTATTTGGTTTCCTTAAATACATTAAATATACCATTTTAACAGAAAAAAGGCTGTTTAAAGGAATACATATTCTTACTATTCACTTGTTTTAATCAACATCAGAATTATTATTTTACCTAGGCCTTTACATAATACCTACTTAGTATTTATTAATATTATCATGCTATATACCTACTAAATGACTGATAATTAAACCAATCCACAGATAGCAATCATAACTTTATTACTAAAAAAATATACCTAGCAAAAGTAAAATAATCACTTAGCAATTAAAATTCTATAACTATCAATTATATACAAATTAAATAAGACAAATTAAAAGGTCATGTTTTAAAACTAAGCATTCTAAGCAACATATGTTGGTCATTGGCGCATTTACTCCAATTGGTATATTTTATGCGTAAACTAAACAAATTATTTGATAGAAAAAATAAACTTACCTCGTCTACTGTTAGAGGAAGTGTGACTCGGCTGGAAAGGAAATATATGTTTAAGCTCATAGTACAGATAAAATCAGAACAAATTTCTATGGATCAGGTACTTTAAGACCGTCTGCTAAACCTGGTCAGGTACTGTCAGTGTCATGTTATATGGGAATTTGTAACTTCAGATCAAAACATCATTTTATTTTAGTTATCAGTGGCGTATTGTTCCACGTTCAACTTGCGCTAATGCTGGCTGATAAGGCGATATTCAACAATAGCCCAGTCTAGGTTTTCTAGTAGATCAGCCAAAAATCGATTCTATTCACTATTCTAACCTAAGCTTTTGTACTTACTATTCTTTGATAAGCATTGTTGCAAATTTATTTTATTTCACTTAAATGCAAATCAGATAGTCCACCACCACAAAATTAATCTCAACACAAAACAGTACAGGACCGTCACGAATATTGGCAGATTATTGTAATTTGTATCTATGACTGGCCAATGAAAGTGACAAGGCGCATGCTCGTTTCATGACGCAACGGATATTACGTCAATTTATCTGCCGCGTTTAAAAATTGTAGAGCAACAGCAATTACTACGTATTCTTATATTATTTAAATAAGCCATTGATAAGAAACAGCAACTAAGCAACATTTATTATATTCTGTGCATTAAAATAAATAATGTATCAACTCAATATTATATATTTAATTCATATCTATACGGATCCGAAGTACAATAGTGAGGTACATACATATATCGTACATATATCGCAATACTGAAAATTGTAAGCATTCATAAAGCAAAAAAAACCTACACAAATCAAGTAAGATTTCAGTTTCAGTTTCATTTTCAGCAATGCGAAAAATTAACCGCTTTGATTTTGGTTATGTGGAATAGTTGCTTTGTGTTAAATTAATATTATTGATCCAAAAATATTAGAACTATTTTATTTAAAAAAAAATACTGCTAACAGTGTTTTGTGCAATATATCATAAAGATATATTCACCTTTTTTTTCTGAGTAATGTAAGCTAACTTACCATAGTTGGTAGGGAACCAAACTGTATATTTCTTCTAGCTAAGTTGTATTGTTGTATGTAACTTCATAAACATCCTAAAATCTAACACAAATTATAAGATACTACAAATATTAAGACAGAATTTTTTTTTTCATTTACTGAAAGTAATGTCTTTTGTGTTGCTAGCTTGTTATGTATAATACCTATAAAATATATAATAAACAATTGTTTTCAAAATATATGCGTATGTCCATTGAAAGTTTTTTTAAACCCTATTATATTATTTCGGATTAAAATTTAATTTTCCTGAACGATCTCAAATTTGCACCTTACCCCGACTATTTTCCGACTTGTAAGTACTTGACGTGAGAAAATGGAATCTATTCCGCAGCTGATTTTTCAGTAAATAGAAATCACACAAAATGTTTTAAAATATGTGGTGATAGATTATTTTTTATAGCGCTTTAAATTTCAGTCGTGCCTCTATTTTTAAATCGCTTTGCTTACACAAGTGGTACAGTTTACAAAAATGAGTTTAGTAGGAAAGAAGTGCGAATCGATATCTCTACTTGAAACAAATAAAGACGACGTAATTCCCTGTGATATCACCCCTGAAGATGTACTGCGATTAGACAGAATCACTGACACATATCTCTGTAGTCCTGAAGCCAATGTATACGATATTGATTTTACAAGATTCAAAATTAGGGATTTGGAGACAGGAACCGTGTTGTTTGAAATAGCTAAACCTCCAACTGACTTTGGAGTGGATAACGAAAGTACTGAAGATGCTGCTGAAGAGCCTCTCGATCCCAACGCTGGTAGATTTGTGCGATATCAGTTTACACCACAATTTTTGAAACTGAAAACTGTTGGAGCAACGTAAGTATCTCTATTACTTATGTTATTATGGTTATTCACTACAGTTTCAGTTAATAAAAGATCATCACTATCACTCAGCTAAGAGTTTCATCAGCAAAAGAGTAATATATAAATATTCCTTTTTTTATTTATAATTTTGATCCGTACGGACCAATTTACTTAAAGCACAGATTCCAATTCTTATCTTCCTCTCACGAACGTAATCTCCGTTCTTCTAATACTCTCTCGCTCTTAACTCCTTCTCATCACTCTAGTTTTTTGACAGACTTTTATACAGTGACAGCTGTAACGAGCTTCCGTTGAATACTAAGCAATCCCCAAACAAATTTATCCTAAAATGCTCTCTCAGTACTTTATTTACTGATGCTGCTTCTCTAACTTTATAACCCTATTTCTGATGTTATTATATATATATATATATATTTTATATCAAATGCATTTATTGCATTTATTTATACAAATATGTATGCCATGTTTATCTATTTTGTATATATATTGTCTGCACCACTACATATATATTTTTTTCTGTTTTGTGTAATGGTTGACTGGCAGATAATGCTAACATTAAGTCTGCCATTTGTACATTTTATAACATTTTGTGCAATAAAGTTAAATAAATAAATAAATTATTAGGCTTATAATTGTAGCAATTCCTGTGTTTTATGTTATTCCAGCAATTTATTTTACTTACAGAGTGGAATTCACTGTGGGTTCTCGACCGGTAAATCACTTCAGAATGATAGAAAAGCATTTCTTTCGAGATACTTTGCTCAAGACATTTGATTTTGAATTTGGTTTCTGCATTCCTTTTTCAAGGAATACTTGTGAACACATTTATGAATTTCCAACACTGCCACCTGACCTTGGTAAGTCAAATAAACTTGCTACTCTAATAATTTCTGTAAGATATAATATATATTTGAACACAAAAGAAATCTACTAACAATTGACTTCCTATAAATGTTTATTCAAGAATCATAATTGTATGAAATATGTTAGTAACTATAATTGCATATCTTGTAACCTTTAATGAAGTACAGTTAAGAGATAATTATCATGAGTACTATTCGCAAATATCTATATATCATGTATGAACAATTTTCTTTAAAAATTTAGAACTTTCATCATTTACTTTGCAGTTGAGGAGATGATTGCTGCGCCATTTGAGACATGCTCTGATAGTTTTTACTTTGTGGACAACCATTTGGTAATGCATAATAAAGCAGACTATGCATACAATGGAGGTATTAACAACTAATCCACTGAAATTGTGACAATTTTTGACCTTCTTAAGGCACAGAACAATTATTTACATCTCATAAATTTTGATCTCAATTCTAATAAAAAAACGATGCCTTCATCCATACATCAAGTTTTGATAATACATTATTATTTTTCATAAGCTTTTTAGAGTAATATTGGATCAAAATAATAAATGTTTGTGTTAGTAACAACTTAGCAAAAATAATCCCCTAATTTAAGTTGGAGTGATTCCTAAAGACATACATTCCTGACAATGTCACAAGTTTTAAGTAAATTGTCATTTACAGTGTACTGACCTAATGATCTCTAGTTTTGTTGTTAATATTAACACTTAGTTGACACAATAAGGCACCAGTTTGATGTGCACTTATTTAACTATGTTTGGTGTGTTACACTATTGCTATTGTGTATAGATTATAAGAGGAAGCTTTACACGGATCTGCATTTTTCTAGTCATGATATGTTTTTAAACAAAATTTTTAATTGATATGTATTGGATGTGTATTACAGGGAGTAAAAAATGGATAGTAGTATATATTTTGACCCATTAGTAAAAAGGGTATAACTGTAAAATAAATTAATTGACAAGTTTCAATTGCTTGGCAAATTCAATCCATTTTTAAACAGCTTGAGTTGTATAAGTTAAATAAACATTGTAAATGAGAAATAACAGTATGCATTTAATATGACAAAGGAAAGATTGTCGCCATCTTTATTCTTACTTTCGGAAACTATTTGTTTCTCTTCATTAAAGATTGGTGTTGTGATAATTTTTAATTTTGAGTTTAATTAGAAATGGTAATCTAATATTTTTAAGTTATACCATGCAAAGAAGTTCTGAACTTTGATTTCATAATGTCAGTTGAATGTCTGTCACATAATTTACATGAGAAATGTATGAACATATTGACACAGCTTTGATAATCATATTAAACAGTAGTTTATTCATTAGGCATTTTATGAACTAAAGATACAGTGTTAACAAGTAATATTGACTGATAAAACTATAAAAAATTATCCAACCACTCAGTATCTATTATGTCAAATATTATTTGCTGATGAAACTATCTATTTTTCAAAAAAATTCTCCATAGCTGCTCTATTATCCAATACAATTAGTCTTAACAATATCAAAACTAGTGTTTTTTGCAGTTGCAGTTTAGATTGCTGGTACTTTTCACTTTAACCATATTAATTCTAGCAAGTGTCAATGGAGCTGACAAACAAATATCTTGTATATTGTTTTCTATGGGAATGGTGTTATGCATTCAAAAAAGTAAGTCACGTTTTTATTAATGACTTGACGTAATTTTCTATAGACACATAAATATACCTTTACTTATAATGGCATCAAAAGTGACGGCTATGTAATATGAAAAATATGTACGTATGTGAAAAGACGATGCTCTTTGTTTCATGCCGTCCAGATACTTGTTAATTTGAAAAAGTGCTCTTGCTGTAAAATGTAACGAGAATACGAACTGAATGTGTTCACTATGGCTAAAGCATTCGCTATTATTTCTATGTACTTAATGCCATACTTATCTGAGGCGTATTTTATTGATATACTAGTCGATATTGCAATAGATACAGCCTTACTATTGGTAATATATACTTAGTTAAGTTAAAGACCCTATCCTTGTGAAGTAATACCGGTAATATGAAACCTATCATATTTTAAAGCAACTATTCTATTTTAGATGCTGTAGGTATAAAACTATGCAAAGGTTTTCTTCATATTAGTGAAATTAAATATCTGAAGTGTATATTTCCATACAAGTTTAGCTAGTGTGCTATATATATATATATATATATATATAGGTACACAAGCTAGATTGAATATTTCTGTTCAAGAGAACTTTGATTAAAGTGTGTTATTATGACAACTCTTAAAATCACACATCAGATAATAAACTATAATACTGTGAATTGCAGTGTAATAGAATGTTATTAATTTTATTTTTACAAAGACGTTTTTACCGATACATATTTTGTAAAAATGTGTTAATTTATTGTTTCATTAAATGTTGTTTAAAATTTTAAAATAACTTTAATGATCTTTGACGAAGTTGTATCGTAAGCAAATTTAAGACAATAACGTTCTTTAGATCTATTAGCACTGCAGTTTAGAGTATACATGTGTTGATTTGTTTTATTCATAAGTATTTACTATATTATGTATTTATTTATGATGTTAGAGATTGTAGTTTTCAATCACTTGGTCGTTACAAGTTAAGAACTTATAGTTGAATTTTTCACAGTGCAGCGTGTGTTTATCAATAAGTACCTACCTTCTTCATTTGTATAAGGTCACAACTAGAGTCGATGAATTAAAGTTGTTAAATAATAAATCGTGCCTTTATTTAAAACCAGATCTTTATCGAGTTTGTCTCACGGCTCACGCAAGATATGTAGCAAGTGAACAGAGAACGAAAAACGAACAGTCTTCCAGTCAGTTAAATCAGCCTCCCATCTTCCAACTACGAAAAACCACAGCGTATGGAGCATCGTCACGCGATGGGAGGTTTCCTTTAGGTGCGATTGGTTATAATTTTCCGTATTGGATCAATCGCGCCTAAACGTGCTCTCTCGTCGCCTCGTCTCATCTTTTGGAGAGCGTGGATCGAGCAATATACACAAACTAGTCAGCGGCGGCAGATTAACCACAATTCTTCCTTCAGTATTTTTATCTTTTCACAGCAGTATGTCACTTTATACTGTTGATATGTCAAATAATTGCTTCTATGAATTTATTAATTTGCAACAGTTTAACATGTAAAACAGCCTTGGCTGCAAAGTAACCTATTCAAATCTTTTAAATTTACAAACCATTTTAAAATATTCTACCGAGTTTTTAATTGATTGTAAAATTTTGTAAGATTTGTACCTATATGCAGTATTGTTGTAAAGCAACCTTCGCTTACAGCCGAAACTGTTTACAGAAATTAGTTTTTTTTACTATATTATTGTGAACGAATCTATAAAAACATCTCTTACCCGTAGAACGTTATCACTGAGTGAAATGTCATCGTCATCATATCAGTCCACAGACGTCCACTGCTGGATGTAGGCCTCACCAAACTTACGCTGCAGTATGCGGTTTTGTGCCGCGAGGAACCACCGACTGAAATATACTACGTAAAAAACCCCAGTGTAATCTTCATAATCTCTAGCTCGGTAAGGCTGGGCCTACTGACCTATCCAATGCTCGGACTACTCAGACGTTATATCACTACTCATTCCTGCGCCACTAAAGGGATGCGCCAGGATGAATGACCCTATGTCCAATTGTTGTTGGGGATAGTTCCAGTGGTGATACTATACCACCTGTGGCCCGTGGCAAATACTTTTGATGGGGCCCTATGAGTAAAAATTGTTACGTTGTACTTAGTTTAATTTAAAAAAAAAAACGTTAGTAGTTATCCAACACCAATAAAAATTTATTTTCAAGAGCATGGGTTTAGACATTTACATTCATTCACATTTACTAGCCTACTGGCTATGTGCAAAGCGAGTAATAGTGGCGGACAGATAACGACCGCAGCGCACACACGGCAGAAATTGGAAACAAATGCGGATGATCAGCTGTGAAAGAATATGCAGCCCCGGCATGGTACGCACTAACCAGCCGGACCAACAGAGGCCGCCTTCAATCCCAACAATCCCGCGTTCTACGCACAATCGTCGGAGCACCGCGCATGGTGCGAAACGCGACGATACACCGCGACCTGAAAACAGAATACATCGAAGATTTCATTAGCAGATTGTCGAGCGCAATGTTCGCGCGCGCCGACAAAGCCTCTCTGGCGAACCTGCACCTGCGCAACATAGCGCCGCTGCACGCCAGACCACCGGATTCCAAGGCCTACCAGCGAGAACTCACGGCTGGTGAGGTCGAACATGAGTCGGGCACGAGCCCGAGACCGCAACCCCCTGAAGGGCAACGATAAACTGTTGTTCACCGCAACCCAATGACCCGCCGATATTAATCGGCGGCGTTTGATACTGCGACAAAGGCGCAGAGCGCCGTAGTCCTCGGAGGGGCTGTCAAGTGTAGATTGCATTAGAAAGTAAGACTTTACAAAAAACCGCCTAATTTTTTTAATAATAATGATAACTGGCTTGACATTTTCAGCATTGAGTGTATAATCGCTCGCCTATGATAAAGAATGGCGCTATTCACATTCGTCGGATGTCGAGGCCGATAACATTTAACGCAGTCTCTAAATCTTGTATTTTGGTAGTTTATGCTCCGATATTTGAGCTAATAGATGGTTGAATGTAATTATCGACATTCTAAAATAATTGAAAAACTTAATTACGTCACTCCTCAATTTTATTATTAAATTCTGAAATGTTCCCAAACTAAATAAACTAAACGACGTTCATCGTGCACTCGCTTCGCGTAGAATGTTTAAAATTGACACCAATTTCGACCGTGGCCGACATCCGATTATTAATAGTGTGTGTAAACAGAGGTGAGAGGTATTATACGGATCCAACACCCGACAAGTGGGAACGAGGTATCAAGGTATCAAGTTATAAGCAAAAAAATATGTAGGTAATGTTGTTAAATTGTTTCAACAAAATAAACAGAAGTACCTAATAGTGGAAGTAGGTTGATTTGTTAAATAAAACAAGACTATTTATTACAATAAAATTTAATAAGCAATTTAAAGAAAAAATAATTATAATGCAAGGTAGTCAGATCTCCAATATAGCGCCTTAAATCTTGTGAAACAATTATAATTAACAACTGTCATTTATTAAATAACGCCCACTTATACTAATAAGAGTGCGTTTGCCCACTAGGCTTAGTCATATTACACAAAAAAAAATAAATTTATATATGGGTACACAAAGCAATTGATTGACCTTTTTGGACTGTGATATTAAACTTTTAACGTAAGAGATTAGGTTTATAGTTGAGGAAATTTTTGACATATTTGTATGAGTTTATCTGGCGCTTTGAAGATCTGAACATCCAAGTGCCGAATATATCGTGCTCGAAAGTCCCACCCACAGGATAACTCTCCGCTTAATATCGGTTAATTTACATTTCTATGAGCAGTTTTTTTACAAATCAAAGCTCATAGGTAGGAGACCCTATATGATTGTTATTTGTATAAATAATTAAATTATCAAGCAGGCAAAGGTAAATATAAAAATAAATTTACACAACATCTCATGCATTGACCTGACTCAGAGATAGATAAATTGCTTAAATTTATTACAGGCATCAGCCATCGTAGGAATTACAAATATAATTCTTAAATAAATACTTGAGATCCTAGTAGAGAAAACCTATATTTATCATATTAATATTTGTCCTGGGAGAGAATCGAACCTACGACCCTTGGCCCACAAGAAAGGGTTTCTATCGTCTGCAGTATTGGGACAGTCAATTTTAATTATGTTTGGCCAACCATACATAATGACGTATTTTGCGCAGAACACAAGCACCACAGGTACTTGGCTTGTACCTGTGGTGCTTGTGTTCTGCGATACATTAGATAGGTAACATATTAAATGGCATGTGCCATGGGTTTTTATCGTCATCATCTCCACCGATCATATTTAACAAACATGTCCACAGATTTTGCTCTTCAGGCAATAAAAAGCATAAAGTCCGCGTGATAGTAAGCATCACTGAAGCCTTTTGACACACATATAACAAAGATATCAACGCGTTGCCAACCTTGTGACTTGAAGACCTTTTGTATGAGGTCTACCTCATTATGATGATACCATATATGGTATGGTTGTACTGCCAAATGATTACTTATACTCAGTTCCTCTCCAGATACAATAGAACAAGAGGGTACTTCAATACAGCGTTGTTTACCTTATAGCATCTAACAATTGATGTAGGCAATAAAACGAGTAATAAAATCATAAACACCTACAGCAAGAAGCATAAAAAAACTAAAATGATTTTATGTAGTACCTATACCTAATTAAGGAATAATTTGCTGCCCTTTTATGTAATATATAAACTTTCGACATTTAATTAATAGTTGATTTGAATAAATGTCTATGTTTCTAGAATTGTGAAAAATATATAATTATGAGTTGATGGAGTCTTCATCTATAAGTGCGATATAAGAAAGATAAAATAAATGAAAAAAAATGGCAGATCATGTGATCGTACATCGCTCCGTTCTGTTAATATATAATATATATAACTAAAATAATAAGAGACTATTTTTAATAATAAGAATGTACTACTTTCATAGTAATTTACAGCATTAAATGTCTGACAACTTCAGAGCGGGCGGCTAAACACGTCTTTTCTAGTTCGTTAAAGTTGACGTCTCGCCTCATTAACGAACTGACGACCACGTTGGTTCTTTGCATTTGCTTCAACGTCTCTTTTAATATAAAACTTGTAAGTCAAACGGTCTTCATTTCTAAAATTTTCAGCGTAAGCGAAAGGTATGACGATGCACTTTTTCTCTTTAAAAATATTACAGAGCAAATTATTTGATGAGCAACAGATTTCGGTGCATGTAAACTTTTTGCGCGGTTCCTTTTTATTATACATTTGAACCTCATAATTCCATTTGTTAGCGCTTTGAGCTGTGCCTAACAACTGGGTAACCATGTAAATGCATTGGTCTGGGACGGATACGTTGACATGGAACAAGAAGTTGAATGTATTGATGGATACCAGCTTGATTATGCTGTCGTTGTCACTAAAATTTAATAAATGCTGTTCTCCATCCTCTTTAGCCCGGACGTTCATCGGATGCATCTCACGGAAATGAGATTCCACCTGAGACTGTTTACCTATGGATGAAAAAAGTTGATTTATAAGAATGACAGACTATTACTTTATTTCAAATTATGATTATTATTTAGTATGTTAATTAACGAGTATAAGTTATTGGTTAAATGAGTTTCAAAATGAAGTCGGTTACAAAATGTTTGTTTTGGGAAACATTATAATTTTTCCAAGTGTACATACTTAAAATTATGTATTTAACTTTATAAATGCATATGCTCAAAAAAAATCAAATTACTAGTAGATAATGGAGTGAATTACTATAGTATCTAAGGGATTAAGACTTACGTTTTTAACACGAGGTACGCTGTAAATATACCATGTTCCGTAACCTCATAAATTATAAATTGTTATTTATTAACAGGTATTTACTTACCACGCCATATGCATTTCCCACTAACACCGAATAAAGGGCATCTCATGTCACGGAATGGACACTCGGCGCTGTGAGCTTTTATCTCTGCTTGCGTAAAATGGAGGCGGCAGCCGTCAGACGAATTTGGGCACGGATATTTTTTCTAAAATTAAATATATCATTATCTAAGGTTTATAAATGTATATATATGGTTATTTATCTGCGGATTTCCTTTTATTTCTCAAAAAATAAATGAAATGTCAATTACCTGTTCAACATAGCTTTCCAAGCTGATGTTCCTCGTTTCAGTAAGTGGCATACAACAAATGCCACACTGTTTAGCAGCAGCCTTGCAGACACTGCAAGAGCTGTGTCCCATTGTACAGTTGTAGATCTTTAGCCCAAACTTCTTCTTGCAAGTCGGACAATTCAGCTTATTGTCTTCGTTGCTGATGTTGAAATTTTTACCATTTCTAAAAGCGATCATAGATAGTAAATTATTCATTCGCAATATTTTAAAAATAATTACTCTTCTAATCAAGAATCTTCATCATCATGATCATATCAGCCATTAGAAGTCTAAAGCTGGCCTTAGGCCTCCCTAAAGGGAAAACTTTGCCCATAATTGCCGCGCTGGGAAGGCGTGTTGGCAATCGCAGAGCGTAGCTTTCACGGTGGAGATGCTGCTGCCCATACCCGCCCTGTGCATTTGAGCTACATTTTAAAGAATTCACAGTAATAGAATTTATACATGCACTGGACAATTGGACATCGTAAATCTAGTGTTACATCTATAAAAAGTACAGGTACGTACATGCATATAGCGGCACTTTCAATATTTGAATTTTTGAAAGATTTTTGAAGTTTAGCATTATATTAGCACTTCACCGTCGAAATCTTTTTCTTTTTGTGTAATCAAGGGAATTGCGGTTTAAATACTCAGATTTTTCTTAATCAGTATAAAGGCAAACATGGTGTCGACAAACGAGTCATCTTAATTACGAGTAGTATAGGTAGAGAAGTAATAAGAGGAGCATAAACGGCATGTTTCTATATTTTAAGAAACAGTTTAGTTTTGTGCTTGCGTCCATGTAGAACGGTATTTGAAATATTTGTTACATTTTCGCGGTTTTTCGAAATATTAAAGTGGATTATATAAGCTTTTACGTTAAAAAGAGACATTTATACATTTTATTTCTATCATCATTTTTGAAGATCTGATTACAATTTTTTTTTAATATTTGTTGTTGCAGATACATTTTAATTACCATCTAGTATAACTATTAATTCGTCAGTGAAAGAAAAATTTTATTACGTCACGCGTCATTAATACTTTTCGATGGTAATTACAATTAACAAAAAAAAATGTATTAAATAAATGATTTTCTGTTCATGTAAAACTGGGTGTGGCTCTGCTTGTTGTAGAAAAGAAAGGGGCTTAAAATGTTCTACAGTATGTTAACGATGCCTCGGGAAAATAATAATGAATGAAATTAGGATTATACGTAACAATTTATAATTATTTCTGTAAACAAGCCGTAAGGTACCAGCAGAGTAGAATAGTACCTCCCCCTGTACTAGGTGTCGTAAGAGACGGCTAAGGTACCAGAACCGACGGATGGCGGTATATCCATCCACAACAATGTAGCTCAAACGCACAGGGCTGGGATGGGCAGCAGCGTCCTCATCGCAAAAGCTGCGCTCTGCCATTGCCAGCATGGTTTCCCAGCGCGACAATAATGGGCAAAATTTCCCTTTTCTTGGGGAGGCCTACGTCTAGCAGTGGACTTTCAATGACTGATATTATGATATCCAATAAAAAATATTATTTAGTATCTATGAAAAAATATTTTAACCATGTTTTTAAAAATTAAAAAATACAATAAAACTGCCTCCGAAACTTTAATAGTTATAAGTATTAATAATAATGAACTAATAACGTAACGTAAATAGTAACGAAATAATAGAACGTAACAACTTATTACGTTCTTAAAAGAAACAGTGCAATATTAGTAATACGAATATTAACACTACGCGAATATTTAAAGAATTCTTTATTTTCGTTTTAAAAATAATGCAATTAATGAAAAATCATTAAATTTTTCGTTTATAACGCTTAATTGCACTGGACTAATTATTCTTTCGACGGCCGTTGTTTCTATCAGATCGCCGGTGTTAGCTAGATGAGAACTCAAGTTTTCCTTAATCAATTTTAAGACTAGTGTGGTGTCTGTGGCATCTGAATTACACTATCATACTCGACTGCCATTAATTCCATCAGATCTTCGGCGTTAATTAAGACTAAACTGTAAGTTTAATCTATTTTTCTTAATCAGTTTTCTATTAAAACACAATTATGCCGACAAATGAGTCAATCTAATTATGATCGAAAACCGTTATGTTTGTAATTGGTATTAATTAGGTTAGCTTCAGTATGTACGAACTTATTTTTCTAATATATTCCCGTTCTGTTTATAGAGACATATAATAACGATTTATTAATCTAACTTACCTTGCATGAGGCGCAGGCGATGCCGAAGGCGCAGGCGGTGCCGAAGGCGCAGGCGGTGCCGAAGGCGCAGGCGGTGCCGAACGCGCAGGCGGTGCCGAAGGAATGGGCCTGGAATTAAAACAATAATCTAATATCTTTATTACGCTAGGTGAAAAAGAAAGAAGTAAAATCTAAAAAAAAGTATGTATTGTGTAAAGTTATTAAAAATTGTTGTGGATAGTGTCTAGTTAAAGGATATTACAAATTACAATTCGTCGTTAAAGTTCTAACACCGCGTAAGTCAAAATATTTCATAAAATCATTTTAAAACTAATTGCTTATTCATTTAGTTGGTGCAAAATAGATTTCGTTTAAACAATACACGGTATAAAACGTTTACTGCAGTGTTAGAAATGTAATATCGTGTTATCATTGGGCTATACGGCATTAACTATTTAGTTGCCAAATTTGACATGCGCGGTGTTAGATTTATGCGACGAATTTTTTATATTCATTGCCTTACAGTACGTACGTAATATAAGCATATAAAAATCGCTATTTCCCACCGGAGTAAACACATACAATTGATTTTCTTTTGTATAACATACATACGTTGATTGCTTCCTTAGTTACAATATGCAAGAATAATTAGTAATAAAAAAAAGTTGATTAATTTTCCTGTGCCTCGGTGTTAAATATATTTTTAAGTATTTTATAGTGCTTTAAGCAAACTGTGCAGTTTCGAGTTTGTCCATTACAATCAGATCTTTATTTTTTATCATTAGTCAAAAAGTTTACATAGATTTTTTTACTTACCTTTGTAAATGATTGTTGAAACAAATATCATGTTGAGGAAATTCAAGTTGCTTATATACGCTGTGTGCCGTTGAAGTGGACGCGACGCTATTTCCTTGGTTTCTTGATGAAGTTATATTATCCAATCTCGGGTAGATACCTTCCACCACTTGTGATTTATATTCAATAGGAGTGGCAGTAGGATTATTTTGGTATAGCCTTAAATTAATAATAATTTATTTTAATAATGTTTTACTATGAAATTCGTTGTCTCTTCGAACACAAGAACACATTACGATTCTGTGTTCACTGTTCATCTTTTCCTGCATAATTATTTTATTTGGGCAAAAAATAAAAAGAAAAGTGTTTTAAAAATAATTGCGAGGGTAGCGTCGGATGCAGATGAGATGATGATGAATCCAACCTTATGAGCTGAATATAAAAGTAAGCTATGCTAGCAGGAAATTGAAAAGACCTTCATCAAGCAAACGAACATATCATAACGGTCTTTTGAACTTTGAACAATATATTTAATTTACCACTTATAACTATATTCAATGAATACTTATTTGATAACATTTCTGTTGCGCTGAGTTTCCCGGAAGTATAGTTTTTTAATTAAACACTGAGAATTATGTAATTATTAAAAAAGTATAGATAAGGGAAACACAATTTAACGGCGCAGTATGGTCGCTACTTGATAGATATTTTCTTTTACCCTATGTTTGCGGGAAGACATTGTTGGTACTTGATTATCTATATTTGCTTATTCACATTCGAGAGTATCATTAAGTATCAGTTATCAAATACGCATAAAGCTAATATACCTTGAAGCTTCGACTGCCAGTTCTGTTTTTTTTGCACTATAAATTTCACGGTATTTCTCCTCGGCCATTTTTTTCTGCTCTTCCAGTAACATTTTCACTTGTGCTTGCGTATATGTCTCAGAGCTAGGGAAAATAATAAAAAGACATGCATTTAATTAAAATAATTATTATCTTTTATGTTTTGAGGCTTTAGAGCTAAAGGGGAAAACTCAATAGAGTAATCCAAAAGAATAATCCAGGGGAAAAATGCAATACTAGGTAACACACTGCAGGCGATAACCGAAGGAAATGTGCTGTACATAAGTTTTTGGCATGATATCAAAAAAATCTAAAACCTAGCCGTAACTCGATCTTCACTTCTTCTTATTTCGTATCGTGTGTAGTACAGTAATGTTAGTTGTTGATCGTTTATCGATTGCCGTCGTCAATCCGTCGCGATTTATCTCCGATTTTATCCTAAAAAATAATAAGGTACCTATGCCATACATAACCAAGTATAATGGATTTTGCAAAGCAATTGAGTTTTAATCAAAATGTTTTGTAAGATCCCATGTTTTCGGGCGATCCTAATGTGATGTCAATTGACGTGCTGCTCGAAGCAAGTCTATATTTAAGACCCCTCTTAAGAACAATGAACAAAATAACATTCTACTTATGATATTTGGCAAAATAATAAGTACTATTATTTATTGTCGTTTTTGGGGTCCAGGACTCTTTGCCGATAATTTATACGAACTTTAAATAAGAACATCTACCAGGTTCGGTCGATCTAGATTTATAACACAGCTCTAAAATTCCCTCCCTCTCTAAGTATAAAACATTACGATTGCAACACATGGTGAACTATATAATAGCGACATTATGTACTATATAATATATCACAAATGGTGCTTATGTTCATAACCATTGTATTATTCGTCATACATCATAGCAGGATATATAAATGCATGATAGCAGGATATATGCATGCAATGCATCTATGGTTAATTAAATAATTCATAATAGAAACAACATAAGCATTTTTAATCATGTTAAAAACGGAAATGCAATGATCATTGTTAGAATAGACAAACGAGATCATAAGAGAGTAATCAAAACAAAATTAAATGATAAATATGGAATGTTGGTTTGTAGTTACAATATAGATTCAAGGAACTGTGTCGAGCCAGACCGGATGTCGGAAAAAAGAACATCGAGCTATTATGCCCTTGAGATTAATATTTAACACAACAAAAACTATCTTTTTTTCTATAAAGTATTTATTATATCTCCATAATGTCATATTTGGAGACTATGTGTACAAATGAACGATGTAAGCATCATACAGTTTAAGTTTTTTTTTCTTAATTTTAGAAAAACTATTCTGGTAACAGACTTTGTTTTTCGCTCCCATATACTATAATGAAATCGTGACGCATGTAAAGAAAAGCAATTCTAAAATGTGCATAGTGTTATAAATACTAAGTACTAACTATAGGATTATCACGCACCGATAGGGATAGACCCGAGCAGAGTTATACTACACGGTTCTCAGGAATTGCGACGGATTTAGTAAAGGTGTCATGCCCCGACTTCGTCCAAATACAAAGAAATGTTATCACCTATACACGGGCACAGGGTATATATCATATATGAGCAACTTCTCCACCTCCTCAAGCGCTGGAATTTACTTCCGAGTATACCAGAAATAGGTTCATCGGAAAAAACATGCAACACACATGCAAATATTTATACTCTATACCAACTTGACGATCCCGTACAAACCTCGTCTCGATAACCATAAACAACAAAAAAGAATTATCCAATTTGGTGAAGTCATTCTAGCTAGAGTTATATTCGTACACACCTTTCGATGTTTCATTTTTAATTAGGTAGGTGTGTATATATTGACAAAGTTATGAATAACTTAAAAGGATTACATAAGTACATACATCACACCTGTGACCCCATCGGGGACGGCGGACTATAGATATACGAGTAAGAGCATAAAATAATTAGATTCGGCACTATGCCGTCACTTGTAAGGTCCAGGGAGTGATTTGACATAACATAAAATTAATTTATTTTTAAAGTATTTTATGCAGAGATAATATTTTTTCATATGCCATTGCACATTTTTGTTGGTCCAAAGGGGAACAAAAGACTGAAAAAGAAAATATCCATATAACGAAATGTAAGGTGAAATTCATCACGATATTTTTTATACGGCATTTAGAGGCAAGTAAATCTTATGTGGGAACGGAGCAACGCTCTGTTACGACGTTTAACATTTGTACACAATATCATATTTTATTCGGATGTACTCGGCTTGGACCCGAGTATGGTGTTTGTGTTGCGCTCTCGTCTGTCGTCGTCATCTGTCGTTACAGAAGTATCTGAAAAGTATACCTGCAGTGCTCACGAAGAAACTGATACAAAAATAGTGTATCATGTTTGCGCTGTTGGTTCAAGAACGAACATTTTGATCAAGTGGTCCGATACAGATATTCTCGTAATATTATTAGCTAATATGAAATAAATTCTAGTAAATGTGTTGAATCAGTTCAATGTCGATAGGATTTATACGCTGAAAAGCAGTAATGAAGCTTTCAAAAAGACAAGTATGAAATTAGAAGCAACGTCGTTTCCCCCTTGTTTCCGGGAGTTAAAACTACATATAATGAGGATTACCTACATAGCAAAGATTTGCTGTAATGCCTACAAACAAATAATAATAATAACTTTATTCAACAACATAAGGAAATTTAAACTAAAATACACTTTGATACATAGGTACCTAAACTAGGTCTAGCCTGTTCTTATAGGCACCTATGCTCTTAGTGTGCATGTAGGTGTGAATGTGTGTGTATATGGTCTAATATAATACAAGGTTTGTTAATACATTTTATTTACGCATATATTATATTTATGTAATATAAATACATAGAATATGAAGCTAAACTGTGTAAATACAATAAACATATAGAAACAATAATAGTAACAATAAATATAGTCCAGTCTAGCATTATATTGTTAGCAATTCCTCTGTCTTCTTGTAGTCCAATGCCAAGAGCCATTTCCTCACTGTTGTTTTGCATGTGTGTTTATTCATGTCATGAATATCTATTTCATGGTTAATTTTATCCTTACTAATATTATAAATGCGAAAATGACTCTGTCTGTCTGTCTGTCTGTTACGCTTTCCCGCTTAAACCTCTCAACCGATTTTAATGAAATTTGGCACAGACAATCTTTAGACCCTGAGATAGAACATAGGCTACTTTTTATTGCAAAATAGGGGTGGTAAGGGGTTGAAAAGGGGGATGGAAGTTTGTATGGGATTTCTTAATTTTAAAAGATAAAACCATGAAACTTTATATTTAAGCACTTGATAAGAAATAATAAAACATTGTTCTAGCGTTTTTGAAATTTCTAACTGTGTGGGGATGAAATAAAGGTTGAAAGTTTGTATGAAGTTCGTAATTTTTGAAGATAAAAACATTACATTTTGTATTTAAGCACTAAATAAGATACAAAAATCGTTTGTTTTAGCATTTGCACTTTTTTACCAGTGTGGGGGTGAAATAGGGGTTAAAAGTTTGTATGGGTATTCGTCATTTTTAAGATAAAACCATGAGACTTGGTACGTAGGTCTCTTAGGATGTGCAGAGTTTTTCTACAAACGGAATTCCGAAATTCGAACGGAACGGAACTGATTCGGAACGGGAACTACGAAACCAAACGTTTTGTATACAAAATCTTAAGCACTGAACCAAGGAACATGATATTTAGAAGTTTTGGGTGTATCAAGTTAAAAAAAAATTGGCTTTGAAGTAAAAAATCCTTCTAACGAATACTCTGCATCACCGCCGCTGTCATTGGTCGTCGGTCGTCGTCGCGCACATTTGCCGAAGTGTGGCGGCCGGCAACGGCGCTGTCGTGTGGTGGGGGAGCGCACGAATCTACATAACTATGCCTACCCGAACGGGCAGATACGTGAGGGCAGACGACGTTGTCGGACGCATGCGATTAGAGAAATTTGCGCTACAAAGATTTAGGTACTTTTTTCGATCCATTAGGTCATTGTGTCTCTTGGACACAAGGGACCAATACATTTTCCTGAGTACTTTCTGCCACTCAATGCTATATCCAAATCTATACCGTTCCTTTAATCCATATCTAATATTCAAATTAAAAGTACGCAGACAAAGTCGCGGGTACCGGCTATCTATATATAAGAGAAAGTCGTGTTAGTTACTACACTTATAACTCAAGAACGGCTGAACTAATTTAGCTTAAAGTTTGTAGAGATGTAGCTTAGAACCGAGGGAAGGAGAAGGTTCTTATGACAGAAAAAAAATAAAGAATTGCGCGGAAACTTAGAAAATTTAGGTATCCCCTCTAAGGCGGAACGAAGTTCGCGGGGGCAGCTAGTTATAAATAAATGGTCCTGCAAAATTTGGAAATCGCTGTGCGAACCGGGTACGACATGGCTGATGGATATTTTGGAAATCCACATACCTTAGTCTACTATACACAAGTCTAGTCTACACAAGTACCCTTCTTAAATTTACAATTTATCTGGTGGGCGAAGAGATGCAAAGAATTTGTAGTTGGTCGAGATTTTTTAGTAATCGAAAAAGTTAAAATTTGGTTTTATCTGCATTTAAAGTTAGTAGGCTTTCATTCAATTTTTGTTGTATGTCATTAAAGCCAGTTTAGGAATTTGCAGTTACATCTTCCCAGTCACTACCACTAAACACTAAAGCAGTATCATCGCAAATGCAATTATTCTACCATTTTTCAGGGTAGTATGAATTATGTTAATGTAGATGATAAATAACGTAGGTCCTAACACACTCCCTTGAGGTATTTTACTTCACAGGGTCACTAATAAAGCTACTTATTTTAACTGTTTGTTGTCTATGGCTCAGATAGCTTTTGAAAATATTGAGTTGTTACCCTCATACACGAACAGACTCAAGTCTACGAAGTAGAAGAGGAATGGATACGGTATCGAAAGCTTTTGCAAGGTCAAGAAATATTCCAATACATTTTTTTCCATAATTCAGTTCATTAACTAAAAAATTAGTGAGCTCCGATTCCGCATCACTAGTCGATCTTCCTCCCTGAAAACCAAACTGATTTGGTGAGAGAAGATTTTTGTCCTCAAAATATTTAACAAGCCTTTTATTAATCAGTTTTTCTACAATTTTTGATAAAGAATTTAATAGAGATATTGATCGGTAATTTTAAAAAGTTTTAAGGTCACTTGTTTTGTGGATTGGTATAATTCTTGAAAGTTTAAGTGCTGTTGGTATATTAGAGGATGCAAAACTTATATTGGTTATTGCAAAACATATTATGGTGCGTGATCAATATTAATGCGTTATCCTTTACAATTTTGTTAGAAAGTTATCCCAACCAAGAGCACAATTAGATTTATATAATAGCAAGTTTTATACATTCATTTTCATATAGATAAAAGATGTAAAGATTTATTTATTTACCTATGACGTCATCATTTTCTTCACTTGATTCCTCATCCACTGCAGTTATGTCACAGATTATTTAAGGGCATTCCTCATCGTGAAACCAGTCGAAATCGTACCAACCGTCATTGATAACCTATCCATAACTTATTGGTAACAAGGTCGACGGTATTTTATATATTCTCACATACACATAGACACTTCTGCACACTCTAAATAGATATTCCAATATAATTTTAATTGGAGATATAAACATTAACATTAACCCCAATTCTGTCAATAAACAAGCATTAGAATATCTGAACCTATTAGCAACATTTGGTCTTACTCCCACACATCACTTGCCAACGCGTATTGATAGTTGTTTGGACCACACAATAGTATGTTTTACATCCCACCCCTTTAACACATATGTGATACAGAGTAGTATTATGGATCATTACCCAGTTTTACTTGCCAATATAATAGACAAAATACAGAATATAAAACTTATTTTACGCAAAACGCCATGGAAACCATGGATAAGAAATGGTTTGTTAAGATGTGTAAGACACAAAGATAAACTGCATTCAAAATTAAAGAAATCACCAAACAATGAAATTCTTAAAATATCTTACAATAAATATCGAAATTATCTTACTAACATCATAAAAACGCTAAAATTAGATATGAAAAAGCACAACTTGAGTTGGCTAGCTCTATTAGTGTCAAAAAACTTGGGAAGTTAAATAAAATAACACTTTACAAAACAGCAGGACAAAGTTACTCGGACCTGTTAAAACTTAATAATGACTCAAAGAAATCGGTGGATGACATAAACAAGTACTTCTGTGGAGTAGGTAAGACACTGGCAGATAAAATAAAGGAACAATTACAATCACAAAATACTATTTTCTTAATAAAATCTAAGACCGAAAGTTCTTTTGTATTACTAAACACTGATTACAAAGAGGTTAAAGGTATTATAAACAGTCTCAAATCTAATTGTGCTCTTGGTTGGGATAACATTTCTAAAAAAATATTAAAGGATAACGCATTGATATTGATTACGCACCATAATATGTTTTGCAATAACCAATATAAGTTTTGCATCCTCTAATATACCAACAGCACTTAAACTTTCAAGAATTAAACCAATCCACAAAACAGGTGACCTTAAAACTTTTCAAAATTACCGATCAATATGTCTATTTAATTCGTTATCAAAAATTGTAGAAAAACTAATTAAAAAAAGGCTTGTTAAATATCTTGAGGACAAAAATCTTCTCTCACCAAATCAATTTGGTTTTCAGGGAGGAAGATCGACTAGTGATGCGGTATCGGAGCTCACAAATTTTTTGGTCAGTGAACTGAATTATGGAAAAAAATGTACTTAAAAATTACTTGACCTTGCAAAAGCTTTCGATACCGTATCCATTCCTCTTCTACTTCGAAGACTTGAGTCTGTTTGTGTATGAGGGGAACTCAATCTTTTCAAAAGTTATACAAACAGTTAAAATAAGTAGCTTTATTAGTGACCCTGTGAAGTAAAATACCTCAAGGGAGTGTGTTGGGACCTACGCTATTTATCATCTACATATCTTGTCATATGTTATGTTGTATTGACATAATTCATACTATGATGAAAAATGGTAATATAATGGCATTTGCCAATGATACTGCTCTGGAAGATGTCACTGCAAATGCCCAAACTGGCTTTATTGACATACAACAAAAATTGAATGAAAGCCTACTAACTTTAAATGCAGATAAAACAAAATTTTTAACTTTTTCGTTTACTAAGAAATCTCAATCAACTACAAATTCTTTGCCTTTCTTCGCCCACCAGATAAATTGTAAATTTAATAAGGGTACCTGTGTTTCTCCGAAATTAGAAAATGTTTCAACATATGAATATCCTGGCACAACATTGGATTCTTTATTAACTTTTAACCCTCACATAAATATTTTAACGCAAAGAATTTAGAAAATAACTGCAGTTTTTAGAAATATAAGACATATTACTAAAGAAAAAGTCTCTCTTGTTGTACTGTATTACTATTTGGGGGGTGCTACTAAAACGAATATGTTACCGCTAGAAAGGACTCAGAGATCTGTGCTCAAAGTTATGTACATTTTACCCTTTAAATAACCTACCTCAAAACTCTATATCCATAGCAAAGTTTTAACAATGAGACAATTGTACAACCAAGAACTTATTCTCAAACAGTATAAAATATGTAAACCTGAAAATAAACTAACTCATAGTAGACTAAGGTATGTGGATTTCCAAAATATCAATCAGCCATGTCGTACCCGGTTCGCACAGCGATTTCCAAATTTTGCAGGACCATTTATTTATAATAAAATTAACCATGAAATAAATATTCATGACATGAATAAACACACATGCAAAACAACAGTGCGGGAATGGCTCTTGGCATTGGACTACAAGACAGAGGAATTGCTAACAATATTATGCTAGATTGGACTATATTTATTGTTACTATTATTGTTTCTATATGTTTATTGTATTTACACAGTGTAGCTTCATATTCTATGTATTTATATTACATAAATATAATATATGCGTCAATAATATGTTGTATTAACAAACCTTGTATTATATTAGACCATATACAAACAATTATACACCTACATGCACATTACAGAGAGATAGAACCTATGAGACCAGGCTAGACCTAGTTTAGGTACTTAAGTATCAAAATGTATTTTAGTTTAACTTTCATGCCGCTCCTTATATAATAAAGTAAATGTATTCTAGTCTTAATATGATTGTGAGGATAATAAAAATAATTACTTTTTGGCCAGGGTAGATTGTTTAGCTCCCATTTTCACAGTTAATTCACAGAAACACTATTGATACTAAACACGGGAAAACCACACAAATTTAATTGTTAAATATACACACACAAAAGCAAGTATTAAGTGGCCACTTATCCTCTTTAATAATCCTTTTGTAAGTCTTAGTTACGTTTAACATTTTACAAGTCATTACCCGATACAATCACGGTATCGGTACGCTAAAACTTCCCTGTTAGTGATGATCTATAATTAATTAATATCGATAATACATTTTCAAGTTGAGAGGCAATAAGCTAGTTTTTATTAATTTTAAAAAGAAGAAACTTATGCGAAGACTATCTGACCTTATAAAAACTGTACCATTTACTATTATCATCTGATTATGTTGGTTAATCTAAATACTTTGCAATGCACTGCATGGTGCAATTCAATCATGGATATTAATCTGTTACAAGAAAGAAAATCAAAGGTATTTCTAATATTAACTTCATCCTCATTTTATTACTTTGGTTTGTATGTCAATCGATTGAAAACGAAATTTCAAAGACCTAAGCAATGCAGTCATTCCTGGCACAAAGTCTATTATTCATCATTAAAAAATATCATCATGATTATAAGAATTCTTTGCTAAACACAATTTCTTTTATATATTGAAAAATATTTTACACATTTTGGTTTTGTTATCTAACAAAGCGAGTATCTAAGTTTTCTGAAACTTTTATATTATTACTACTGTAATTAGTTCATAGAGATAGAAATAATTATTTATTAAATACAAAAGATTTTTAAATTTAAAAATGATTGCACTGGTAGAATAGTTTAGTATATATATAACAGTGCCGTCTTTAAAAAAGGGTTAAAACATGTTTTTATTCTTCCTTACGATTGTATTGAGTTTACAATTTTATCTGAAACAGATTATATTAACTTAAGAGCAATATCGACATTTTATGTACTACGTTACTACTGTACCCACAAAAATTACCGACCATAAGAAATATCACAAATTGAAGACTGTTTGAAAATAGGTAATTTTAAAATGATTTAAGTTCGATTTACTTTTACAAAGCAACAGATAAACCAATACAAATCCTGTTAAAATTTAATTATGAATATTTAAATACGAACCACTAAATTTGTGGCGCTACTCTCATGGGGCTCGAGCGTTGATTGACCAACTCTAATTTTCTGGCTGAACCAGAGATTCACACAACATCAACGTATGAAAGGGAACTGGCTAAAGGTTAATGGTTGCTTAGTATGCTAGTCGTTAGTCGTCAAAGTTAGGATCCTAAAAATACGTATGTATTTTTAGGATCCTAACTTTGACGTACTCTTTGTTACTAACGAAATATAATTGCCATATATTTATTTTAGTTATCTTCCCCCAGTTCCTAAAATAGGGAAAGGAAATATGTGTCAAAGTCCCCATAAAATTAGTATAGCATGAAACAAACGAATCGTCTACAGTAGCGTATTAAATTAATTTTCTGTTCAGTTTTCTTCTCTGGCAATCAAGAGAAAATGAAATATTTGGTATAGGACAACCTAGGCGAACAACCCTAAACAGATAGAAGAGCTATTAACTACAGGCCAGGACAGAAGTACAAGGGTCAGTTAGGGATAAATAAGCGTGTATGAAATGACTAATGCGTAAACTTTCTAATATTTACGCGTTCTACCGTCAAATAGCAGTGTTCCGTTTTAAAGGGAGAGAGAGAGGCAGTGATATTACTGGGTAAATGTGACATAGTATTATGTGTCTTGTGACAAAAAAAATCTAGCGACTATTCTAACGACATTTACTTTACTTTTCTAGTTTAAATAAATATTTTAAATATATTCATGAGTATGGCAAGCTCTAACCCGGAAATCTACCTTCTTTTTTCTTTTTAAGCCACGTTCCGTAATCGGATATCATTCTGACAAGAGTCTGTCTTTATCCTACATGTAGCTTTTGAATGAGACAGACTCCAGTCAAAATAATATTTAACCATTATCGGAACGCGTCCATAAATTCTTATCTTTAAGCCGGGATTCCTCTAATTCTGTATTTTTAGTAGGTATTGTTTATTTGAGTGTTCAAATAAACGTTCATTCGTAAAAAGGTGGACAGTCCGACTCGCCAACGCGCCCGACTCCTTAAACAAAAGAAGCCACGCAAACCCAATACACATCAAGCAGCGAATTCCACCCCTTTTGTTGAAAAGGCGGTGGAATTGCACCCGGACAAGTTGAACGGCGCAGAATCCTAACCGAGGTTATCTATCTACGTCAGGAGTGCGCAGCGAGCCGCCACGTTTGAAATCGATAACATTCCATAACTATTCTTTTGTCCAAGTACCCTCGGACAAAAATAGTTATGGATACCAAAGAAGTGAGCAAGACAACATGTCAGCCGTCCTCGTCGGAGGACGCGCGGACGGCGCGGGCTGCGGACAGTCCGGCAATAATTGATCTGCCTCATGGCGGGGCTGATTTTTATTGCCAGGGCGGCCCCCCGCCGGCGCCTTCCCCTCCGGCGAAGCACACGCCGCCAGTGATTGCCCCCGCCCTCGCGAGGAACCCCCTACATGCGCGAACTGTGGGGGACCGCACCCGGCAAACTCGGTGGGCTGCCCGGTCTTCCAGCAGGAAGCCAAGATAGGGCCGGCACAACAACATTGGCCGGGCGGCCTTTGGTACGCACCGGCAGCGTACCAGCACAACCAACAACACCACACCTATGGCTGAGTCCAACGACGGGGTGAAAATCCCCCGTCGAAAACGCAAGGGCACGAGAACGAGGGGAGCCCCTGCGAATCAAGATCCCACTAAGGAGACAGTCGCCGCAACAGGAGCCGAAGCCGAAGCCAATGCCGCGCTCAACCCAGAGCCGGCTCATGGACACTGAGCGAGCCATCTGCGTCCTACAGGACGTACTCGGGGCCATTAGGTCCGGTGAGAACGCCGTACCAATTATCCTCGACGGTGTAGTACAGCTGCTGCAAACCAATGGCGCAATATAAACCACGTAACGCGCAAAAGAAGCCAATGTAAACAAAACAATACATCAATACAAAAGTGCATTACGCATTACGTATTAAAACGAAGATTTCAAGAAAACCCCCACGAAGCCATCGCCAAGAGCCTACATAGTGCGTCAAAACTCACGTCAAAACGCCTATGCAGGCAACATAAAGAAACCAACGTAAACAAAAGAAGCCAATGTAAACAAAACAATAAATCATTTATGCAGACAAGTAAAGAAGCCAATGTAAACAAAACAATACAGCAATACAAAAAATGTAAATGTATTACGCATCTCGTATTTCAAGACACCTAAACAAACATTCGCAAGAAATGTTAGGAAAAAAGCGGGTGGAAGCGAAAATGTTTCCCGCCGCAAAAACTCAAGACACCTACCAAACAAGGGCGCCGAGCGCCGCAGTCGCCTCCGCGCAGCCTACGGCTGCGCGTCGACGACCAACTTGGTATAAAGGCGTATTGTGCTCTCTGATTGTACACGATTAGCGGTTGCTTATTAAGATTGCTGTTAATTGTCAGTCATTGATTGATTACGTTTGTTTGAACGATGGAAATACTTATAAAGAAAAAAGTTACTAACTGAAATATAGAAAAGAGTGGGAAGACAATCCAGTCTTCAAAGGATGGTTGTCACCGGTTCAAGGAACTGATTTAAAAAGTAGGTATGTGTCGCTGGTGTCAAACGGAATTTTTGCCAAAATCAATGATATAAAAAAACACTCTCAATCTATAAAACACAAAAATCAAAAGCGGAAATAATAACGAAACAAAAGCCCTTGCCACCGCTCTTGCCATTTGATAAAATAAAGCCCTCAAGTAGAGCAGAAGCAGCTATGGCTCTTTTTATTGCTGAACACTGTTTCGTGGTGACAGTAGAGCATTTAGGAGAGATGTGTAAGAAAATCTTTTCGGATTCTAAATGCGGCCACGATATACACATACATAGAACGAAATGTTCTGAAATAATTAATGAAGTATTGGGACCACACTTCACAGAATTGTTGAGGTTGAATATCGGCGACCAAAATTCTCAGTAATTCTCAAAATAAAGTTCTGTCAACATTTTTGGCATTAACATCTATTACAAAAGCTGATTCAAAAGGGCTTGCTGAAGCAATCATAAACACATTGAATGATAATAATTTAAAATTAGATAATTTAGTCGGTGTAGGTACTGACAATGGTTCTGTGATGACTGGTGTGAATAATGGCTAGCATCAAATTTTGAAAACAGAATATAGAATGCCTAACCTAATACTAATACGATGTGTATGCCATTCACTGCAGTTAGCCGTGAGTCAATCTTCTGAAAAAACCTTACCAAGCAATATAGAGTACATAATAAAGGAGACTTATAACTGGTTCTCTCTATCTCCCAAACGATAGGATGAATACCGACAAATATATGAGACAATCAATTGTCGTAGCCTTTGTAAATTCTTAAAATGTGCACTATACGATGATTATCGATATTCCCAGCAGTTAGTCGCATTTTACAACAACGGGATGAATTAAAGTGAGGTACATTTTTCGTTATACAAAATCAAAGAAAATTTGTTACACAGCAGAACTTCTGCATGCTATGTTTGAAGATAATAGTAATTTGCTATACTTGACATATATTCAAAGCATATTATGAGAAGTTCAAACATCTTTGAAAGTGAAAATGCTGATCCCACAAAATTTTTCGAGACCCTGGTATTTTTACTGCGATCGATTTGTAACAGTCATTTACTCTCACATAAATATAAATGTACTAACTACGATGGCTCAAGAAAACTACCTAAGCCCCTACGCTACACTTTGGATATGCTTTTGAAACTATTGGTCGAAAACTTTATTTGAATGAAAATGTCACAAGAATAGTCAAACTAAGATGCATTGCCTTTACAGTCAAATTGATAAGAGAATTGCAAAGTAGGCTTTCACCAAATATTGAAATATTGATTAAATTTAATAAATTATCCGTCAACGAAGTTTTGCGAACAAAGAATAAAAACGATAATATTATAGATTTGGCAAAAGAGTTAGGGGTCGACGACATACAAAAATTAGAAAAAATTGATTTACAGTGGGACAATATAAATTTTGTAAAATGGCAAAACATTTATAGTTTTGGGCTGAAGTCAACCAATATAAAGCTGCTGGTAAAAAACCATTCCAAGAATTGTGCGATTTGGCATTAACTGTAAAATCGTTACCTCATTCGAATGCTGAAATTGAAAGGATATTTAGTGCCATGAACATCACAAAATCGAAGTTTCGAAATCGAATGAGTATGAAGTCTTTAAATTTTATTTTAATGAATAAATACTCTTTAAAAAGAACCAATAAAAGTCGTTATAATTACGAAATACCACTTGATGTGCTAAAGAATATTGGGACTAATAACGCATATTCGTTTGCTAAATGTACATCGCATCCTCAGGCATCAACTTCAGGTATTGATTCCAGTTCCAGAACGGATACATAAACCATTTCAGATTACCAGATTTTAAGCGATAGTTCTGATGATGAATGATGAAACTTTTTATTTTTAAGTTTTTGACTATTCGTTAGTGAAATAATTGTCTTCTTTTCTTTGATTTAAAAAAAGCACGACCGGGATCTAATTTAAAATACACTCATTTGCAAAAATACGGGCGGTTTTGATTTTAATTCTTCTTTAAAAAAATACGGTACCAATATGATTTCAATCATTTGTACATGTTACTAGCCGGTTTTAAAAATGCCGTGGTGTTTAAAATAGTACGTTCTAAATTCAAATTTTCGTTTGATACTCGTTTTTGCAGAAAACCACTTTATCCTACATTTTTGGTGCGAAGTTCCAAAAGATAATAGCGGTTTTCATATTTTTTAGTCAATTTTTATGAATTTATTAAACTACTAGCGAGCATACACTACTAGTGAACTTTAGCATTAAAACCCATAAATTTTATCAACATTTTATGATAATACTAACGTAAACGATTATTTGCTTATCAATTTCCAAAACTGTGAGAGTAAAACTACCTATAATGATCAAACAAACCTATTGTAACATTTGAAATAGTTCATTGCTAAGGTGCCCATTTTTTTGCAAATGAGTAGTTAACAAATATTTATATTATATTGTATTTATTCTAGATATAGTATTATCTAAATGTCTTTTTAAAGTGAATTATGCCGCTTGTATTTTGCGTACTCTATGGTTTTAAGCACTGTTTTAATTAAGGATTTCTTATCATGGTATAAACAAGCAAGCGATTCACCTGATGGTAAGTGATTATCGCCACCCATAGACATTTGTAACACCAGAGGAATGCTTTGCCAGCCTTTAATTAATATAATACATAATAGGAATCAATTAAAATTGAAAGAATAGGCTCTTACAACTGATTAATCGATTCTTAGAATAGAAATGAGTAAAATAAAGTCAGTCGGGAAACAACTCTTCGTTAAATGTTTTTATTCTATTGGAATATTGGGATCTTTAGCGACTTGATCTTTCTCCAAAGCTAGCGACATCTAGCGACTTTTCAAGCGTGCACTAACGACTTCTTGACACTAGAGTTTGTAGGATTGGCGACACGCTAGTGATATCTTTGTGATGATACGAGGGTCTATAGGATGCGGTCACGTTTACCGACCGTATGCTAGTTTGCTGCCTTTATAATATTAAGATACAAAAAAATACGTATTCACTACTCTTAATAAAAACTACTATTTCAACGGCTTTACAACGCATTTTATTTAACTTTTTACATTTATAGTTCGACGTTTTGGCTACTTTGCGGCTACCTTAAGTTCTCAAGTAAATCTTTACTATGCCGTTACACGTTACATTAAGTATAACATTTATATTTCGTCGCGAGCTTCAAATAAAGATAAACGACAAATGCGAAAATTATTAGCTCAAAAATTCATTTAGGATTACAAAACAATTATTATAATATTATTCTCTTTACAAACATTTTATGTTACAAAGAAAATTAAAAAGATTTGGCAGCCCACATCAATTTACACTTCGGGCCGTATCTAGCCCGCAGATCACGATGCGGACCCCCTCTGATGTACAACACAGTATTATACTCTATTCAATTAAATATATTCAACACGTTTTACAAATCATATAGATCTGCATTTAATTAAAATCTTTATCTTGGAAGATAACATTTTAAAAGTGGATCCATAATGGACCGTACCAGGAGGAAATTCCTGGTTGGCAGTGGTCAGCGGGCAGTAGGGCACAGAGTGTGCTGTGAATGTTACAAAGAATATGCTGTCATATAGAATAACCATAATAATAGTTTTCACTCTGCACCACTCCATATTTACAAGCCCGTTTCTGCAGGAACAAGGACAAAGAGAGAAATATGTTACCTAACTCTTGATTCATATACATAGGTTTGTAGAAATAAAACTAAAGAATTGGTTCTATCTAAACTACTTCTTTATGAAGGACTGTAAAAGAGTACAATTATTGATTATTATAGTTACAAATAAAATAAAACTTTAAGGATAATTAATAATTAGTAATCTAAGTTGTATAAGTATATATTAGAATAAAAAAAACATGATTTCTCATAAATAATGAATGGCTATATACTACACTAACTTAGATAAAATTTTATCCAAAAAGTTCATGAAAGGTAGTACCACTAAATCCAACATTACTGGTTACTTCATTCTGGAATGTTATATACATCCTGAAAAAAAAAATTAACATTTAATTTTCATGTAATAGTAACGATAATTCTTAAAGATACACCAAAACCATCAAAGAAAAATAAACAAAATAAAAACACAATAGACAGCTTTAACACTAAAACTAAAATGTAATACAGCTAAAGCAGGCCTTTATTTTCTTTTTATTTTCTAAAAATCAATACTAATATTAAAAAACTAAATAGTTTGTTTAAACGCGCTAATCTGAGGAACCGCTGGTCAGTTTAAAAAAATATTTCAGTGCTTCCCTGATAAATGGGTAGTCTAAGGCTACTCCCAAAGTCACTGTTTCATGTGGACAAGGTCATTAATAAACATGCTTCACATGCTATGTTGATTTAACATTAGAAGCATGTAAAATTATATTGAATAATATAAAAAACATTTAGGTATATTATTCCAATTAAGGCATTTTTAACATTTACCTATCAAAAGGCACTCCAAGCTCCTTTTCTACAAATTCATACAATACTTTGGCATGCTTTTGGTTCTGCTCTACTCCCAGTGCTCCGATTGACATCAAATTGGCAATAGCACAAGGCCCAGTGGTACCACTAAAAGCCATTTGCACATCAGGAATAATTGAAACGCAGCAATACTGAAAAATATTAAAATGGTTAAAATTCTATGGTAGATGTCGAGTACTTGACTAACATTTATTTTATTTGCAGTACTATTTGTATATATTTATATATCTTAAACGATGTCTTGTCCTTATATGACCTCTAAATAAATAAGATTTTTAAGTTAATGTAAAAGATATATTTCTCTAAAATATTAGTATAAGTATATTATAAATAAATGTAATTTAACCTTTTCTGGTTTTCCTAAGGTTTTAGCCAGTACTGAAGTGGCTTTGACAACAAAATCCTGAAGGATTTTATCTTTGGAAACATTGGTTTGGATGCTCAGATGCGGCATATTGACGCTAAAACAGAGGTTTATGCGAAAATTAAGATAATTTACAATGGTAGTTAAATTAAAACATTTCCTTGATTTAGGAAGGTAATTAAAGTCAAGAAAAAAGTTAATTACAATCCGTGAATCTAATGAAGTAAACTGCCGGTTTCTTTTCTCCACTTTACTCTGTCACTTGTCCGGTTGACAATGGTTGTTTTAGGTGCACGATATAAATATTTCATAAATTATCGATATATTAATTAACCCGATATTTTCGTATTATCCAGAATCGATGTGTATAATCAATATTTATCTTCCAATATACCACATATCGTAGGTTGAGAAATTAAAAGCAATTCAACTCTTGGCAGCTTATGAAAAAAATAAACGTTAAGTACCCGAGTTATAGAAAAACTACTAATATACCAGTAAACTCTGACAATAAATTAGTCGGATATAGATCCCTGGCGAGATCATCAAAAACTAGTCCAGCAGAATCAGAAAATAAACAAAAGTCTTTCTGACTGTTTATTACTTTATATAAGGGCCCCTATAAATAGAGTTAACGAAAACCCTCTAGAAGAGTGGGTAGATTACAAAGTAAAATTCGCAATGGTATTCAATGTAGCATTATTTGACTATAGTGGCTAGCTTCTTTCCATTTGAAAGACTTTATTCAAAAGCAGACTGCAAGCCAAAAGAGTTAATATAATTTTGTTATTGTAAGGGGTAAAGAAAAAATATTAGGATTTATAATTAAATGAATTTGATACGTTTCTCAACTCACATTTACCTGATCCCTATCTTATATTTAATATCATAGATTAGTTAAATACTAACAAATTACTTACAAAATATAAAAAATATAGATATATTAACTAGTTACACAAAAGTGTCGATTGAACACCATGATATATTATATCTAAAAATGTCGATATTTTTTATGTACATCCCTAGTTGTGATATCTTTAATTTTGTTACCAATGATTAAATAACCATATAATGATAACTAAAGATGTAGCAGTATTGACGTATATGAGAAAGATAACGAGAAATACATAATAATATAAGAAAAAAAATAATTGATGGAGATTTATTGATGATTAACTTTTTGGTATTATAAAAAAATATTTAAAGTCGTAGTAAAGTAGAAAACATAAAACCAAGATGAAAACTATCTGTTTTTAACCATATTGTAATATTGTCGATTAGTGGTTAATCTGACAAAAATATAGTTGTCAGTCAACTCATCATTGTCTATGGTTTATTCGGAGTGTGAGCATTTTCGTATTGCATTGCATTTTTGTTTACTACTGATATGTTATAATTTACCAAAATGTGTGAAATTTACTAAAAAGTATATTTTCTACCTTCCACATATCAAATTTGGATATTTAATTTGAAGCTCTCCCTAACTAGCAAAAACATCACCATGGAAGTGGAACGAAGTGTAGAAGACACACCAGCGTCTCAGAGACTTACAAATGATGACTTCAGAAAATTGCTGATGACTCCTAGGTCTACTCCATCAGGAAGTGTTCATCCCGCCGGCTCAGTCCGAGAAGCTATGGCAAATGCAGGGTTAGTTTGAAATTTTAGTTGTTAGTAATAATATAATTCACTTTACCAAAATTAAATAAAAATTATTTATTTTAGTACTATGCCACCACCGACAGAGAATAAGAGTGAACTACGTCGTAAGAAAAAATCTTATTATGCTGCTCTTAAAAAACAGGAGGATAATAAACTTGCAGAGCTAGCTGAAAAATATAGAGACAGAGCAAGAGAGAGGCGTGATGGGGTTAACGAACTAGGCCCAGCTGACCCCACCAGTAACACTAGCAGTGCTTATAGGTATCCTATTTTCTTATGATTTAAACTTTTCTCTATATAACATTTATTGTCTAAGTGGAACCAGAGTTATTGTATTTAGTGGGGAGCTGTAGTTGTAACTGGTCATACAGGCCAAGTGATGTGTATGTCTTTTTTTATTAGACTAGATCAACAAACAACCATAGTCTGCATAATAATAAGTGTCACTACAGCATATAGCCACTCATATTATCTCCAGGATATCATACAGCATGTTGCCAACTTTGTGACTTGAGACATATGTCACATTACATGATAAATTTACTGCTTCTAAGCGTTCAAACCAGAACAACAATGCAAACACTGCTCTATGGCAGGAGAAATATCTGAGAGTTACCAATGCAGACAACCTTTGTATAAATAATCAGTAAATCAAAGTTTGCATGTAATTGGTTACACACATTAAACACTTTGTTGAGTTGGTTATAATAATAGTGACTGTAGTAACAAAAGTACAGAAACAAATGAACATATTGGATTAAAAATTTAGTTGAATTAAGAATCTCCTCCTTTTTTGAAGTTAGTTAAAAAAGAGAAATATGCTTATAGTGAAGTGTTCCTGGTTGTAATAATATATATTTAGTTCATTTACTATTTTTAATTTACAATTAAGCACTTCTATCCTACAGAGCTGTTGCCCCTGATGTTAAATCGGGAATGGATGCAAAGGAGAGAAGAAGACAACTTATTCAGGTATATTTGAATTATAATTAAAGTAGGTGTGGGGTAAAGTATTATTATAATTAATGTTCATTTGACAATAGAATAATTTTGATAGAAAAAAATATTAGCCATCACTTGCAATTTTTCAAAAACATGCATAATTTACTTATTTTTATTGATGTATAAATAGAGAGGTCCTGTATAAAGATTATGATTATTTTTAGGAATCAAAATATCTTGGAGGTGACATGGAACACACTCACTTGGTTAAAGGTCTAGATTATGCACTGCTGCAGAAGGTAAATAAAAAAAAATTATAAAGGCAATTTTTTTATAAGGTTATTCCTTTATTTCACTTTTTTTTATAAGCTTTATTGCCAGACATGATAGCACATTCGACAAAGTCCCTCTCTGTCTTGTGTGCTAAGAGTTATGACTTTGGTCTCAAAGCTAAATGAAACATTAGTTTAATAAATGTTTGACTTTGTTTTTCGTCTTAGTTTTCAATATGTATTTAAGTACAATTATTAGTGATTTCACTGTGGTCTGAAATTCATAATACGAGTATCTTCAACTATCTTGGAAATACTGCACTTGTGAATATGGAATCTTGATTGATTTAAGGTGCGTTCAGAGATTCAAACTCGTGAACAAGAGCAAGAGGCAGAAATGGAAAGATTAGTGACAGTGGCACCGGTGGAGCCTGTCAAGGAGAAAAAAGAAGTAGTGGTAAGATAATGTTCTTTTGTTTTAAATGGTTCTTAATCATTGGTGCCCTAAGCTTTATTTATCTTGTTATTTTCTTAAATGTATTATCAAAAGTATTGCAATGCTTTAGCACCTATTCTGTGTTATGCCTTATGGTTGAAAATTAGGCAGGTTGATAAGTTAGTATTAAGTCTATGTATTATATTATTATGTTAAATTTATATGTCCATTTTTGATTACTGATGTTCCAAAAATAGATGGTGAGTTGAACTGAATTATTAAATAATATTAATCCTAAATCATGGTCATAAAGGAAATAACATGAATGTGGTACTAATATGTTGATGCATCTAGTAAGTTGCATCAACATATTGGTTCTTTTCAGCAGTTTTTTTAATTATGCATATCAGTATTTTTTATATAGGACAATAGTAAATCTGGCAAACGTAAATGTTCTCAGATCTGCTGATTTATATATTTAAATATGAATTCCTATTTCCCTTGGTCACGCCATCACACGTCAACGGTAAAAAATCAAAAATTTGTACAGAAAATTATTAAATTTAAGCATACTTATTTAAAAATACCTAACAACTATAATATGAGTTCACGCATTCTGTCAATTGTATGTCAAATGTCATAATGTTACTTTAAAAAAGTTTATATTGTCCAAAACTATTTATAATATACACACAAGAAGAAAAAGCATTTATAAAAAAACATACCATTATAAAGCAATGAAAAAATAAATACACCCATTTTTTTCATCCACATAATTTTATTAAATAAATTGTATGTGATTTAATCTTAATTATACCAATTCGAATTAAATAGTCATCGAAAGACAGAACAACATCTGTCAGATCAGCTATTATATATATAAATTTTCTTCAAAATCGGTTTAGCTATTTTGGAGGAGTATGATAACTAAAATGGAGAATCGAGAATTATACATATAAGATAAAATATATAAAATGAATTAAATACATACTATACATCAAATAACTTTGGTATATCTAAATACTTTGTTAATAATAGAGTTTTACCTAATGGCAAACTATATCTTAAATTTTTATCATAGATTATTGCAAAATTTCTCTTAAATGATACATTCTATGTTAAGCACATATTTGCCTGGTATTTTTTCTTTGGTATATTATTAAATAAACAGGGCTACTAATATGTTGTGTGGGAATATTTTTGATTTGAAGCTTACAACTTCTCATAATTACAGATTTGACCAATTAATTGTTTATATTTGTTACAGCAAGAGGAAGAAATGCAATTTAAGACACAAATGGCAAAAAATATTTACAACATGGTTATCGAACAAAAGTAAGTTTTATATTCTATTGATTGTCAGTTAGTATGTGTAAAATGTCATTAACAAGTTCTCGTCCAATAGAATAATTTGTTTAAATGCCTCTCAGTCGCCCTTTCAATGTGCTCTCCACAATCTAAACATTACACATGCATTCTATTCGTAGAGCCGTACCCCGCGTAAGGAAGTCCTTGAGTCGAGCGATTATCGACCACACAGTGCGTCCGGGCCGAAACAGTTTTTTTAAACCATGACTTAACTATCCTAACGATCCCAAACAATGGCCACTCGTGCCGAGATCTGAGGCGTCCTCGAGTTATAGTTTTATCTATCCGCTAGCTCTTGCTAGGTTCGCACTTGCCGGTCTCGCCTCGCCGGCTACGCGCGTTCGACCATAGGGTAGTTCCTTAAAAGACGGCCTTGCCTATCCTTCAGTGCTAGAAGCAATAGGCAAGACTGAAAAAAAGCTAGGTTGCACGATTGCACGATTATAGGATGTGCCAGTATTGACGCCTAGATATAACTAATGGCTGATAAACCCTAATTGGTACAATTTCTAGTAACTTCATCAAAGGTCAAACAGTTTTAACGGGGAGAAGTTGAATACTCTATTTTCCGTTAGTTACGTCTTGTAGACTTACCTGCTTCGTATAATTCGTTACTATCATCATCATATCAAGCGTCAGACGTCCAGTGTCCTTAGCTATAATGACGACGATGAAAGCAGAACCCTCAGTTCACATAATATTCAATGGGGTTTTCTTCAATATACAATGTAACAACTCAACTATCCTATTAAATATTGCGTATGCATTCGTAGGAACAAAAAAGTGATACGAAACGAGCTGTTCGCACCGGGTCGGATGGCATACGTGGTAGAACTGGAGGAGGAGGGCGCCATAGACAGTGACATCCCCACCACGCTAACGCGCAGCAAGGCTGATGTGCCCGAGCTGGACGAGCGCAGTTCCGCCTCTAGCGCCAACGACGTAGTGCTAGACAAGTTGGCGCAGATCTTCTCGTACCTGCGCCACGGCCGACACCGGAAACTCAAGAAGACCAAGGTGAGGGCCTCGGTGGCTATAGGACGACTTTTCTTTTGCATTCCATTGTGCTGCCGGGAGGTACCGGCACAGTAGAATATTACCTCCCTCTATATGAAGTAACAGAACCATCAGATGGTGGTATATGCATGAAACAGTGTAGTTCGATTGGGCGCGATTGCCGTTATGTCTGCCTAGTGCGGTAATACGCATGATGACTTCATGTAAATTTTATTGAAATAATTTTTATAGATAATATACATACGTAGTTTATTATAAAACATTGATCCTTTTTTAATTTAAAAGCGAGATTATTTTTATATTGAGAAAATAAAATCACTAAATACGGCAATCCGCCATGTAATATTGAACGCCAATCAGTGCGCGTGACGTCACGTTAGAGTAGTTGTCAAATTTTTTATTCGTAATTCAATAGTTAACTACGACTCTCGCTTAATTTTACCACTAAAACGCCGTTTTAGTTTTGTTTGTGACTTAAATTTATTTCATGTCAATCTATTTGATATACTCAGTCATGGAACAAGGATTTATAAAGGCTTCCAGCGCAAATTTACCGAGGATCGACGTACTAATGTTAGGAGCGTTTCTGTTGCGTTGAGCTATTACAAGTAATACCTGGTAAGTAGTACCTACATTTTATAGCCATAATAATTATAAGAAAAGCTAGAACATATTTGACATTGTATTTCACACAACTGAGATTAACAAACATTATACATAACATAATATAGGTAAGTAAATATGTGCATGTTTAGAAAATAAAGATATTTAAAGACTAGGTCATACTTATGTATTTTTAATTAAAGAATCTTGCAAGTTAATCAATCCGCAGGCAATGGTAATAACATCATCTAGTACTTTTACCAGATTAAGATTCACACATGCATGTGGCTTTAGCATATTGAATTCACGTAAACGTCGAATCACTCTCTCGACATGTATTCTAAGGCTTGCGATTTGTTTTGTTTCTCTCGCCTCATGTTTTGATAGCTTTGTACCAGTTGCAACACTTGGAGGTCGTACTAAGTGCACTCCCTGTTTTCTTACTAATTTTTTTCTTATAGCATCCTTATCTAATGCAACAATAAAAGGTCTCATTACACTAGCTATCTGCGGTATACTTTTCAGAAATATCTTGCTGGCATAAGTCAGAGACATAGAAAAATCATCTGAAAGCTCTCTGAAACTTTTATTTAATTTAATTTTTTGTAAACACATTAGTATATGGTTTATGGTAATATGTAACTTTTTTTCAATTAAATTTATTAAATAGTAATAACTTTTAGGAACTCCAATGTAAGACTGTGGATTATTTACAATTTTTTGGACTGTATATCCTAAAATTCTCAATGCCTCTTGTTTCTTATCATCTTCAACTAGTTCGCTGCAGTCTGAAGAAGATTTTATTTTCAAAGATGTCACAGATCGTGATTCACTAAGTACAACAGATGGTGTGTATGAAATATCACCATCAGAATCTGCCTGTATTTCAATTAATTTTTTGATACATTTCTTTAAGGACAACATCCGTTGATGGTCTGTCAGTTTTGGATTTTCTAATTTTAAATGGTGAAGTGAAAGCAGACTGACAACTTTTTGTTTGGATGGTGATGTCATCTAGTCAACTGAATTAACTATTGTTTGTACAGCTTTACTTCTGAATTTATTTGTTATGTACACTTGAATGGCTTTATCTGTCGTCTTAGGTGCGTCTTGAGTAATATTTTCCTGCTTGGATGATGTTCCAGGTAAAAAGTCGATAAGTTCTGACTGTTCTATAGCAATGGTTGTATTCTTAGATATTTGTTCCTGCTCAAATTCTCCAATAAGTTCTTTTCTTTGTTTTTTCACAAAGTATTCTCTTTCCATAGAATCAGAAGCTTGTTTTCTCCTATCGGGTTGACAATAAAATTTTAAGGGAACACACCCTTTTTTCATGCGAATCTGCGACACTGAGCCCATCACATGGTATTCCATATAAATTTCCATATCACTTGGTAACTGAAATTAAAATAAACATAGGTACTTTTATAATAGCTCATTGAGAAAGTAAGAGATTCTTAACCTCTAAATAAAGTGTGTTTATCAATGTTTACATCATCTAATGCTTGTCACATTTATTTAGTATCAGCATGAAATCTGCAAACTTAAAGTAAATACTTACGTCAAAGTGATCTTTACAGAAATAAAGCTGAGTAGAGGGTGTTTTTCCTTTCAAATCACGTCTTACATGTTTAAGCCACTTATTTCGAATTGTCTTGTCAAAAGGAACGAAAATAAATAGCTTCTCGGGAGTTTTTATGGAAGTATTAGGACACAGTGGGACGGCACACCACCTATAAGCTTTCGAATTCATGTTTCTATCTGCGAAATTCGAAATTAACAAGAGCGTCTCAATGTTTACAACTGTTGAGTGAACCTTGTACTCTAACGTGACGTCACGAGCGACGCCATGACACTTTGAAGCATTTTGGTACGAATTTAAAATTTATGAATTAAAAACAAATTTTTGAATAGTAAACCTAAATTTTCAGCAGAAATATTATGTTTATCGTAATTAATGTATATTTTTGAACATTATTTCACAGTTTTTCAAAATTTGGCATCATGCCTATTGTGGGCATAAATTCCCCCTTTCTTGGAGTGGCTTATATCCAACAATGGACTATGTACGGCTCTTATGACGATGATGATGATTCCTTCATTGTATAATTTTGCTATTTTCCAGGGTTGTTATATTATATTTCGTCCATTGCGATCAGTTTTAGTATTTAATACTAGACAACGTGAAAAATACTAGATATTTTTTTACCAGGATACACCCTTATGATAATTTGGATAATTAGTAAAAAACTTTAGTAAAACCTGATACATGTTTGTCTACATCGATATTGAGGCATTTCTACCGTCATACTGAAGTGTTCGCATTGCTGTGTTCCGGTTTGCAGGGTGAGAGAGGCATTGAAAGTACTGAGTTAAAGTTACAAATTTGGCGACGTGGTAGTGATATCCTCGATACGAGCGTCTATAGGCTGTGGCTTATCCCGCGGACTGACCCAACTTAATCGGTAATTAATTACCGACCAACTTAATTGATACGGTTAACTTTTTATTATTAAACCCATATTTTTCTTTAAGCTTAATTTATAAATGACAAGAGGGCACGGGTAGTCAATATATCGCGAGCCACCGGCGGCTGTCGACTGGTGAGGCGTGTTTCAGAGAAGTGCACTACAGTAAGGTTGGATGTGTTTAACAGGACAAAGCGACAGAGAAGGGTCGCGCGGACGACTCAATCTACGGCGAGATCGGAGACTACGTGGCCGGAGACCGGCGAGCCGACCGGCGCGACGAGCGCCCGCGCACCTACTTCGACAAGCCGCTCGAAGCTGAGAAGGAGGAAGGTCCGTGCTATTATATAATGCTATTAAATTAATATGTAAAAGTACATTAATTTCCGGCTAATGACTCTAATTATTATCTGCGATCTGCCAGGTCCATATCGATGCAGCCATTTCAGAGATGAATTGAATCAAACGAAACTGAAAAAAACATTTTTTTTATTTTTTTTTTTACTTGATATTAATAACGGCAATAGGTAGACAGACACTTGAAACATTCACTGAATGTATTTACAAAGCCGTCACTTTAAAAATAAATCGTGTACGTTCAAATAAAACAAATATTTGAGGGCACCTCCATCAATGCAACAAAGTGGTTTTTTGCACGATATTATATTATACAGGCAATACTCCTAAGAATAATTATAATAATATTTACACAACATCTCATATATTGACCTGACTCCGAGCTAAGTCGTTTAAGGCTCTAGAGTTACGGATATCAGACAATTGAGGAAACACAAATATATTACTTAATTACATATTTTTACTTCCAGACACAGAACAAATATCATCATATAGGATGATATCTGTTTTTGTTCAATTTTGATATTTGTTCTGTGTCTGGAAGTAAATTGTCTGTACATGGGGATCGAAGCGATGACCCTTGGCGCACAACATAGGATCATTACTATCTGTGCTAACAGGCCCGTTAATAAGTAAATTGTATATTTATATTAAAATATATTTATATTGAAATTAATATTGAAATTAAACAAGTAATAGACTAGTTTTACCAAATAATGGTACGAAATCCTTCGTTCGCTTTCGATTCGCACTAGGCTATTATTTTACTCGCGATTATTTTACCTAGGTAAATATTTTTATTGACTGGCCCGCTGGCGCTTCTGCTAGAGTGTCATCGGTTCGATCGCTACTTAAGACAAATGTTTATGAGATGGATATTTGTTTATGATTTACTCTTAAACTATAGATATATAATATTTGTAATATGTCTGTTATCTGATGTCGGTAACACGAGTGCTTTAAGTTACTTAACTCTGAGTCAGGTAAGCGTATGAGATTTTATGTGAATTTATATTTATTTCATTCATTCTGTACTGCTTCACCTGTTCAAGTCTTTCGCAAATATGAATGGTAAACAATTCATTTGTAAACAAATTTATATATAATTAAAGGTAATTCATTCATAAATACATGTATTTATCGAATACAATTTAATTAGTTACGTTTACCCTCGTATGGACATCAGTCTCAGGGATAAGGGTTAAGATAAATATATAAATGTAAAAAATCCTATGAACTGATTGTCCTCATCATCATCATAAGTCGACTCCAGACATAGGCCTTCCCAAGAAAGGGGGAAGGGCCCATTATTGCCGCTCTGGGCAAGTGTGGCGCCCTGTTGCATTTGAGCTTCCTTAGTCAATTATAAGGTACATTGGTAGATAGTATTTAATAATAATAATACTTTTTATTGTACAACTAAAATTTCTTCCAGGCAACCTTTGCATGGAACATGTTGGAAAACATATTTGAAACACGAGGTAGTATGAGGTGTACCAATTAAAAAAAATATATTAACGTGAAAGACATGACACAAACTTTTCAAACTAAAAAAGAAAACTGTAATATATCCTTAAAATAAGTACAGTATTGGCCAGTAAGAATGCTAGGTTCTAGAATCGAAGTAATTACAGCGATAGATAATACTCCTTCACTCTATTCTAATCTGCCGGTACCCCATGACCATCTGTTGGTACCCAACGGCCATTGTGCTGATGTATTTTATTGTATTACCTTTATGAAGAGAAATAAATAACATATTATATAATTACCATTAATTCATAGGCCCAGGTCCATTGCCCCGGCGTGCGGGCCAGCCGTCAGCGGAGGAGCGTGACAAACGTTCAGCCGCCTTGCTCTCGCGGCTAGCGGCCGAGCCGGAGGGCTACGCGGAGTGCTACCCCGGCCTCCGAGAGATGGACGATGCAATCGACGACTCCGATGACGAGGTCGACTACACCAAAATGGACGCTGGCAACAAGAAGGGGCCTATCGGTTAGTGATGCGGGACAAGTAATGCTGTTTTTAAATTTTATTCTCACGTTTCATCATCATATCAGCCATTTGCCAGGGGGACTTTGCCTTTAATTACCGCGCTGAGCAAACGTGTTGGCAATCACAGAGCGTAGTTTTTGCGACGGGGATGCTGCTGCCCATCCCTGCCATGTGCATTTAGTACGGCCGGTACCTCAATCGCCTCATACGCCACCTGGTACAGGGGAAGGTACTATTCTACCCTGCCGGTACTCCACTTTAGCTCTCAATTGTTGTTTGTTGTGCTTCTCTTACCTATTAAAATTTCGCTCTCATGATGATTTATTCTCAATTAAGGCATCACAACTTCTCGAAGTGAAAATTTCTTTAAGCTCAGTAGGTATTTTTATATATAGCATCACTTCTATACAATTTACATGAGGTAGGTCTTACAAAAGATCGTCTGCTTTTACACATATTTATATTTTGTTTGTTCTATGTCTGGATGTTAAAAATATGCCATTATCATATCAGTCATTGTAGTCCACTATCTAATAGGGATAAAACGATACGAGTAAATACAAGTACATACTCGATACTTTTCCTCCGATACCAAGTACTTTTAGTATCGATACTTTGAAATTAAGTATCGAGTAGGTATCGGTTAAAAGTACTCATATCAGTACATGCCAAAGTCAATATTTCATTTTAGCAT
Organism: Heortia vitessoides; assembly: GCA_020976665.1. Lineage (NCBI taxonomy): Eukaryota > Metazoa > Arthropoda > Insecta > Lepidoptera > Crambidae > Heortia > Heortia vitessoides. The sequence goes on from JACJUM010002809.1 coordinate 7,224,278, forward strand.
TGATTATAAAATAACAATCAATTAATCAAGTCAATTGACTCAAATGAGGCATGTTAAGCAATTTCTAATTTTTCTTGATATTGGAAAATTCTAGTAAAGTTGAGGGCTTGTTCTTTTTATGCGAATTCGATCGATAAGGTTGAAATTTGCTTGTGATTTTTTGGCAACAAACGGCATCTCTTTGGAGTTTTGAAAAATAAACGCAAACAAAGGAGATTTTATATTGTGTATGGAGCTTGGTAGAGTTATCCCAAATTAGAGAAAAACATACTAAACATGTTTTCAGTACATATTAAAATCTTTTGTATTATATTCTATTGTTGGCTTATACATAAAATATGTTTAAACTATCAATTATTGCAGAGAAACAATGATGGTGGAAGACTTTCTCTTTATGGCCACGGTTGTGATTTGTTTTTGATTATTACGTTATGGTTAACATTGCGTAAACGAATACTCGTACATCTAAGAAACTATGGATTTGCCTTCCTATGTTGCACAACATACAAAGTCCGAAGCAAATTTTTGAATTGTTTTATTGAAAAGCCACTATAGTATATTTATTTCTAATTTTAAATTCGCACAAATAGTGCGATTATTGGAATCAGTTGTTTATTCTCCATTTTTTGACATCGTGTAAAATACCTTAGCCCAATCTGAAACATCTTTGCATGTTTTGCTTAATACAGTAGAGTACATTGTGGTAATAAGCAAGTAATAATGACTTTTTACACTTTTTTTGTATTAACTTAAAATTTTCCCCAACCTATTCGATACGAGTAAGTATCGATACTTGCCGACAGATACAGTATCGAGTAAAAGTATCGATACCTCAATGGTATCGTTTCATTCCTACTGCCGAAGAATATCGACGAAGAAAGGAGATTTGCCCATAATTGTCCACAATCGTTGAACATAGAACGTAGGGACGGGTATGCTGCTGCCCATACCCGCCCTGTTAAATTTGAGATACGCTATTTCGGATGGATATATCACCATCTGTCGGTCCCGGTATCTCTGTCGCCTCTCGACACCTAGTTCAATGGGAGATGCTATTCTACATTGCCAGTACCTCAGCAATTAAATATGTATTTAACTATTATAATTGCGATTCCTCTGTTGTCTGATGTCCATAGAACAAGTGCTTTAAGCGTCTTATCTTGAAGGCAAGTCAATTTATGTGATGTTTTGTAAATAGCGCAGGGCGGGCGGGATCTATCAGGGATAAGGTCACTCTTTAATGAGTGACCTCTCCTACTTTTCCGGTTGCGCCGGAATTCATGTCTGAGTAGTCCAGTATTATTCGAAACTATTAAAGTTACTTTTTTAAGATATTGCATAGGTAGTTTAAATTTGTATTTGTTGCACAGGTCGCTGGGACTTTGATACCCAAGAGGAGTACTCAGCGTATATGAGCAACAAAGAGGCCCTCCCAAAGGCCGCCTTCCAGTACGGAGTGAAGACGCAGGATGGCCGCAAGACAAGAAAGACCAAGGATAAAAGCGAGAAAGCCGAACTCGATAGGGAGTGGCAGCAGGTATGTCTAATTATGTTTTTTTGATTTTAACTCCTTATAAAAGTATGGATACGGGACGTTATGTTGAATGTTGGAATTTAAATCGAGACAGGCACGTAACTACGTTATACCGCCAAGCAGTACAGTAGTAAAAAGGTTTTTAAAGGGTCGGCCACACGTGAATGATGACTCGGGTGTTGTAAACGTCCATAGGCTGCGGTAACTGCTTACCATCATGCGGGTCGCATGCTTGTTTACCACCTTACTGGTAAAATAAAAATACATATAAAGAATCTGAGTTCAGAGTATACAATTTGTTTTATGTGGTTTTATATAATATGTATTTTATTATAGTCATATAGTCTTAAATTTAAAATAGAAAATAAACTACAACTTACTAATAACTGTTTAGTTGTTAACCAAATAAAATTATATAAACAATTTCTAGTACTAAGGAAAAGCTCATTGAAACGTAGGCAGGTCTCCAGTTCGCGCTTTTATCTTCAATAGCACTTCCAAATACAACAGAATTTCATTACACAATATGTTCTGTTTAGACCAGAAGCCTACGTTTCGCCACTTGAACTCCGGTTTGGTTTAGAGAGACAATGAAATCACTAGGTAATCAAAGTCTAAGTCAAATATACTTTATTCAAGTAGACCCATTACAAGCAATTTTAAATCGTCAATAAAATAAAAATGAATTAAGTAATAATAATAACATTATTATTTTTAATAAGGAAGTGATTTTAAGCATACATATTTATAAATAATACAGACGACCCTAATGACCCAAAGGATCATAAAATTACTTTTATAATGACTCACACAGATAATTTTATTAGGCCTTCCTTAAACTAGCCTGCCGGCACAAGGCGAGTCTTAAAACTAAGTTTATTGCAAATTCGCAATGCAATGCAATGTAAGAAAAAATGATAATGGTAAAGGTTCTAATAGAACCGCAACCGGCGTCGGCGCTGACAAACCAATATCTTTAAGCTAGTGGTTGAAGCAGTTCATCCAAAGCAGTTTTCCCGTTGACATAATCTTTAACGCTATAGGTAAGCTTTGGAGATAAGCTTATTTTTTACATACTTTTTGAATTTATTATAATTTACCTCGGATTTTATTGTAAAATCTCACACAATTTCCCTTGAAAGAGTTATTTATTTTATGAAGCCGAGTTGTATTGTAGGCTATGCGCTTTTGTATTTACTTCTTGTGTTAACATTATGTATATTACTTTTTTCTTGAAATTTTCTAGGGTTTTATGGACATATATAATGTTTTCGTAAGTAGATAGTCATTACATTAAATTCTTAAAAATTCTCTTTAAGCGAGTCTGTTGGTCATATTTTAAAATAACACGAATAGTTCTCTTCTGCAGAATAAATATGTTATATATATATAAGCTGCATTCTCCACAGCAGTATACCATAAGACCATACCATAATGCTATGAAAATAACCAAAATAGACTAAACGAGCTGTTTCAACATCTGTAAGTTGGTGGATTTTATATATTGCAAAAGCTACAGAACTCAGTCTATTCGCGAGATCCACTATGTGAGGTCCCTATTGCAACTTATGTTCTAGTGTTATACCTAGAAATACAGTAGTATGAACCATGTCTATTTCATCAATCTTTATAACTATAGTAGAATTGGTTTGTATGACATTAGGTGTCACAAAATGCATACATTTAGGCCAGGCGCGCACTACGAATTTTTCGCCGCGCGGCAGAAAAGAGCAGCGGCATAATGTCGCGCTATAACACTGTACCAAACAGTTTTAAATTGTATTGCGCGCACTTGACGGCAGAGCCACCGCAGCGGCCCAGTGTTACAGTGCGACATTATGCCGCTGCTCTTTTCTGCCGCGCGGCGAAGAACTCGTAGTGCGCGCCTGGCCTTAGTCTTATTTTCATTGAGTAGCAGATTTTTACGTTCAACCAATTCACTACTTTCTATATGAAATTGTTTACATTTTCATAGGAAATTTGTGGTCTTTTAACTTTGAATAAAATATCTATACTTATATTACAATGTTTATCTGGTTGAACGCGCTGGTCTCAGGAACTACTCATCCGAATTTAATAATAATTTAAGTGATAAATAGCCCATTTATCGAAGATTGATGGCGAGCACAGTTAGTGCAATATAAAATTCTATAGCTAATGATATCCTTGTGCTATGGTGACGCTTGTTAAAATAGCTATGCGTCTAAAAATATGCAATGGACTAAAATTTTCAACATCGACCTTTTGAAATTATGGACACAATTGTTAAGTAACAGAAGTTTAAAAAATAATATTCATTATGTAATCTATTTATTATCATGGATATTTTTTTGATAGGACGGTATTCTTGCAATAGAATGGTTTGAAAAAATTCGTAATAGTAAATGAAACACGATCGGCTTTGGTACCTCTGTCGCCGGTCATGACACTGAATTTCTTGGAGAAATACTATTCTAACCTGCCGGTACTATTGGTTCATTAGAAATAATTTAAATAACAGAACAAGGTTTGCGGTATATGCGATATTTTATTTTATTAGGTATATCAAACTACTTAAGGGTAGTAGCCGTTTCATAATATTTACTGTGACCCTACATTGTAAAGATAAATAAATTGCGTTTTAAAGTCCTTTAAAAATTATTGTAATGAATACCTAATTGACGCATTCGTTAAGGATCCGACATTTCTCAGTAGGTTACCGACATGTTTATTATTTTGTTTGTACTACTAGGGTGGCTAACACGCATGATTGTAAGCTGTTAACGCAGCCTATAGGTGCTTATGAAACCAAGGAATGATAAATGAATAAATGAATGGATGATTAAATAAATGAATGAATAATTCACACTTTGCTGTCCTTTTAACCCTTAATTCGATAGTGTCCAGTGTGACGAACAACTACTTTAAAAAAATATACTGAACTAGTTTAGAGAAAAATACGTGAGCTTTTGATTTTAGTGTGTTGGTAATATATAAAAAATTTAGTAAAAAATATAATTTGAATAATGGCAACACTCAAAATGTCAGTTTTCGTCGAAAATGGCGTCGACGCCGAAGTCTTCTGTTTTGCTCAAGGTATTTTATTTAATTTTTATTGGTTTTTACTAACTTTTACACGATTTTTGTATTAATTTATATTTATGATATTATATACATCTGGAAAATAAGATAATCACGAGCTTCCACACTTATTTTCACTATTTTATCTCGCTCTAAATCTCTTGTCCGCCACACCGGACACTGTCGATTACTACGTATAGTATATGTTTAACTAGTTGTCCGGTGTGACGAACATTGCCAAATACTACGATTAACACTCTTTTGTAACATTTATTGTTTTTTTTGCATAATATCGCATATGGTTGAATATATTCTTCTATAAATGCTTGGTGTGGGTGTGTGTATGCTTAGTTTTTTTGTTTTGTGCTTTTACAGAAGCATTTGCATGGGCGAATTAACAAGATATTGGCTCTAGTACCAAGACATCGTGCCCCATCTGAAGCTAGTAATAAATCAGATTCTGATGAAGAACTGCATGTTCCACCTTCACCAGATTCATATTTTTCATCTCCTGCACTTTCAATAGCTTCTTCTTTGGAACTTCTTAATTTATTAGACAGTGACGAAAATGAACGTGAAAGAGATGATGAACCCTTACCTGCTGGTTTTAGTCCAATATTGCAAGAAGTTTTCCCTAGTCCATCGCAAGAACCAGTCTACAGTAATCTCCCTTCAATGTCATCTCTACCATCGTTACCAACTCCTCCATCAGTAGCAGTTACAGTTAGAAGAAAGACAAGATCTAAAGTGCCTGTTGTAGTAGCCAAAAAGGCCAAGAAACCAAAGAAGAAGTTCAGTCTGACATACAAATGGAAGAAGGTGCCATTTCAACACAGAGTGGAGACCCTAGAGGACGACTTTGAAGATCATGACATACAAGAAATTGAATCACCCCTTGAATATTTCTACAAATTCTTTTCCCGTGATATCATTGAAGATATTGTGAGTGAAACAAATATTTATTCCACCCAATGTACAGGCAAATCTATTCAGCTTACTGAGGAAGAATTTTGCGATTTTTTAGCTATACATATTTTGATGGGTATTGTTGGTATGCCTTCTTATATAGATTACTGGAGCACGAAATTTAGATATCCACTTATAGCTAATCTAATGACTCTGAAACGATATGAAAAAATACGACGTTATATTCATTTTGCGGACAACAATTATGAAAACGGGGACAGGTATTATAAGATTCGACCAATAGTAGAGAAAATACGAAATAATTGCCTTGCTCAAGAGACCGAAAGACGTTTTAGCATTGATGAAATGATGATTGCATACAAAGGCACAAAAGCTGGCAAAAGGCGCCAATATATGAAGGACAAGCCCAATAAGTGGGGCTTTAAAAACTATGTCCGAGCTGGTATATTAGGAATGATATATGATTTCATCTTGTATGGCGGGGAAGACACATTTAGGTTTCACAGATTTTCTGAAGAAGAAGAGACCTTGGGTTTTGGTGCTAAAATAGTATTAGCTTTATGCCAAAGTATTAAAAGGAGGCCCGCTATGGTTTTCTTCGACAATTTTTTTACATCGCCAGAAGTACTTTATATACTGCGCCAAAATTATGGTATTTTTGCATTAGGAACTGTACGCAATAACAGATTGAGAGGAGCAGAGAATGTACTTACCAGTGAAAAAATGCTGAAAAAAAAGGAGCGAGGTAGCTATTCACAAGTTGTTTGCAATAACAACAAGCTTGCCGTGGTAAGGTGGAATGACAATAAATGTGTCACATTGATCAGTTCCTATACCGACTCCGAACCTGTTCAGAAGATAAAACGGTACTCCAAGGATGCTAAGCGGAAAGTGGACGTGGATTGTACTAACGTAGTAAAGGACTATAACAAGCATATGGGTGGTGTCGACCTAGCCGACATGCTGGTCTCGCTTTATAAAACGCCATTTAAGACACGTCGTTGGTACATAGGCATATTTGCTCAATTAATTGATATCTGTATCAATAATGCCTGGATTTTGTACAGGAAGCACCACTCCCAAAGAAAATCTGAAGCAAGGCTTAAATTGAAACATTTCCGATACGAGATATTTTCTGCTTTGATCAAAATGAACAGGTCAGCTAAGCGCACTAACCAAGAAGAGACCACGATAAGGAAGCCTTGTAAGCCCAGACCAGTAGATTGTGTGCGATTTGACAATATTGGTCATTTTTTATCGACCAAAGAAGAAGGTCGTTGCATGGAGTGCAGTAAAAAGACTACTGTCTTCTGCATTAAATGTGACGTTAGGGTATGTTTCGTTACGGGAAAGAACCCTCGTAATTGCCATTTAAAGTTTCACACAAAATAATAATGATTATTTTGTGTGAAATTTTAAATGGCAATATTTGATTAGAATTGCATGTTCAAAGTAATATTTGATTAGAATTACATTTCTTTTTGTTTTTGATGTGTATTTGTTTTATTTATCATCTCTGTTAGTCATTTGGTAGAGTCCGCCGCAACGGACATGTTGTTTCGCAAGTGATTCGTTACACACTTGACAATGTCCGCTGTGACGGACATGTGTTTTATCAAAAACTGTCCAGCAGTAATTTTTTTTAGCATTTTTCCTGAACTTATTTCATGTCCAAAAATATGACTTTACCAAAAAAAACCGTTTTTTTACTACAAAAAACTCCGTCGAATTAAGGGTTAAAAAGTTCTTTACTCTGTCATTTCTCGTAGATCTTGTGCGCTATGGGTCGCAAGTTTGAGCCACACCACGGACAAGCATACATGCAATAATTTGTGTATGATCTGTGGTCTGGTTGTTGGATACATTTTTAAGTAATATATTTGTAATCTCTGTGTTCTCTGGTATCTGTAACTCAACTGCTTAAAGCTTTTATCAGGCGCAGTTCGAAGTATTATGTGAATATTGTGCGAATTAATTCATATAAATCCAATAAGCAAAGAAAAGTAGATTTCCTAACTCAAAAACATCTGACGTTATATATGTTAGTTACTCTACCCGGACGAAATAAGCGATTCAAATTCCTTTATTCCTTCATTACATGTAAAGCTCTGCAAGGTTATTGCTAAATGTAAGAACTATCTACCAGCTAACTTATGTATAACATTTTATTTATATAATCTCACTAGCAGCGCCGCGCGGTTCCACCCGCGTTTAGTTATAAATTAAACGCAGTATAATTTTGCCGCAGTACCGGCAGAGTAGAATAGTACCTCCTCCTGCACTAGGTGTCGTAAGAGACGACTAAGGTACAAGAACGGACAGATGGTGGTACATCCATTCGAAACAGTGCAGCTCAAATTCACAGGCCGGGGATGGGGAGCATTTCCGTCGCGAAAGCTGCGCTCTGCGATTTGCCACGGTTACTCAGCGCGGCAATTATGGGTAAACTACCTCCTTTCTTTGGGAGGCCTATGTCCAGCAGTGGATTTCCAATAGCAGATAATACATCTATTTGCAATATTTTTTTAAATTTACATTAACACGAAAAAACACAACATTGATAAATTGGTTTGTTATTAATTATTATTATTAATGTAGAAAAAACGTTGAATTTTTCATCGTTTACTTTATCATTGAAAAGTTCTAGTATATTATAGTAAAACGTATTGCTAAGGAAGTATTTTCGTTTATAAATAGAAGCTGATATAGACCTATATATCGATGGCATTTATGGATATGTCTCATTTAAATTAAGATTATGATATGTATCCAGTGTTTTGAACATAATTTAGTTAACACTTCGTTCAGTATTTGTTGTAATTTCAACCACCCAGGATGCGTCCTCAATAACGTTTTATCGACTGATAGTTGTGTAGTTTTTCTTTTGTATGATGAAGTTAGACAGTAGTGATTCTATCTTGTGCGCCAAAGGTCGTGGGTTCGATTCCCACGCAGAGAAAATATTTATATGATAATATATTTGTGTTTGTTCTGTGTTTGGGTGTTAAATACATGTATTTACGTAGTATATTTGTGATTCCTATGTTATCAGGCGTCCGTAACACAAGTGCTTTAAGCGACTTACCACGGAGTCGGGTATGAGATGTGGGAATTACTAAAATGCTTCATCTAATTCTCTTGAAATTGCATACGTATAGTTGAGAATACGGAGAATGACATTGGCTAGTACTTATAATATTAGTATGAAGATGATTTGTGCTAATGCTACTCGCTTTCACTTCCTGTGAAGCTTTCAAACAACATATATCTGTGTTTCTCTACTGTTTTATGTATATATTATATGCATAAACCTTGATCTTGAATCACTCTGTCTATTAAAAATGCATTAAAATTCGTTGCGTTGCTTTAAAGATCCAAGCATACATAGGAGCAGACTGCGGGAAGCGACTTGTTTTATACTATGTAGTGGTATATGTTTTGCTTCGCTTTTAGATTAAATTCGAAGTAAGACTAGGCCACTTTGATTTTGATGGTGCGATTTGTTCAAGAGAAAAGTTACTTCACGGTACCTCACGGCAGAGTAGCATAGTACGGCAATGATTTCTTTAAGGAACAAGTAATTGACTTCTATCTTTAGAGAGGTCTTGTTAAATTTCGTAGGTAGTTAGCAACTATAACAGTAAACTCTATTTTACCATTTTGATATCGTCAGTGTTTTAAATTGGCCTCCTACTATGGAATCAAATTTGAGATAACGTAAAAAACATGGCGATTAAGAGTAATCTCCCAGTCGGGAAAATATTCAATGTCATAAGAGGACACTAGTTGACTAAATATCCAGATACCTTAATTTTATTTATATGTATAAAACATATAAATAAAATTAAGGTACCTGTTTGTAACTCCAGGTGAACATATTCTCTTTATACGCGTGCGAAAGTAGGTATATACGATACTTATTTAATTACATAGGTAAGGTAGAAATCCTACTTATCTTGTGCACCAAGTCGTGAGTTTGATCCCCACCCAGGACTAACTAAAAATTTATATGATGAACATTTGTTATTGTTTTGTGTTCAATATGTATTTAAGTATTATATTTGTAATTCCTCTATTTTATGATGTTCGTAACACAAGTGCTTCAAGCGACTTATCTTGGAGTCCTGTTAATGTATGAGATGTTGTGTGAATTTATTATTATTATTTTCCGTATCATACTGTACAATAAATATTGTCCACAGATTCAGAGTATAATTCAGAAAAGAAAAGCACCTCATCAAGCGAGCGGCGACGAGCCCGGATTCAAAACGTCCAAATTTTAATACAGCATATACAGCAGAGCTATGAAACACCGTTGTTGCGCAATCGCGGAGGATTTTACTTGCAAATATGATGGGATTTATGCTAATGATGCTTGTTGTATAATAGTTTGGTTCGATAACTTTAGTGTATATATTTTTTGTTTAATAAATGAGGAAGAAAATGTGGTTTTATTATTATACAACTCATTTTTGTTGTTACCTGTATACAATTTTGTTATTGTCTAGACATTATTAAATAATAACTGTAAAATTATTAGGGGATAAGTTTAAATAATTATTACTCAAACCACATTTTTGAGTTATCCATATTTCTTAAGGACGAAAATTTCTTACCCCTATTGAACATATCATTTGCAGATTAGCCTACAACAAAATAATACAATTCAAAGTTTTAATTGTACTTATGCAACACACAAAATAATTAAAACCTTGAAAAAGTAGCTACAAGGGAGGGTTTTAAGTGATTTAGTTTTTTGGTCTATACCGTCGTTATTTTTGTCCGAATTCACTTCACGATTTTCTTAAGAAAACAATTATCTTCCATCGATCAGCCGACCTTCAGATTTCACTGCAGCTGACAGAAAAGTGAGGCATTCCGTCACGTCGCTGGGTAGTGTGACGTGTCGGCGCAGTGAAATGCGGCCGAATTCGCGACAATTCGTTTGACACAATGCCGGTTCATCGGCACTGGCCGTGTCCCTAGCCAGACCCGTCGCGAGGCGTCTCCACAGGTGCGCGAGCGCAGGTATAGACCCCGCCCGCGCGCCCCGCTCCGCGCCTACTCACCGGCCATCTTGAATTCCGCTCACCGCGCTCAGACCCGCGCCCGACTCGCGGCCTGCGCACGTACGTCACGAGTGAACGAACAATAACGCAAACAATTAGTGCTCTAGTGATTCGGTGACATGTTGTGATTGTGTTGTGAAATGGAGTCGACTCCGATCTGTAGGTGCCGCGTGCTGTACCTCGGCTCCGCGGTACCGCAACAGAGCAAGGACGGCCTGCAAGGCATTCAGGAGCCTCTACGCGAGTTGTACCCGGAAAAGGGAGCGACCACCGGCGGCATAGACTCGTGGCTGTCGGTTTGGTCCAACGGAATCTTACTCGAAAATGTTGACGAGAGCGGTTCTCGGGTGGCTAGGTTTTTTCCTATATCGAGCCTACATTACTGCGCGGCCGTTCGGCGAGTGACTGTCGAAGGAGCGCCAAGGTTTTTACCCTTGGATTCGCCCTTCGCCCGAGCGCCGGCCCCGCGACGTCCTCCTTTATTCGCAGCAGTGTTGCGTCGTACGCAAGGCATTAAGGTCTTGGAATGTCACGCCTTCATATGTCGTCGTGAGGCAGCTGCCAACGCGCTAGTCCGGTGCTGTTTCCACGCGTATGCTGACAGCTCGTATGCGAAACGTTTAGAGGCAGAGCGTACTCCATCTCAGCTGCCTCCGGAGCCCGAGGAGGAACTCGAGGTGTTCGATGGTGATGAGAACCATAAGGTGTGGGTCGGGGAGGTCGAACGCGATGATGCTAGTGACGACATTCCACATCCGACCCGGGCGCCGCGGCCCCGGCAGATCACCCGGCCCGCTTCCGTGCCTCCGCCTCCTCCGCCTCCGGAAGAGCCTAAGAAAAGAACGTCCACAACTAAGAAAACGAAAAAGAAATCTTCTGCGTCTGCGGATGAATTATACGCGACGATGCCGGGGCCGGCTCCAGTCATGAACGGCAGGTCACTGGGTCGGGCGCCGCCGGCGTGGGCGGCGGGACACCCAATGGTGTTGGTGGCGCATCCCGCGGCCACTCTACCTCACGCTAGACCGGCGACGTTGGCACACAGGGGACGCGTCCCTGCAGCATTGGCTCCCGGACCGTTCCCCGGAGTGCCGCCAGGAAGGGGTCGTCTGCAATACGCAACTGTGGATCCTCGACGCTCAAAGCCCCCTCCACCGCCGGCTCTGAAAGCAGCTCAGAGCATGACTGGGCTTGAAGCCGTGGAAGATACTGGAGGAATCTATAGAAAGAAAGGTCATTTAAACGAACGAGCGTTTTCGTACAGCATCCGACAGGAGCACAGAAGTCGGTCGCATGGTTCTCTCGCCAACTTAAAGTTCGCAGCTCCACCTGAGGTGAGACTTCATTGTCTATAAATAATGTTCATTTCGCTTTCTACTAACGTTTATAATTGCATGATTGTGAAGCGGCAAGAATTTCTAAGCCGTCACTCCTTACGTGACAAAATCACCGTTTGGTAATCGGCTCTTGCGCATCTTACAATTATCGTATTATTATCGTCGCGCTGGCGATGGCGCGTCGAAGATGCTGTTGTTACACAACATAGCGGGTACAGAAAGAGGCAATTCTTAGAATATTTGTAGTCAGGTTTGCCGTGTTTCGTGTGTTAGCGGCTTTCATTCACTCGGCCCACAACTCTCTCTAGAGGAATAGGTGTAAACGGTCTATTTACTGTGTTCGTATAGGTCCAGTTTTGGTGGTTCATGGTTCCTATATTAATGTAATTATACAATAATTTTATCCTTATCAATTAATATAACTGAACAAGTCATCTTCGAAATGTTGATTAGAAGTTCGGAAGATCGGAAGTTGAGGCTTCGACGGTGATAGTTCATTGATAACCTAATATGGTCTTGAAATTTCTTAATATGCTTAACTTGACTAAAGAAATCTACATCTTTAAATAGAAGTTGGTTGGTATATTTGTAGGCATTTCGCAACGGCCAGAGGGATCTAGTTTCCATAATTTGCCCATAAAGCAAGATGTATTACGTTGATTTTTTAATTACGCAAGCTAAATTTAACCGCTGGTGTCCAAATATACTACTTACTACGTACTCATTGAATTACGAAGGGAATGGTTACAGCTATTCCATAATTCTTCTGAATATTACCAATAAAACCTCTCACAATAATAAGCTAATCATATATTTTATAGAATAATTGTAAATAGAAATAGTAAGCGCAATCTATAAGCTAAACAAAATTTTAAATATTATTGCCAAATTTACAGATAGGCTTATCCTATATTTTCGTATATTGTTAATGAAGTTTTGTTTTCTCTTTCGACCGAGTATAGTATTTTAAAATTTGAAACAACTTATCTTAGTTTTACAAATAGATCATTATAGAAAAAATATTACAAGCAGGTTTTAGTTATTTTTAAAAGCTACGGGAGACTATTCCTTAATAAGATATTGGTCATGACCGAGATAGATCTAATTTAATACAAGGAGTGAATACCATTTGAGTGCAATTTCCAAAAAATATATTAACTATATAACTGGTATAAGTAAATAAATACAAAATTAGACCGGCAATATTTTTTAAAAACGAAATTGAATTCAGCCATTACATGGAAAGGCATCAATTATTATCGGCCATTCAGCCTCGCATTCATTCAAACCAAAGTCACTAGGCGATTCAGAGTGAATATCGGCAGTTTCTTTCGGAACTTGTGACCCTTAAGGTATCTCTTTGTTGCAGCCATAAGCTGGCATTTTTACAATCAAGTATATATATATATATATATATATACGCCCAGAACCTACTCGCGGGTGGCCTAGGTGTTATAATGGTAATCCAAGATTAATAACACCAAGTATCGGTCGATTGGACAACAACCACGGCCGCGGTTATGTAGCTCTAGGGCTGCCTTTTTTATGCAATTCCGATAAGTTATGTAATTTTGATGTGGTAATTTCTTTGAATTTGTCGTTGAAGATTGTCGTTGAATCGTACTTTTCAACACGTGTACAGAATTTGGTATCATTTACAAGCATACAATCAATGTTGTCATATATAAAATGAAGGGCCCGATGGCCCAGATAGTGATCCAATCTTGTGCGCTAAAGGCCATGAGTTCGATTCCCACCTAGGACAAATATTTTAAGATTATATTAGTGTTCGTTCGAACTCACGACCCTTAATCCTGACCCTAAGACCGACTAGACCCTGTCAAAAAAATGTGTATTGTAAAACTTAAGCTACGTCCTTAACTTAAACTTAACTAAGTCCGTTAATAGTTGGCCGTCAACCCTGCAGCCGCCTCAGACCTGTTAGAAATGTTGCCTCTACTGGTTACTCCACTGTACACTTTTATAGAGATGCCTATAATCGGCCCTGCCTCAATTTATCAGGGTTTATTACAACTATTTGAGATAGGGCCTTTTCTCCGATGTTTGAGTTAGTACCTATATTATATTTTACTTTACTGTTTAATCACAGCTTTTCACCGACAGAGGTATTACATTACAAAAAACATATTTTATTATTATGAAGTTTGTGATGACTTATAATTTTAAAATATACTTTTATACACACTATAAATTATTATATATTGACTATATAATTAATAAATGTTAGTTTTCATGTTTATAAACAGTTTTCTAGGGTCATTACTAACCGTCTCGAATGCAGGTTTGATGACTTCTAACCTTCCCAACAAGCCGGTTTCCGAAAAGGCTTCATAGATGTACCATAGACCACATATTTACGCTGCGGCAAGTTATACAGAAGACTGAAGAGTATAACAGGCAATTTTGCTTGGAGTTTGTGGACAAAGAAAGCCTTCTATTCAGTTGAGACGTGGGCTGTGCTTGAATTTCTTCAGCAGTGCCATATTAACTATCGGTACATCGATGTGTTGAAGTGTTTGTATGACAACCCCACTATGTCGATCCGAGTATAGGAGCAGAGTTCGAAGGCTATTCCTCTTAAAAGGGATGTTATATCTCCAATCCAATGTGTATTACCAACGATAACCTATGGCAGCGAAACGTGGTCTCTTAAATGCTGATATGATGATAATGATGATAAGTGTTTTTATAACTTCGTTCACATAAGTTCGTGTGACCTATATCTTGCAAACTAGTATGAGAAATCTAAATAGTATAAAAAGGGCGTAATTTTGCCCGTTATGTTTATTACGTGAATGCCACTTTAAATAGGCTTACTTCCAAAGGCGAATTAAAAAAAACGAATGATAAAAAAACTGGGAATACAGCTCTGCTACTTTTTATTCCGATAACATATTCCTGTGGTATGGATCTGACTGCTAATATATAATATCCTTCTTCTCAAAAGAGGGGGTGAAATTTTTTATGGAACTTTTTGCAGTTTTCAAGTTAGAATGGAAAGACGATATGTCTTTCCATTCTAACTTAGAACTCGATAATATTAGAATATCATTCTGTTCCGAGTTCTATTCTGTGTTCCGAATCAGGAAAGGGGAAATTTAACACGAGCGCAACATAGTTGTATTTGTGTAAAACACACAGCAGTGTAGAGAACGTACCTCTTTTTAAACTGTATTAAATTCAATTGTCTTATCTGTGGAATTAGTTTACCTTCTCTTCACCTAGTTCTAATTTCGAATATTTTCATACAAACTTCTGTTCTTCATGCGAGTCATCAAAAAAATAAACAATAACGCTACATCGACCGCTCTTAGTCGGCGCGGTATTTTTCTTATATTAATAAATATAATTACATTGTACATCATCGTGAGCTCATCGCTCGGTGACGCAACAACAGCGGCTTAAAAATCTCTAATAATAGCCTGTTCATTGTAATAAGAAATCAATGCGGTGGAAAAAACACAAGGTAACTTGGTGCATTGCGATCGCTCTCAAACGTGCTATTAACTACAATTCATTTAGAAGTTATTAGTACCAGTAGGGTTGCCAGGCCTTAAGTATCTTAAACCGGACTCGACGATCTGGACTTTTTTCTCTAAAACCGGACATATCTATTTTTATAAATCGGGTACGTTAGAGGCAATTCGCGTTATAGTCTTTGTACACATTTGGAAATGATAACCGATTCGAATATTAAAAAAATCACACAACAATTCATATCTTGTCATGACTTTGAGATAGTCACTTATAGGGTTAGTATAATGCTTGAATACATATATTTAATACCTAGACTCATAACAAACACAAATGTTCATAAACAAACAGAGGAATTACATATATAATTATTAGATACATATAAATAATACCCAGACAAAGGACAAATAAAATATTCATCATATAAGTGTTTGTCTTGGCTTGGAATCGAACTCACGATTCTTGGCGCCCAAGATAAGATCACTACCTAATGTTAAATGTTTTGCTTTAAAATTAAAAGATGAGATCCAACATAATAAAATGACGATACAAAGCTAGTCCATTTATTTACCATATTGAAGAACGGAAAATGTAAAATTTTCCTTAGAGAAGATTTAGGTATAATAAAATAAAATTTTATGAACGTTGTTTTGCAATTCAAAACAAAAATAAATACAACCGTCCGGTAGCTGCTCGCCACTTTATGATTGATAATCTGGTGTGCATTACGAGTTATGATTTTTACATAATACGTATAAACTGTCTATAATCTCAATCAATTTAAATCAGAAATGTTAAATCATTATCAATAGTCATTTCTATTTAAATTTTTCTCATAGCAAGTATGCTTTATATATGACCAGCCTGATGGCGCAGATGGTATCCTATCTTAGGTGCCAAAGGTCTTGGGTTTGATCCCCACCTTGGACGAATATTTATATGATGACTATTTGTATTTGTTTTGTGTCTGAATATTATTCATACGTATCTAATAATTATATATGTAATTCCTCTGTTGTCTTAAATCCTTAACAAAAGTTTATCTCGGAGTCAGGTCAACGTATGAGATGTCGTGGGAATGTCTCTTTTTTTACACCCTGTTTCATGGGTAGATGATGACCTACGTTATTCACGCAACTGAAGCTTAACAAAATCCAAGAGATACAATTTTATTTTATTTTTAATGTTTTATTTTAATTTTAATGTAATTTTTAACGAATTGATTGTAAAGATATCATATCAATTTCCTAGATTAAAAATTAGAGACGTAGCCACCCTCTTAGTTACAGTCGTTCATAAATTAAATGCTTTTATAGCTGTGCTGCTTTGTTCGAAGTTTAACAAACGAATGTCGTCGGTAAAATCTAAATAAAATTATTTTAATGTTGTTAACCCTACACGTATTGTAAAAAGCCATAGAAGAAACTTTATGTCATAATCGAATTTCTTATGCATTGGAGAATATAAAAATATCCAAACAACTGCATCGTTAATATGGAATGGCTATTTTATTGTTGTGTTAAAGGAAATTGAATATATTTTAATATTTTTCTTTTCAGAGTAATATTTTCAAATTCCCTCTTTCTTGAGGAGGCCTATATCCAGCTGTGGATTTCCAATGACTGTTGTGATGAAGATGATTCTCAGATATCACGTATTATTAGAATCAAAGGTCATGACTACAATTCGCAGGTTAGAAGTCCTAAAATAAAATTGATAGAATAAAAAATAACGCGTTGATGTCTTTTATAAAGGTATAAAATTGGTGGGCCAAAATTCACCAATATTATTTAGCTGAAGAGTTTGTTTGTTTATTTGAACGCACTAATCTTAGAAATCGTCCATTTACAGAGAAAATTATACACCTCAAAGTCACTATTCCACGATGACGAAGTCGCAGGCTCTGCCATGCTGGGCATTAGTTTAAATGTAGATTATATTTATTAGATATCCACAGGTGATGCAGACGTCTGAATAGTCCAGCAATAAATAGGCTAGTCTAGAGGTTTCCTAAGTAGGTGCCGGGGTGCCCTGATGCGACATAGCATGTAAACGATCTGAGTCATCAGTAGGTATTATTACCGTAAAGGATGCGAGAGAAGAAGTTTCAAGCCGCTTTTTGGAAGCGAATTTTCGCTTTGAAAAACTGTGTGTAAAGCACTATTCCCTGCCAAGCTCAACTTGATGTGACGAAAAAGCCATTTTTTTTAATACATAACAGTTAAATACAAAATCACATTGCATTGTACACTATAACGGCCCCGATGGCGATGAGAAATGGTAATGATCCTATCTTGTGTTATAAGGGTCGTGGGTTCAATATCCACCCAGAGCAAATTTTTGTATGATAATATTTGTGTTGGTTCTGTGTCTGGGTATTAAATATAAGTATTTAAGTAGCATATTTGTGATTCGTCTATTGTCAGGCGTCCGTAACGCAAGGGCTATAAGCGATTTATCACGGAGTAAGGTTAATTTATTATTATTTCTATTAGATCTTGTGGGAATTTATTATTGTTATAATGTTATATAAACTGTGGGTAAAACAAAAAAATAAGCATAATTACGGACCGCGTACGGACACGGCAAAGCAGTAAAAAAATTGTAGGACAAGAATCTATATTTATAAGACAAAATATTTTAAGTTTTTAATTCCTATCTTATTGCTTGTTATAAAGTTCTATACTGTATATTTTAAATTTAAAATTAAACTATATTTTAGTTGTCGTTTTTTATGTTTCAATTCTGAACTCTGATAAATATAATTAATAACAGTTTATCATTATTGTAGGTTTTTTTTTAATATGTCTATTTTCAATGGCTAGCTAGTATTATTGGGCGCTGTGACAACCTATGAAACAAGATTGGTAACCGCTGGGCGAGTCTAAAGAAACAATCCTTTCACCAGAAAAAGAAAATATAAATTAGTAGAAAACAATACTTAGTTAATAAATAACTCAGCGCTATAAACAGCTATTATTAAAATTGCGAATCCAGTTTCTTCATAAAAGATAATGTATCAGCTACAGTTTTTACGCTACCCGCAAAAAACACGCAAGTGTCACAACATTGGATTATATATCACTGCTTAATTGCATTGAGTCTCCAATTATAACGGTTTATTCATATTGCAACTGTCATTGCAATCTATTAATATCGCACGAGAATTGACCGCGTAATATGTTACTTACACGCACGAATTGTTTTTAAATTATTGAACACTAGTTTAATGCACACGACTTCACTTGTTATTGTCTCCCTTGTGGATGCGCGATCGCGCCCGGGATATATGTGTGAGAAGTATTTATAACGACAATGATATATAATATCTTTGTTTTCCGTTATGAAATCGGTAGTATACTAAAACGATAAATACTCAAGTTGAAATACCATTATTAAAAGAAAAGAAAGAGATTTTAGAAAACCATGCGTAAAAGTGAAAACTGCTAATACAATAGGAAGGTTTCACAGAACGAGTCGAAATATGCTTAATCACTTTTTGTATAAATACTAAAAAAATAAAGAGAAAAAATATTTTAACATTAATTTACTAAAACAAACGTATTCTTCCATTGTGTATGATAAAATTTTACTAAATGTATTTAACTATTAATGTTTTGAATGCAATTCACGACTATTTTATCTAGAATTATGTTTTTGTGTAGTTTAAACTTGCCGTGGGGTACCGGCAGGGTCAATTATAATAAAAAAGAAACCCAGTTACAAAAGCTGCGCTCTGCGATTGCCAACACGCTTGCTCAGCGTGGCAATTATGAGCAAAATTCTTTTTTTTTGGGGAGGCCTACGTCCAGCAGTAGATTTCCAATGGCTGTCAACTTAAATAATTAATCTCCTAAGTCTAAACACTTTTTTAAGATTTAAAGTGCTTAATCTCAGAGTAATAAGTCAGCTCGAATAATGCCTTATGCAAGAACTTTACAAATAAATCAAATGTCTAATATATATATGTATACGTTGGCGATAGATTAACATAGCTAACACCACGAGCAAGAAACTGCGCGACCGTGGTGAAACTGTTACGTTCCTCACGTCAAACTCGCAGTTCTATCCCAAGTCACACTGCACTAGTTTACTAACCGCGTGCGAAACTCTATTGTTATCATGCCAGCATACAATTCCAGGCTACATCATCCAATATTAAACCTTATAACTAAACAGATAAGGTACACTCGAGAAAACATGGCAGTTGTTCAAATAATCCCACGCGGGCGGTCACCCAAGTGCGGTCAAAGTTTTTCTTGAAGATCATTCAGGTAATAGGCACAAAATTTGTAATGATGGAAGTCGGTTCAATGAGATTTGTTGTTTTAGCCTGGTGTATACATAATGAGAAAAAAACTTGAGTGAGTTCAGTAAGTGCGTAATAGATTTAACAGGCTATTAGTAAATCCGGAGCGTATTAAGCAAGTTAGCCTTACGTTATACCATTGATTCTGATTCTTGATCTTTTAACCAAATTCTATAATTGACATAAAAATCAAACGTTTGTTTAGATTCGTTAAAAGAATGATTGAAATATTCAAAAAGACAAATATGTGACTTTCTCGCCTGCATGATTGCGCGTCTTCTTTAACACTGATAAATTCCTTAATTAAATAAGGTACATAAAGGCTTTAGAGACTGTTTCTTACCAAATGCATTCATGGCTACTAGTGGAAAACGAATTTTCAAAAAATAAGAAATTCATACGCTTACCACTTTACAGCCTACATACAACTTTTTTAACGGCTTTAAAACGCGGTTTTTCCCTTTAACATTAGATTTAATAATCGACGTTTCGTAAAGTCCAACAACAACAAAAGAAAACACTTTTATTATGACTAAGACTAGTCTGATAGCCTGTAAAGATTTTAATAGCACCATTGTGTCAGATTATGATAATATAAGCTAGATATAATAATAATATAGAATAAGCTAGATTATGTTTTAATTTTTAATTAACATGCGATGGCATCTTGTGTCGTATCGTTTCTGATTTTGGTACGAATATTAACAAACAATAGGGGGGGGGGGGGGGGGGTTAGTGACGGTGAAACTGCTAGAAGGCGCTTACGAATTTCATCAAATCTATAGCGTACAAAATGTGTTGAACAGGACAGAGCGGAATTTCTCTCGGTATAAAGACAGAATAAATTTATAAGAGAGATGATGAAAGATTATTATACTCAATAATTATTTGACCAAAACTCATTCACCAATAGACAGTTACAATACTACCGAGTGACGCTAACTGTTTATAAGCTATATTTTTATCATGGAAAGAAACGAAATGTCTATGAATTCCTACTCCATTGTGATTTATTCCCAACCCCCACCTTTTAAGTGTCACATGAAATGATAACTGCCCCTATATATGGGTATACATATAAAAATATGCATATACACCTCGGTTCAAACTTGCCAGACATGTTCCACATCGAGTAGGAGTTCGCATTTTTCCTCCAGTTTTCAATCAATTCTTGACACACAGCTTGCTTTTTGCTTTACTAAAACGCGTGACTACTGTAGTTAATGTCAGTGCATTAAGGACTTTAACTAGATTCTTTCAGGTTTTCTTAGGTTGTTGCTGTAACTGCAGTAGTAAAAATATGTAGTATAAGATATTCTTGCTTTTAACGTAATTGAGTAGTATGTGTATTGCTGTCCTTGTTTAAGGTACTTTGTGATTAGTCGCCGCAAGTTACGTGTTTTACGACTGTAGTGTATTAATGATGCAGAGAATTAAGATTTGATTTGTTTGATGTGAGCAATCGTATTTTTGAAAGCTGGTGACATTTGGTTCTAATAACAATAGCTTAGGTAGTTATTTGATTTTGTAAGGGTACCGGCGGAGTAGAATTGTATCTCTCTCTGTACCAAGTGTCGTAAGAGGCGACTGAGGTACGGGATCCGACAGATGGCGATGCATCCATACGAAATACCGCAGCTTCAATACGTAATGGTGGGGATGGGTAACGGCGTACTCGTCGCGAAGAAGAGCTCTGCAATTGGCACCATACCTGCCTTGCGCGGCAATTATGAGCAAAAACAGCAACTTCGTCCGCGTTGACTTCAGTCTGTATTTCGCACCGCGTCTTATTTATCCGAGATCAACAGCATATCTTCGCATAAGTTCTAACACCGCGTATGTCAAGGTTGATTGATAACACGATATTACATTTCTAACGATGCAGTAAACGTTTTATACCGTGTATTGTTTAAACGAAATCTATTTTGCACCAACTAAATGCACAAGCATTAAGTTTTAATATGATTTTATGAAACGTGGGCAATGTTTTAACATTGTACAAAGTGTCAACATTATGACTTACGCTGTGTTAGAACTTTAACGACGATATTTCTTATCCTATGGTACTAGCTAACAAATATGCGTGAGTCATTGTGTGAGTGCGTAATTTTAATTTTTTTTTAATATTGCACGCCCAATCTGTGTCATTGTTATTACTTAACCTACCGATGTCATAATAAAAACTACTTTTTAACGGCTTCAAAACGGTTTAATTAACTTATTACATTTTTTATTCGACGTTTCGGTTACCTTGTGCCAACCGTTGTACAAGATTGACAAATGATACTGTGTCAGGATTTTAAAGTTACAGTTACTATCGCTAATAATTTTTTATTTACTTCTGCTTTAATTAAGTACGTTCGCGTTCCTATCTGGATCCCAGGCATGTGTTGTTTTCCAACGGTCTTTTATTGAAATTGTTTTTTTTTTATTTCAATAACCGCGCAAAGCGTCCGTGGAATGAAACGGTGTTCGCGAGTAATTGAGGTTTGTCAAACCTAATATAGTTGTTGGGTTTGTTCTTGTTCGATAGAGATGTCATCTGCAAAATTTATGGCATTAACACAGAATATAATAAAAGTTAAATGGAATTGAATACTATAATATGCAATTTAATTGTACCTATTCTATTCCAACAAAAATCTTTGTAATTTGAAAAGGGTTTTAAGTCATGTCACGACACGTACCAAAATAGGCGGAATAGTTTCAGTTGATATGTTTTCAGTTGATATTAGAACCACACCATATACATATACATAGGAGGTATACTAAATTATTTTGCATACCGAATGTAAGACTTAGGCCAGGTAACGGCGTATATTAATGACGAGCCGAGGTCCGACTAATGAGTCGGCACGGCGGTCCGGCGGTGCGACCGACCAAAGAAACTGGTCCCATTATCTGACCATCGGCGAATATCAGCAATTATTAATTTTAATTAGGCCACTAGTGTTTTCAATAACGGAATTCTAGAGGTGCTTATTAAGGTGCGGCACCGGCTTAGACTTAAAATGGTATTTATGACTAACTGAAATTATATTAGCAGATTTCTATACACAACCTAAAACCCAGACGGCTCCACGCACTGTAACTGGTGTCGTAAAGGGATTTGAGGTACCAGAGAAGGCAGATAGCGGCATCCGCATCGCGAAATTATTCTACAAGACAAGAATTCTCTTTCTTGAGACACCCTATGCCCAAATGATTATGTAAATTTGGACTTCGCATTTTTTCGCCGAGCAATTATTCTAGCTTGGGTCCACTTCTCACCCGGCCACAATGAGAGTTATAAGGCAGCTAACTAGTCTATTGTTCTTCGTTTTCGATACACTTGAGTGGGTTCAGTAGGATCACCTCGGAGAATCTCTTAAATAAACAGTGCTAAACATTGTGCAACTTGACGTACGAGTCCCTAAGGTAAAAAGGAATTTGCTTACAACACAATAAAGTCTCGGTTGTAAACAAATAACATTGTTTAAATGAAATCATGTAATCTTTAGTTATATTTTTACCGGTCTACAACACGAAAAGTGTTTTCTGACATGTTTGTCTCACTTAAATACGTCGAACGTAACAGCTAAATAATAGCTTTTTATAGCCGATGAAAAGTTTTTTTAGGAACCATTTGTGTGACAATTATATTTTTAATTAGTTATTAATATTTGACAGAAATTTTTGAGGACGAATGAGTCAGTCTCTCTGTTTATCATCGAAGTTTTCTTCGCCTTACATAGAATGTATGATTAAGTAATAAATCAAAAGTTTAACTAACTATGCACATCCGAAACTGGTTGTCCTAGAAATATAAAATGTGTATTTAGATACGTTCTATCAAGATCCTGAGTACTTTTTCTTTTCTCGTGAAATGAGCATATTGGTTCGTGCATATTTGTGCAGAGATTATACAAGAACATTACACATACTTCGAAGAAACTGATAGCGAAGGTAGGCAGACCTCTTGGTAGTACTTGAGATCACGAAATTGTAGACGCGGAAGGGCGGAACACTCTGATGCGGTCTCAACCAGTTTTAGAATGAGTAGTTATTTTAACAACTGCCATTTATGGTTGGCAGCGGGGCCTTATTTTAAACGTGGATTATTACTCAAAGTAGAGAGATCTACGCTGAAAATCCTTAAAATCAATGTATACGACCTTATCCCTATCTAATGATACATTGATTGCTATGTACGCAGGTTATAATTTGCTATCCATTTCCAGCAACAAATTGACATAAGCCTATCTATTAGAGTTGTGCTCCATAAAAGTAATGTGCGTGAAGTATACTTCTCGAGTCAATTAGTGGTAACGGGTAGGTTGTCAACGGTTGCTAAATCAGGTTTGCTGGTGCAAATAATAAATGTATTTTGGTTAAATAATTCGTTTTCCATCGATTCTTCTAGGTCCTAGCAGTCTGACATTAATGACCTGATAAAATATATCAGAACTGTTAGGAGATTTATAGAAGGCCCAACTTTATAAAGCCTGCCCTTATAAATGAATATTGCGTAGCGTTAGATAGCAGAAACTTGCAATTTCAATAACAAGCTTCTGTCGTGCTTTTGAAACCTGCATATTTCAAGGTCTAAATGTAATAGTCTAATATAATCCTCTAGTTTCCTTTTTACGGTTCAACGCTTTATAAAAATTGGTTTGTGAGTTAATCGAGGCAGAAACGATTTTTACTTCCTTACCGTGTATCCATGTAAAGTTATTTGTATTAGTAAGATTTTTTCTAATGCTAATCAGAGAGTTTAGAGGGAATATAGAATTATTGTATTATTTAGTAGCCTATTGTGATTAGTTAAGGAAAAATAATAGGTCAGATAATATAATTAAATGCTGTTTTATTTTGTTCTTCAAGTTGCTAATCCTAAATAATCTAACTAAAACCTTAATATGCGTTTTGTCTAAGCTAATATATTAGATCTGACATGGAAATGTAAAAAAATACTATAGTACCCGGCTATATGCGGCCTGAATCCAGCGCGATTCCGTGGTCCTGGTCACATAGCGTAACCACCATGTGTGTGGTTGTCCTACGCTGCGCTTGTGAATGCGTGGTCTATTACGTCATTATATAATAACAGTTGGACAAAAAGCTCCTAAAGTACTCGGCTATATGCGGCCTGAATCCAGCGCGATTTTGCGATTCTTGTGACCGCCGTGTGGACGTCCTACGCTGCGCTTGTGAATGCGTGGTCTCCATTCCAGCACCTCTCGGGCCCATGGGTCATCGGTTTTGCGTGCCGTGTCATACATACCCATTGCCATTTAAACGTGCCAATCCGCAGAGATATATCGGTAACTCTGGCCCTTTTACGACTTGACACATTCTTGATTCGAACAGGCCTTTATATGAATATAATTTGCCATTAGCAACTTGTTAAATTTCGGAAAGCGTGTTATCCAAAACCGAGTCTAAATTGGGCAATTAAGCGAGTTAATATGTACATACACAATCATATTAAGTTATTGCGAGTGACGGCGCGTTTGATGGCGGTTGAAGCTTTCACAAAAACAAATAGATTTAACAATGTACACGTACAAATTTATTGTACTTCGTTCTTCGTTCAAACGCCTTTCACTTGTGAAAATAATTTCGTATTTTGCTAATATTGAAGCTTGTTCTTGTCAGCTGTATTATTAGTTATTTCATACTGTTAATCGATCATAGTTAAACAGATTTGAATCTGCTTATGTAATGTTTTAAAGCAATTTAAAATACAGCCTATAATTTATTGCATAGAAGTTGTCAACACCTCTCTCGGTTTACATAATGCCAAATCGACGCTGCTGTCATTGACGCTTCGACACTTTGTGTTCTTTCTATTGTGTAATGTCACCGGAGATCCGAAGAAAACCTAACAGAGCGATCGTGTCGATTTTATGGCAATAGCTCTTCGAAATGGCGGCCATGTTTGCAGCCTTACCCTAGATACGTAGTAATGGTTTGTTGTTTTAAAATTTTACGGTTTCATTCGTCTGCGTCGAATATGACATCATTCATAAGCATGTATATTACTGAAATTATTTTTTTTATTTTTGTGAAAATAGCATATGCTCAAATTTGTATTCTTTTTTGTATCAGTTTGATAAAGAGTGTTAATATTTGTTTAATTGTCTATTATCGTGCCACGTAACTCTGCAAATTTAAAAAATATGTGTGAAACCGTAATTTGTCCTTATTAATATCGTTTCTGATGCCGGCCCCAACAGAGCTTGTTTTGTTTTCTCGAGTCTACGCCCTAGCCCTGTGGCGCTACCTACCGTATCATGTAATAACTGGCAAAAGACGCAAACGCCCGATCTGCCGTCACTTTCGCACGCTAACGGACCGCCGCGAATTCCTCAAGACTGAACGAGGCGGTTGCGAAACATACAAAGTTCGTTCCTCGTACAACATTGCTGGGAATTGAAGGAGAATAAGTTTGTGGTGAAGGCTTCCGTAGTTAATTATCACTTTGGCATTTAAGTACATATTTTTTACTATGTTACACGAAGGGAAAGGATCCGTGTGATTACGTCTTGCCTGTAGGCACGTCTAATTAGTATTGTAATTAAAAATGAATATCAAAGGAAGGAAATGTATCCTTAATTATACAATTATAGATTAAGAAACGCGGGAAAGAATTATGATACGGTAACCTTTATAATTAAACTTTATTGCTTATAACCTGGATATTGATCATTTGATTTGATTTTGATTGATTCAATCTCTTTAAATTGTGGTGTTTTTTTTTTAATTTAGTACAAGCATGTACGTAGAAATATTGGTAAAAATAAATACCTTACAATTCTCAATAGGACCATCTTTAATATGTCTCCTATACACATCAAGGTAAAGATAACTTACTTTCAATCAACGAAAACGTTCGCGCGCGGACTTCACTTTATAACGCATCCCATGGGAATATTTTCAGGATGTTAGTATGAACTTACTGAATTTCACGCACTTCGGTTAACCTGTGGAAGAGTTACAAATAGACAAACTCACTCACATGAGTCGTGGGGTACCGACAAAGTAGAATATGACCTCTCTCTGTACCAGGTGTCGTAAAAGGCGAATCAGGTACCGGAGCCGTCAGATGACGGTAGAACCATCCGAAACAGCGCAATTACGGGACGTGGATGGGCTGCTGCATCCTCAGCGCGATGTTGTGCTCTGCGATTGCCACCACGTTTGCCCAGTGCGGCAATTATGGCAAAAATTCCTCCTATCTTGGGGAGGCCTATGTTCAACAGTTGACTGTGATGATAATGACATACACACTGGTTAGCCGTTATCCGGTGAAGATATGGCCTTCGTATGATGTCTTTTTTTTAATCAGTCTAGTAGTTTTTGAGATAAATCATAAGAAACACGCAATTATTACGCGGTATTTATGTAGGTGTAGGGTACACGCACACGGCTACTCTATATGTGCAAAGACACTCAGATACAATGCGACATAATTATTATATATATATATATATGTGTGTGTGTGTATATATTGTTTAAACGGAAGCTCCAACAGCTGCATTAAGCCAACTTACTGAAATAACCGTATTTGTAGATTTGCATTATATACACACTTTCGTATTGATAAAACGTATTGGATAGTCCACGATACATATTGAATGATCCATACAATTATATACAAACCAGAAAAAATAACAACCTTGAAAAACAAACTCGAAAATATCCTAAAATATTTCGTTTTTCTATCCGCCTTCAAATGCAGCCAATCAATGGATTATCTCAATGCAACACGTTGCTGGTTTACATTCTGATTACAATTAATATCAGTCATTAATTGCATTAACATGCAATGACTGCATTCCTCCGCCTGTTCGGCTTAATAACAATATCTCGGCTAATTATATTATTATAGTCTTCATCCAAAAGCGTTTAGTACCGGCGGCACGATCGAGGTTTAATTGCATATCAGATACAAGTTTCCGTACAAAAATCATCTTTAAAGGAAACCGGTAGAGTTTATTTTAAGTCTGCGCGTTTTCTTAACAGCTGGCAGGCTGTAGTAATGATGTCGACTAGTTTTGCCGAGCATGCGTGCTAGTTATGCAATCCCATCTCCAAGTGTTACGATCAGGATTACCTGTAAAGTATCTCGATAAATATTTATCTGTTGGTAATCGTTATTTTTTGAACCTATTGTAATCGAATAAGCGTTAGATTACTTCAAAAGGAGAGTGCTGGCTGAAGATGGAGCTGCAAAGAAATCACTGACCTTTGATGGGTTTATGTTTCATCGGTCGCGACAAGCATTTCAAAGTAAATATGTACCGTAAATATATATTAAATTTAAACACGGGCAATTCGGGCAATAAACTTTGATTATACAAGTCAATTAAATATCAATTTATTGAAACTTCCTTTTCAATTAGTAACATTAAATATTCTTGTTTCATCATGATAATTATCACAGTCGTAGAATGTCCACTGTTGGGCATAGGCTTACCCTAGAAGTTACAGAGTGTAGCTTCGCGAAGGGAAAGCTGCTACCCATTCCTGCCCTGTTGTTTTTGAGCTGGATGGATATACCGCCATCTATCGGTTACGGTACCTCTGTTGCCTCTGGTACAGGGGGAGGTACTATTCAAACCTACCGCAAACTCTTGTTTACAAGTTGTGTTATCTAGGAGGGTTCTTATTGTAACCATACCAAGATAAATATTTCAACGACGATATTCAAATACTGTTTCATATGTACTTTAGAATAAAATATCTGCTGTATAGATATTAAATACAAAACATCATCAGATATTAATTGCTATACGTATTACGATATTTTGAGATCTGAATGTTTTGAAACCGTGGCGCTACAGAGCGTTTCTGAAAAACTCCGCGATTACTGAACACCAATTGGCTGGTTGAGAAACATGTCTTGTTGCAGTCGCGTTTGCGCAATCTCTTGTGAGAACTTTTTATTTTTGAGATCGCAACCCAGGCATGGCCGTGTGATAACTGATTGCAAGCCAGTAATTCTAACGTCTGTGGATGTGAGAATTGATGAGATTTGAGCTGAGATCAACATGGTCATGGCTACGATCAAGGCTATATTGACATAATTGCCGTTTGCATCGATCTTTACTTATATTCTCAGGGCTTCCTCCATATCCATTAATCCCATCTACAAGCTCTGGTCAAACATTAACCGCACCACTCCTTTTTTAAAAATATGTTTAATTTGGCGTATATTCCTCATTGCTACTGCTATCGATTGCATTACTTGCTTAAACCACATTAACATTTCTCTTTCAATATATTATATAATCTTTTACATCGAATCTCTCTTTAAAATATATTCTAAGATAAAAATATTCTAATCACCTCCGTCAATATTATTGAAGAGAGCTAGTGGATTGAGAAACAGAATCTTAGACAGTCACTAAACGTACTTTCTTTTACTCATCTAAAAATATCCCTTTTGATTGCCAACCACTTCATTTAGTCAATCAACAGTCCATTGACCACTCCTGCGCACTAGCGTTGTACGTGATTAGCCTACCGTTCCGTTACGCGTAGGTACTTTCTACCAACATTTTCATTAGAAGTCGTCATCAAATATAACCTTTCTACGGCATTTCAACCTTTATACCGTACGGAATAAGAATGCGTTAGGTTCGCAACACGAGAAAAGTTGGATCTCACTAATTTGATTAATGAACGTGTGTGGGGCATTTGAAGTTGCCTGTATTATACGGTGAGTCGCCGGTAATCATGGGAATGTAAAGTGATGCCCATAGGCTGGACAATTGGCGAATCGTGGCATGTGGTGTCTGAGAAAGAACACATTTAATTGTACATTGCTAAGGGTAATAATTTTGTCCGTAATGGTGGTATTTTGTAGAGTATAATATGGTGTTTAATCAAAGTATTTATTTTATAAAGGATTTCGGGTTATTTCGTGACTGATAATATATAATACGGTGCAGATGATAGTGATCCTATCAAGTCCGCCAAAGGCCGTAAGTTCGAACCACACCCAGGACAAATATCTATATGATGATATTTGTATCTGTTCTGTGTCTGAGTGTAGTATATATATATTCGAGTAGTATATTTGTGATTCCTCTGTTGTCTGATGTCCGTAACACAAGTGCGTTAAACGACTTATTACGTAGTCAGGGCAACATAGGAGATGTGGGAATTTACATATTTAAAAAAAATCAGCTCCCTGATAAATAAGGATGTACTATATAAATTGTATGATGTAGTCCGTAACGAATCTAAATAAATAATAATAGTTAGATAAGTCATATTATACGTAGCAGTTAATAATGCAAACATAAAATAGACACTGATTAATTATGATAGCCATAGAATAAATAAAATACAACATGGATAAACATTCATTCTTAAACAAAAAACGGAACATAGGCATTTCTGGTTAAGAAATGCCGCATGAAGTCATGGTTTATATGAGCACTGAAAATGAGCACGTAATTTCAAAATGGTAGATAGGAATTTGTGGCACAAACGAATAATTAATATATCCGCTCAGGTGGGCTTGGCCGCTATGACATAAAAAAAATCACATTCTCGTTTTCCCAGTATCGGTGCATGGGGCGGCGTATCGGGTGTCAATCGGTCACTGATCTCCGTTTTGGCGGGAGAAACTCGACTGTCGGGTTTTTTGTGTATTTTACTTTCTCGACTGACCACAGTTTGGGAGGTTGCGACCGCGAGAATTGAGAATAAAACCAATGAAAGGCTGTGACAAAAACGATTTGCGAGAAATACATTGTGTTCCATTTCACATTTTTTCTTTTTACTTGTAAAGACTTAGAAGTCGTTTTGAGCAAAGGAAGTCGTTCCATACAGCCTCCGTTTGCTTCTTTTTATTTTGTAAAGAGTTTCATTATGATTGGAAGTTGAATGATGTGTGGATGAATTCATAAAATAAGACCTTCTTTTATGGATGATGTTAAATGCTTCTCAGATATTCAGAAGATCTCGAGGGAGAATTTGCATTCCGCAACCTATTGCGTCATAAAACAATAATTGCTGCCTTTCATTCGTGTTTCTGTCTGCTATATTATCTCGCTGATAGACCTATGGTTATATGAAATGACTTTGAAACATAAAATTCTACAGGCTTAAAAATTATCATATATATCAGTATATTTATTTATTTACAAGTGAGAAAGAGCTATAAAAGAAACTATGCTAAATAATAGTACTTAGCACTACTATTTGCCTTTGTGGTAAAAGCAAAAAAAAAAGAAAATAAATATATGTCACCAGTACATATTAAGCCGGCCTGAGGTACCGGCAGAGTAAAATAGTACCTCCCCTTGTACCAGATGTCGTAAGAGGCGATTAATATATCGGAAACGACAGACGGCGATATATCCATCCAAAACAATGTAGCTGATATGCACAGGACGGGGATGGGCAGCAGCATATCTGTCACAAAAGCTGCGCTCTAGAATTGCCAACACGTTTACACAGCGCGGCAACTATGGGCAAAATTTATTTTTTTATGGGAGTCTTATGTCCAGCAGAGAACTTACAATGGCTGATATGATAAAATACTATGCAATTTTCAAAGCGGTTCACACGCACGAATACAAGGCATCCATATTGTATCCTTACTTATTTATTCATATAATCTCTAAATATATAAAAAACATCTGCATTTTAATTTGATTTACATAAAACAGCATTCTAGCGTTGCTTCCAGTTCACTTTCAATATCAAGTTCATACATATTTTTGTCACATGTTGTATTTTATAGTTTTTGGGTGTATTCAAATCAGGGTATGGAAGGGCGCCTCATCCATTTTTGATTAGTTCGTGGTTACATATCATTTTAATCACTTCCTTCTTCCTATTTTTAGTATTATGAAAGCGCTTTTTCTTTACATATTTCGCTTTATATGGAGTTCCGGAAACTGTGGTCAATTAACTAACTAATCTTCTTTATTCCACTCCGGTACGGACAGCATATCAAAATAAATATTTTCATCACTTAATTTTAATACTGAAACTACACTATTAATAATATTCTTAGTTTGTCATGATGAGGAATAAATTCCTTTAATACTTGTATGTTAAAAATACGTACGAAGTTTTAAATGGGTTTGTACCTATTTAAAGCTACGTAATACGAGTATAGTCTTACCTGCCTACTGCTAAATGATTTTTTAGTTAATTCAAAGTATTATTAAACAATTACATATATGCTACATGCATACAAATATACAAAAGTATAGATACCACTAAACAAATAGTCGTTTTTAAATTTTGTGATAGACAACACAGTTATCATACAGTCTATTTTCGGTTTAGCCAAAGTCTTATAAGAAACTTCATGGCATAATAAGCCAATGCCTTTGCCGATCCAGAAAGAATAATGATCGATTCTAACCCGACCAGCTGATTGTGTGAAAGCTCTAACCTTGAACGGCGGTGTCGCCGCGAGCGGCCGCCGACCTAGAAACGTCACTCGAACTGTATTCGATATTTTTGTAGCGGTATCTACTTAGGTATCGAGTTGTGACAATCGTAATGACGGGGTTGGCAATCAACGGCATATGATGCATGCTTTGAGTACCAGGACTGCTCACAGTAATTAGAGCGCACCATGCCTTTAGTACTAACAATAAACAAAAAAGTATCATTAGCTGTATTTGAATGAGACGTGGAGCTTATATGCAATATTTGTCCGAGCGATTTCACAAGTCCAGTATGACGATGTTTGGTGCAGTTGTTAAAGGCGCTCTTAGGACGCAAAAGGTTCGGGTTCGATTCGGTCACCTAAATAGCAATTTATGTTGAATGCGGGATATCTTAGTTATTTCTAAAGCCTTATCTACATTTTGAGACCAAAACATATTTATAAAAACATGTCCTACTTCCGTTTGACAATATGTACAAAATTAATAGTAAATACTTCTTTTAATGCTATTGTGTATGTATGTTGAGTATGATTAATTCAAATATTCCTTGGTAAATATTCGCTCGTGTGCCTAGATCGTGAGAACATTACCAATTCACGGCCAGCCGCGGTCATGGCTCCTCCCCCGCCCATCTGGAATGAGGAAGGAAACCGATGTTTTGTATATCAGTGTTTAATGGCCTTTGTGTAAATGTTAAGGCAGTCGATAATATTTGCTGATCGTAGGAAGAACTTCTAGGTCACATTTAGGTATACAAACTATTGGCCTTACATTGGCCGAAATTCGGTCACAATTCTTTTATTTGATGTCAATAATAAAGAATGCCGAACAGCGGATACTATATACTACTAAATATTAGAAATACCTATTGGGATCTTGATAGCATATTTATTATTTTTGTATTTAGTCCATTTTCCCGATACAGTAAAGGGTACGGGTTCGAGTCCCACCTGGATCCTGAACCCTGAGTTCAATGTTGCGCATAACGATTACCTTATAATTATGCACCTCATTATCACAGGTTGTTCCCGTAGCTTAAATATCTGTCAGGTTACAAGTCTCCTATCATAGCTTCTGCTACTTTTAGGACATAGTGGAATCCAATTTTCCTTTATTAATTTCCACTGAACTTAATGTATGAAATCCGTACCCCGTATAATAGATGTCAAATTTAGTTCATTTTACTTCCACATTCAATGGGGCGGCGCCACTGATAAGGAGAAAACGAATTCGACTTAGCGACATTAGAAGCCTGAATAGAGAATGCGATGTTGAGCAATGTCCGTCTTGTATTTATATTATACTAGCTGACTAATACTTGATTAATTATAAAGACTAATTATTAAAGATTGTGTCTAAAAAAACGTTTCTATCTGTACGTTATTGGTTAAGTTAAATGCGATTAAATTTAATTTACTATTTCAACACGATGGTTCACAAACAAGAACGTAACTGTAAAAGTTCTTGTTATTCGGTCAGGTTTCAACAGCATAAAGTTAAACCAGATTAAATAATTAATAAATTTATATGACATCTCTTGCATTGACTTAAGAGATAAGTCGTTTATCATCACGTGTGTTTCGGACATCAGACAACAGAGGATTCACAAATATAATACTTACACACATATTTAACACCCAGGCACAAAACAAACACAAAAGTTCGTCACAGAAATGTTTGTTTGTGAATGGACGATCCCACGACCCTTGACGTACTACGATAGGATTGCTATCATGTGCGCCATCGGGCCCGTACCGTACTACAATTTAACTAAGCACCTTTCTCAGTAAGATCCAGGCATTTATTTTGCTTCACATTTGTTTCTTATTTTGACTGATCGACTGTGTGCGACCAAAATCTGTCAATCAAAAAAGACAGGGGAAATAAACAGTTAGGTTGATAAAGTCAGTCAATAATAGTCAGGACAGGGTTCGGTGCAGGCCTCCGTACGCAGCGTACATTGACTCAGGAGCTTAGCGCGTAATTGCCTAAGGAATGCAGTTTTTAGTTGCCATAAAAGATTAGACTGGTCTCAGATAGGCCACATTATACAGTACTTGTGTGACAGGAACTGAGTGTGGGATGGAGAGTGGGGGAAGGATCGCATACCCGGGATTCACGAGGTGTGTTTTAAATGTCTTCTTAGGTATACCACTTATTTACTGAGCCTCATTTTCCTGGTGACGCCGAAAATGTATTGCTATATTTGATGATTAATGACTTATCCTTGTAAAATTGTGAATTGATTACAACTTTATGGTTAGTGATTTCATTTTAGTAAAGTTAGTAGTTTTTTATTTATTACATCTTCCATTTGCGGCGACCCTGACACTCTTCCGTGTACTTTTACAGTAAACCTCACTACTATGGTAGACTTTTTGGGACAAAGTCTATCTCTGAGTAGCTATACTCCGTCAACTTTTGTCTTATTAATAATACATTACTGTCTGATACCGGCAGAGTAGAATATTACCTCCCCCTGTAACAAGTGTCATAAAAGGTGACAGAAGGCTGTGTATTTATCCAGAACAGTGTAGCTCAAATGCCAGAGGGTATTACTAGCGCGACACTGCGAAAAAAATCCCATTTTCTTGGGAAGCCTTTGTCCAGCAATGGCCTTTCTGCGGTTGCTATTATGATTCTAATGAATCCTACTTTATTCACATGCCATATTATTATAATATACTCAGAAAAGCTTAAACTCTCCTTTCAATCTCACAATACCACCCATCATATAACGCATCTTTTTATAACGCTGTTACGTATCCTGTCAAGTGCCGAGCAAAGATCTAACTTGGCGATTGTATGACATGCTATTAAGGGCCTACGTAGGACGTTCTTATGTCAGTGTCATTGGCATTGCGTAACAGACAGACTAGGTGTGGGCGGTGGTACTGTTAGATATATTTGTTAACAAAGGCCTTAATGATCATCTGCATCTTTTTAGTACTATTGTGAAACGAAATATATGGGAAAACTATGCCAGTCGAGATTAAGTGACAAAAAATTTACAACTTTGGTAGGAAGGTTGTCTCAGTTCATTTAAATCTGGTTGTTAATCATGCTAACTGACTCGTAGTTTGAGCCGCCTAGTGTGATCTCTGCCCGTCATTGCAGACTACGTTTACGTACAGCAATACGTTTTCAATAACCCGCCCGATAATATCCCGATAACATCAGGGCGTATTGATTCATCTTAATTTCTCGTTCATTGGTAGAACCTGCCAAATCATATTCTTTGCTAATAATTTAGGATATATATTTGTTATAGAGTTAAAAATTGGTTGTTTCCTTGTATTATACAATTTTCAACGAGCCATAAAAGTATCCCATTTCCGATGTAATTGTCAAACAGGACACGATCGAGAATGTTGTCGGTGTTTTATAAATATATATAATAAGAAATAAATAAATAAATCCACACAACCTTTCATATTTCGACTTGACTCTGAGATAATTAGCTAAAAGCACTCGTGTTACGGATACACAAATGTAAAAGTATTAATGATTTTCTTTGGCGGATGTAGAACACAAGACTTTTGGCGGACAAGATAGGGACACCTCCAAATGCGCCTTCGGGCACGTACCTATATAGAACATGCGTGGGTAATTTATTTATTCGGTGCGTGAATACAAGAATTGCATGCCATTACGAAGTCGAGTTGTTTTGTTCAAATCAATCAACACCGCTAGAATTGCAAATGGCTGCAACGCGTGGGAACAACACCGCTCAAACAAATTACGATTAGATTATCCCCGAGTCGGCGCCAATAATGAAATGTTCTAGCAATTTTATAGTCTTACTTAAAGATCTGACATGGACGCTTTTTGTTACGGTCTGAAGATGGTATCTACCAATAAGGAAGGTAATACTGCAATTGCAAGGGGAAGTTACAATGCAAGGTCTTAAAAAAAATGTTGTTTGTGTTTGTTGCAATGTGTTGTGTTAACATAAACTAAACACAACGATGCGCCAGTTTTTTATTTGATTTTAAATAGTGATATCCCGTGAGGTACCGGCAGAGTAGAATAGTACCTCCCTCAATACCAGGTGTCGTAAGAGGCGACTAAGGTGCCAGAACCGGCAGGTGGCGGTGGGCAGCAGCATCCCCGTCGCGTGAAAAGTTCTCTGGTGTTGGCAATCGCAGAGCGCTTATCTGGCTCGGCAATTATGGGCAAAATTCATTGGGGAGGCCTATGTTCAGCAGTGGACTTCTAATAGCTGTAATGATTAGGATGATGATGAAATACAAGTCATTTTTAAGTGATTGGTTCTTAAACCCTCTTAAGTGGTTACTTGAGGTAACCTCTTACAAAGGCCGTCTGCTTTGGAACCTCGTTCTCACCTATCTATCGCCAAATCTGTCTCGGTGAGAGGGGCAGTGAGTTAACTGTGTAATATCTTTAAATCACAAGGTTTGTAACGCGCTTGTGATATCCTTGTGATACTATGAGCATCTATAGGCAGCGGTAAAACTTACTATCACGTGGAATTTATGGTTGTTTTATCGACCTGGTCTAATAAAAAAAAACTTATACGCATTAGTTTATTATCCAAAAACAGAAATTATGGGATAACGTTATTTTGGAAATTAATTAATTGGGTTCCCAGTGCCGTCTAGATTGTAACTACATAGTTTAATATTTACAAAAATATTCTTTTAAACATAGCACTATTACAACACCCATCGTCTAACTGTAAGCGTACTGAAAACGAAATGAAGCGATATAACTAAATTCGTTTAGTTTCACTCGTATAGGCGCCATCTTTTGGAAATTAGCTCTGTCGTTTGCGGTGTGAGCCCAAGTATGAAGATGAGGTAGTGACATAACCGAAGCTAATCTTATTTTCATCTTGCTTCGTTCCTAGTTTTTCTTTTATTTTTTTTATTAGACCAGGTCAACATACACTAGGGCGTTGCCGACCTTGTGACTTGAAGATATTATGCCACATTGTCCTGTAATTTGACTGCCTCTTTCACCCTTCAAACCTGACAGCAATGCGAACACCTCTATTCGGCGGTAGAAATAGATGAGAGTAAGTATCAATGCAAAGGACCTGTGGCTGAGGTCTACCTCATGTAAAATGGCTCTCATGTGTTTCCACTCATAAGGCAAGCTGAAAAAACTTAAATGCTTATAATGTCCAATATTTTAGTGGTTATTTTATGTATCTATTACCCAATAGGACTAAGCTATATCGTGATTGCATCGTCGTGTGAATTGTACGTAAGGCTCGGTTTTCTGCTACACAATACATGTGAGACTTTATGGAAACGAGCGAAAAAGTTCGGTTTTGAACGGCGAGTAATGTTTCCAGTTATAAATGTAACAACATAAGATTTCATCTACGCTTTCTTTTGATTAGAAATGTGTGACACACTGCGTTGCGAGGGCCGATAGAATTTTAAGTTTTATAGTGTAAGAAATAAATACCAACTTTGTACGAATGTAGTTTTCAAGAAAATTGGGAGGCGTGGAAATGCATTAGACGTGGCATCATTGAAACGTTCGCCTCTGGTATGACTTCGAAAAGCGGCGTTAATGTTTTTTCTTTTTATTTTGTTTTGTAGTTTTCGAATGATAATTACTGTAGTTATGATCTAAGCTAGTTTATGATGATTTTGAATATTTAAAAGTTCTGTTATACTTTATTATTAGTTAATGTGCGGTCGCTGTAATCCCTCATATAACACAGATTGATTACTCTCAATTTGATTTGTCGTAATATAGGATTAAAGTTGTCAGGCGGCCCATAAGGAAACGGTTAACGTTGCGTTTTGTTTTTGAAAGTTACAGGCGAATTGCATAAGAAGTTACGTTGTGTGCTCGTAAATGGGCTGCAATAGTACATGCGTTTTACTATTGGTGATATCGTTTGGTTTTACGTTGATTCTTGCCTAGGCACGGTCCGTAGACAGAACTCAACCGGTTCTGACGTTCTGTCAGCTAACGATCATTCCATGTTAATACGGAGGTAAAGAAGTTTTAAAAGTAAAAGAACTTTTATACTTCCTGCTTAAGTTAACCAGAAACTATTGATTGCCTACTAGTAGCAATTATTTAATGTTAAATAATAATTCATTATCATTACCGACGTGAAGGAAATCGGATTATAAGATTATTTATATGTATGTACCGATTACCTATTTATAAAACTTTACCCCAATTTTAAATATTTAACTGTGGTATACTACTTTAAACAAGTACCTAATTTAGACTTAATATGACATTACTACTCACAAGAGTTTAAATACAACTTTTGATAAGAACGTATCTAAAATAACAGAAATACGCGAATACTGGAATGGCAGACAATGTTCAAACTTAAAGCATATTAATTCGATATGACAACTAGATCTAAAAATATATTAATAATCTTTGTATAACAATGAAGTATAAATACAACATGTAAATACTTCATTCTAAAATCTAAAATACTAATAAACATAATCACTATTAACATTTAAACGAAAAATAACAGAATTTAAAATTAAAACATTTATGTTTGCTAAAAAAATGTATTGGAATTTTCCAGGTGGAGTCTGGTCGCGAGGAACTAATTACTATTAACATTTAAACGAAATATAACAGAATTTAAAATTAAAACATTTATGTTTGCTAAAAAAATGTATTGGAATTTTCCAGGTGGAGTCTGGTCGCGAGGAACTGAAGAAGGAGAGAGAGATCATGCAGTTGGTGGCGGGCCTACAGCTCGGTCCTGACGAGATGGAGCGGAGAGAGGTGCCGCCGCACATGCTCCGGGCGAGACATGCGCCAAGGTAACCAACCTTTTTCTCCTGCTTTTTTCGATTGTAAAGAACAGACAGATCATGCAGCTTAGAACCCTCTCGACTAACTCAGGTGAGACGAAAATGAGGGAGGGGTGGCCACACCTGCATCAAGTGAGGTGTATTTAGATTCTGGTGAATTTTATATTCTATCATCTTATTCTGGTTGTTGATGGTGAAAGGAATGATCGTTTAGCTGTGGGTACAGTGGTATACCACCGATAATGTAGAATAGGAGAAGATGCGCCTGTATCGGTAGCGGACGAAGCACATGCTTAAAACTATACTGAAAAGAATAGATCATCTAGCATTTAATAATAGATCACCTTGTAGTTACAACTGCTAATAATACATATAGAGTGAAAAGACATGCAGTTGTATATGTATCGGACTACGCATGGCATTTGCTATTAGTTGCAAAAAGCCATGCGTAGTCCACCTAGTCTTTTTTCTAGTCCATCTATACATAAAATGGCAGTAAAATTACTGGGTAAATGTGACATAGAACGACGTCTATAGTCCGTGGCCACGTTTACGATCAAGCAGACCGTATTTTGTTGGCTGACTTCATAATATATAGAAAAGAAAGGCGAAGAAATATTGACATCACTCACTTGCAAGCTTTAATGGTGTTACCTTTTGAATTAGTGATATCATTATCAAGAGGACTAATTAATTGTTGACATATAATGTAACAGTCGACGGAATAATAATACTCTTTTTTATACAACTTAAATTTACAGAAAAAGAAATAATAGTAAGTAATTTGTAAAAGCTATACTATTGGCGACAGACAACCTTTGCATGGAAAATGTGTGGAAAAAAATATTCCATATCTAAATATGGAAGGCATGTGATGATATATATCTTAAAGTAAAGTAAAAAAGCTACTGTCTTTCAATCAGAATAATCATAGCGACAGATAAAATTCCTTCACTCTCTTAAATATGAAGAGCAAAGACCGTGCGCGTCGGATTGTTAGTTAGTTACTAGCTAGGCGAAGGTAATAATACCAAGAATCAGTTAAATTGTAAGGGTTAATCTACATATACTATCAATATTCATTCGGTATTGTAGTACTAATTACAAAGCACCATTGTTTCATTTAACATGGTAACGCTTGGAAAATACAATGCATATCACATTCTGTATTCGATTATTCTGTAGGTAGGTAGCACTTTATTACGAAGTGTGTAACCTTCGCGGCCAGGGGAACGCTTTCTCGTGGAGATCATCAGGGAATTGCTAGCTAGTCAAGAATTACAGCTTATAATCTCATGAATGTTTCTTCAGGTCATAAATGCTCGTGGAAATTAATAAAAATAATTTTAAATATGTTTTAAATGACTCTATGCCGCAGATGGTCATCGACAATGGTCATAAGTTTGATCCTCACCTACGACAAATATTTATATCATGATATTTGTGCTTGTTGATGACCCAGACACAGGTCTGGGTGTTCAATGTATTTATTTAAGTATTATATTTGTCATTCTTCTGCTGTCTGATGTCCATAACACAAGTGCTTTAAGTGACTTATTTCGGAGTCAGTATGTATGAGATATAGTGTGAATTTATTTATAATACTAAATATTCTGAATCTAATATACTGTGTAGTTTTTATTGATGTACAGTATACTGCTAGAAATAGCTGGAAATTGTTGGATTTACTCTACGCTATGTAGGTTGTACATACTGCCAACTGTCGTTCCGGTATCACAACTTACAACTGCTTAATATTTATTTATTGATCTTTATTGCACAATATATTACAAAATGTACAAATAGCGGACTTAATGCCAGTTGGCATTATCTCACAGTCAACCATTACACGAAACAGAAAAAAAGTATATATAGTGGCGCAGACAATATATACACAAAATTGTTTGTATAAATAATCGCAATAAATGATATTATTAGTTTTGTCGTATTTACATTTATTGTGACCTAGAAATAGATTATTTTATTAATTAATTTCAATTTGCAGATAACACAGCGCTACGAGAGCGGCGCGCGGCGGTGCCATCCCGTATCAAACAGACTTCGATGCGCGTGCGCCGACCGGAACACTCTGCACTTTACCTCGATACGATTCCAATCCCGAACACAACCAAATAACTGGCTCTCGACCTTAACACGAGGCCGTAGAGCTCACAATGCATTGTTATAAATGCAAACCACTTTGTACGGTCACAAATTCGATTGCTAAATCGAATTGGTATCGAGTTTATATCGATTAGTCACGAATACATTCCATATTGTACAATAATGTACCTACCCGTAATTTTAATGCCTTTGTTGTTATGAAATAAGGATTAATGTACATACATTGAGCCAAATTACTTTTAATTATATCAAAGTTTATAGGTAAAAATAATAATTGCTAGTATTCTTCTATTTAACATTCCATACTTGAATTCTATTAGTAAACACATTATTTAATTATTTTACGAAATTTATTCCCAATCAAAAGTCGATTTGTTCATGATAATGGATCAAATTAGAAATTGATTTAAAAGCAACATTTTATGCAATGGCGGC
Organism: Heortia vitessoides; assembly: GCA_020976665.1. Taxonomy (NCBI): domain Eukaryota; kingdom Metazoa; phylum Arthropoda; class Insecta; order Lepidoptera; family Crambidae; genus Heortia; species Heortia vitessoides. The sequence goes on from JACJUM010002809.1 coordinate 7,265,748, forward strand.
TAAAATTGCTATTAAGTTATGCCATTCTGGTTATTCTACAAATGTTGCTATAGCTATAGATAAAAAAAATCTAAAGTCGCCATTGGTTTTTTTTAGAATTTAGAACACTAGCCGGAAAATTAATAAAAAAGAACAAAGGTAGAAATTGCCTTAAAATTTTACACGTGGTTTATTGTAGATTGTATAATACGAAGTCTTTATTCATAAACACAATGTTTTACCTGTAAAAACTAGAAGTTAGTAACATATTTAAACAATACTTTATTTCGCAGATGTATTATAAAAGTATCTATTGTATTTTATAGATATTACATGTAGTCAACTTATGTGTTAAATGTGCCTTAGTAAGTGTAATAAGCAGGGCCATTTTGAAATCTATGTATCGGTAAATGTTTAATGATATTGAATATATTTCCGTAGTTATGCAATTTGTCTATTTACATACCGCTTTTAAACAAGAACTACCTAGTTTTAGTAAAACTTCGGTTACTTTACAGTTGTGTTGTAATTCATGCATAAAAGCGATACATATATGTAAGAAAAAGAAATGAACATAATTACATAATATTTCTTATTTACGCATTTATTGGACATTTTAAAATTGGCTAAAATGAAAAAGGTAAAAATTACGTCGTAACGGTTGTCTATACACACAAAAGTTTAAAAGGCCGTTGAGGTACACACAGATATAGAATAACCTACACAAATTTCCCATAATTTCAAAAACGAATATTGTTCTTTAACAGTGGCACATTGAGTTTTTAATTTCACCATCGCCATTAATATTCATGTGCAAATCAACAAATATTTCGATTTCCGCCGGATGTACCTTGATAAAAATAAATGTGTTTGTGGTACCTTGATGGTTTTTTATATCACGTTCAATTTAAATCGAAACCGATAAAAACGTTTTATGATGTGTAATTAACGCGTAAGTGTAAGAAAATATGGAAAATATGAATTTTGCTCAAATTATGCTGTAGAAGAGTGCGTGTGATACGTAGAATTACAAAGTGGCGGATAAAATGTAAGTGTGTACAAAAATAGAGAGTAGAATATTTCTAGCCGGCTTGAGAGTAATCCAAAATATGTTGTCAAACTGTAGTCTAGTCTAATCATTGTATTACGTAACCTTTTCTATTTTACACGATTTAAATTAAAATGTGATGTTGTTCACCAACCATGATCATGGTAATGGGCGTTGATCCCAAAATTTACTATGCAAACACGGCTCCTGGTTGACCTATACAAATCTGTCAAAATTACACAACGCAATAACCATTTTAATTGCCAAATTTTGACAATTCTCTACCGTATAATAGCATTTATTCACACTCATTGCCACATTGAACATCATTTAGCGGAAAGGCATCAGTCAAGTTTGGGCAATAAAAACATAAAATGTAATTTCATTGTATTTTTTTTAATGGAGAAAATTATATTCACTTTGATTGTATTTTCGTTCTAACGTTACTGGCGCGTAAAAACAGGTTAATACTAATCGTGCAATCAACTCTATGATGTTACATAATTTTGTAAAAGCATGTTTTACAGAAAAAATTAGTATATAAATTTTTACTGTTTCTTGCTTTTTAGATTTCTCATCTCCATACCATTGTTTTTCATTCAATGGAGACGCACAAAATGAATTTAATAAGTCTTGTAGAGTCAGCGTAATCCGTAAATCCAACTCACAGATTCTCTACATAAAATAAATCTGCTTTCATAATTGACATAAGCGATAAGGGAACATAAGGTTACCTAAGGGATCTTCATAAGAAGTTTAATAAAGGTAGGAAAGAGTTGCATATACTTTTGTTCAAATTTAATGCATGAGTTTTAAAAAAAATGGACTTTTATTTTATTAGAACAGCATTGTTTTGATAATATATTTTGTGATTCAAGTTTTTTTAGAAAACATTAGGTGTCTAAGGGTGTATGTTAACGAATAGAAACGTAGAAAAAAATTCATTTATATAATAATAAGGGCATATATTAACGTTATTAGCATTTGTTATTTTGACACTGAAAATCAAAACGACTATTAGGAAAACAAAAAAGATAACTACTTATTTTTTAATATATTGTAATTTTCATCGAGCTATGCTTCATATTTTGTAAAACCAAAGTGAAATGCGTCGTTTCATAATCAAAGTAATCGATATATTTTTTATACCTTTGCTCTTTTATTGTAATCTTATAAATTATTTTAAAATGAACGGAATTGTAAAAGATTAAGGATTTTATTAAAAGGTATTACGTAATCAAAAGTTAAAATTGATAGATTCATGTAGCTTCCAATTCCAGATACGTTTAAGAGTTATTATGAATAAATGTAATTATTAGGGGAACATATTTTACTTGAATCATGTCATCATCAGATTAATGTAGGCTATGAGTGCCATTAATGTTATTTCGTTTTTACAATCGTATTATTTAATGTTAGGGATTTATAATGAATATTATGAAATTTATATTCTTAATAAATATACTTGTATTATAGTCCCTTTTGTATATAAAGGTTGGTAAACGGTTTCAGCAAGATGACAACGATGTATGGAAATCATATTTTATTATATCAATAAATTAGTTTGTACCAGAATTTGGTTTTTATTCAGCATGTCAGCCGCAGAATGCCCACCGGTGGACATACGCCTCCTTCGGGATAGGAGGAATTTTGCGCAAATTTGCCGTGCTGGGTAGGCGTGGCAGATATACGACGAGAATGCTTCTACCCATTCCGACTCTGTTACATTGGGTTGATATAACGCCGTTCGTCGATACCTCAGTCGACTCTTACGACAACTGGTAGTATCCCACTCTACCGGTATAACAGCACTCTGCCGATACCTCATAGTACCTGCAGTTCATTTTAATTCAGAAGTCATATATTGATAATTTGTTCATTTGTTAATATGTAAATGGTATAAAAATAAACTCACGTTAAAATTGGCGTCCATGGTATCGATCTCTGAACGTCTCACTCACATATATTTTGATTGACCAGCTTGAGATAAAATAATTTTTATTAAATATATATATTTAATATTTTTATTTATTTAACTTTATTGCACAAAATGTTACGAAATGTACAAATGGCGGACTCAAGTCAACCATTACACAAAACAGAAAAAAATATATGTATAGTGGTGCAGACAATATATATACAAAAAAGATAAACGTGGCATACATATTTGTATAAATAAACGCAATAAATGCATATGATATAAAAAAAGTATGCATCTAGTTTATTTTTGTTTACTAGAAATGACCAGAAACCTATATGTTATTAAACATTATGTAAACTTAAGCGTTAAAGTAACCGCCAAAGAATAGAAACGCAATGGAAACTTTATTGATTGCTAATTAAGGTTATGCTTTTCATATTCTGGGTACTCTTGATAAAAATATAAAAAAAATAACAAGCCATAAAGTTTAAAAGCGAACGAGTAATAATTATAGAAAAACTAAAAACGCCCCGCGGTTTCACCCGCGTCAAGTCGTAGGAGCCACCTAATATCATTTATGCTCCTCTGTTATTAGTCCTAGCGTGATGATATATAACCTATAGCCTTCGTCGATAAATGGAATATGATATCATCATTATCATATCAGCTATTGCGAGTTCACTGCTGGACATAGTCCACTCCAAGAAAGGAGGTTTTTTGCCCATAATTGTTCTGGTACCAGGTGCAGTAGAAGGTACCTACTATTCTACTCTGCCGGTACCACATGGCAACTAAAAACTTAAATATCATATACTGAAGGAATATTTTGAATGGGACCAGCGGTTCCTGAAATTAGCGCGTTGAAATAAACAAACTCTAGCTTTATAATATAAGTATAGATCAGTTGTAATTATTGATTGTGTAGTATAAGTGTGAAGGAGGAAAAAGAATATTATTATTGGTTGCTAAAAATGATAAAATAAATATATTATATTGAGAGTAATAATTATATTATATATATTGATTGCAAATTAGTGTGATAAAAGGAACAAATAACCCTTTTTTGTTTATTTCCAGTTGCCTTCCAGCATCGCTGATGGTGTTTGTCTAGTCTTTCTAACATTTGTCCAAGTATTTTTAGATTTAAGTATGTTACGAATGAATTTGTTAAAAGTTCTATTTGTTACGAAATGTTATTAAAGTTTCATTCCACACCCCTTTGTGGAAGATTCAAATATCCTTAATACCCAATTACCGCGCGAGAAATTAAAAAAATAAATTGATTCAGGATTCAGGTATCTAACAATTTATATACAATGTACGGACGTGTAACAGTGAATCCATTTATTTCTTTAATTAATTTTAATTATTTGAGAATACTAGATATTATTTTAGTACATACTTTATTTCTGTAGCTAACCAATTCTGAAAGTACCGCTTGTAAGTTAATATATGCTTTAACGCCATCTGCGAATAGTACATTTATTACCAAAAGCAAATCTGCCATTTTAATGTTGTATGCTATAGTTGAGAATGTAGTTCGGTTATTGACGAAGAGATGGCGCAGTGTGTATTCGAAAAATCAATCAAACAGGCAATGCGAAGATAACGTTTACAAGGCATTTTGTAAGCTATATACGATTAGTTGTTGAGGTACCGTTTCCTTTTAATACCCTTATTATTCTGTTTGTAAAGTAGAGTAAGATTTAATCCGTGTATGGAATACGAGTCCACGATGCAAGCTAGTAGCACTTCTAAGCTTTAGTTAAGAATTCAAGGTAAAGTGAAAATTTAAAGTCATTTTGCGTGAAAGAATAAAAATATTGATATATAGTAAGGTTTAATAAATATTTCTATTGATATTATTTAAAAAATTAAATATTTATTCGCATAGTTCCAAGTCCAAGACCAGTTGGGTCTTTGTGAATATCCTGTTGGGTAGGTTTATTAATCTATATACTTTTAAAGTACTGTACCTATTATAATAAATATTTGCTTACAATCTACAGTTGGATCCAACTTAAGAGATATATCGAGAGAGATCGGTATATGGTATTTATATGTATGTATATAAGTATTATATTTGTGATTCCTCTGCTGTCTGATATCCGTAACACAAGTACTTTAAGCTAGTTATTTTGGAGCCAGGAAATATTAATTCATTATTTATATGAATAGTTGGGAGTTATGACAACATTGACCAGGTAAGTTTGTGATACTATAAAATTTACACATTTCAAAGACAAACAATAAACATAACAAGAAACCATTATAACTAGCGACAATCGGACAGCAGACTTTGTTTGCGTATACCTAAATCTTTCTAAATTATTGTCTATTGCCTATATGTAATTCTGATGTATGAGTTACATTATAGTAAAGTTTCATTAAAACCTATGTATCGAAATTCTATAAATATTTCTTTTTAGTCACGTTTTAAATATTAGTTGGATTCAAGAAAATGAAAAGACAATCTTTTAATTTATTCTGATGTATGAGTTACATTATAGTAAAGTTTCATTAAAACCTATGTATCAAAATTCTATAAATATTTCTTTTTAGTCACGTTTTAAATATTAGTTGGATTCAAGAAAGTGAAAAGACAATCTTTTAATTTCCTTTTGCAGACACATGTCGTTTTTATTTCATATAAATTCATTTATATATTTTAACATTTATGATTTAAAGATTAAAGCAACGGCTAGGTATTTCGTCAAACGTATATTTACATTTGATGACCTTGTCACAGTGAAATAACAGACTATAGGTACTACGGCTAACGTCTACTGTTACTGTGACAAAGTTCTTAAGTATAACAAAGCACATCCTTACGATGCTGGCTGTACTTTACTAGAAGCTAACGAATAATCTGATCTCTTTATGGTCTAGGCTGGGAAATATTGAACACTACATTAAGATCACTTTGATTTTTATAACAAAAGTAATCTGTCTAGAAGTAAAGATTATAACTGTGACCTTCTTAGTGGAGCTTAAAAAGTTAGATCAGTTGTAAATATGGCAGGCCTCCATAGGTTACTGACAGTCTATTTCGAGTTAGCTGCTAACTCATCAAGATCGTTTCGCATATACAAGTGTGTCATTCGGGATAATCTACATAGCTTACCCCAGTAGGGTGGCTAAGCTTCCTCAGACTGCAGTATAATCAGCAATTAGTATTTTCGCTGCCTAGCATCATCTCGATCATGTGGGGTAGTGTAGGATTGTGAAAGGTCGTCTCGGTTATAAAAAGTGGTGTTTCGGCTGCACAACATACCTCAGCAATGTGGCTAGGCTTTCTCATACCGTGCAGTCTGATCTCATCAAATGAGATTAAAGCTGCCTAACATCATCTTGGGTTGAAAGGTACTTTTATTCGTTATGGCTCAAAAAGAGCAGCAGATACGTCAATACACCACCAAGAATGATGGATGTGGTGGAGGAATTTAGGGATGGAATAGGAATTCAAACAACTTCCTTCTACACTTCTGAAATGACCTATAGGTGATCAGATTTGGGCAGTATTATCAGCACTTTATTAATGTCAAGACGAGAGGGACATGAAATCAGCGATTTGGCAGTTATAATTATTATGATTTCATAACAGCGCAATGTCTCTTTCGTTTTTGTCAATGGACCACGAGGGTTAATGCAGTACACCCATGGACATTCTTTTTAGGAAGGCCTATGTTCAACAGTGGACGTTTAACGGCTGGTATGATGATGACGATGATGATAATGACCAATGGAAATCTACGCATTAAGGTCGTACTTATTGCGATTTGGACAATGAGAGACTTCCGTAGTTAAAACAATGAACCACAATAAAATAAGCCACTGCGAAATTACTACAGGTTTTAATGGCCTACCATTATAATTTTCTGCTTCTATCGTCACAAAAAGGTTATAAATATAATGTCATTCGTATTATATTAAGAATAATAAATTAAAACAACTGTGCCTTTATCTCAAACAATTATTTTTAAATAAACCCAAAAGAACGTCATCTTGGATTTTGCTAATTATTGTCGTAGATTTGTGTCCCCGATCTGTTGCATCTTTGGCGACGCTATGTCAAATAGGTATACAGACCGAGGTACTATTCTTCTCCGCTGGTATTCCACAGTTAAGCAACGATACTATTATCATCCGTATTCTCAGATCCCTTATAATTACTGTTATATGAAGTAATTTTTTTAAAGTAAACAATTTGAATTAACTTTTTGTATAAAAACTTAAATAAAATGATAGTCGACGAAGCACATCACTATCTGTCATCTCACATCTCGCATCACTTTAGTGTGCACGTCGTTATTTTCCAGTTTTGTTTTATGTAATTTCAGTTTTGTATACAATTGCATATGATTGGTTATTTGTGTGGAGATGTGATACAAGAAACCGTTTTAACAGGATCAAGATAACATTGCTGATTTTATTACTCAACCAAACCATACTTTACATTTAAAATTAAACTTGACCGCTATAACATATACTTTCAACCTGTAATTATTTTTCAAGTGTTCCAGTTTTGATGATATTTCGTCAGTAAAACAGATGTACGTAATCAGCGCACTTTGAAAAGATGCTTCGTATCTAGTTAGAAACTTAATAATAGCCTGTGTTCAGATCGTTATTCATGCTTGTCAGACCTATGTTACAGCATTTTGGGCTTTATTGCTTAGGTGGTAAGAACAATAGATCGGTGATCAGTGTCTGAAGATTCATTAATAACCGTGTAACGGGATAATTTGTCTGATCGCTGTTGGTATATGTATAGAGTACAACAGATATGATGTCTCGATACTTTTATGCATAGATTATTAATCTAGATTTTAGCGAGAGTCCATCTACTAGTCAGGGATTTTAGGAAGAAATTGACATATTATTCAAAATAAGGCCGAAATTTTGCGCGCGGGATGCGTTTAAAAAATAATTTATAGTCATGAACCTATTTAATTTATGTCTTTCTTTACATATAAAATTTTAGTGTCACGTTGATTTTCCGGGATGATCTTTTAAACTACTAAACCGAGTGTAATCGATTTTTCCTTACTGTATACAAATTGATCCAACACGAAAAATGCATAGATTATATAACATGTGTAGTCGCAATATTTTTTCATGATAAAACAAAACAATGTCTGCCTAGTGGGCCAGTTATATTGGACATTTAATATGGTGATTGATCCGTTAAGCTGCGAGAAGAATTGGAACGCTCAGATTTCCGAAGTGTTGAAGTAAGTTAGTTATTTCTTAGTCTTAACTGAACTATAGTCAAACTAACGCGTTCTTAAGCAAATTAAATAAAGTCAATTCTTCATTTTAGTTGATGAAACGTTAGTAATTTCATCATCATCATATCAGCCATTGAAAGTCAACTGCTTGACATAGGCCTCTCCTAGAAAGGAGGTTTTTTGCCCATAATTGCTGCGCTGGGCAAGCGTGTTGGCAATCGCAGAGCGCAACTTTCACGACGGGGATGTTGCTGCCCATCCCCGCCGTTTGCATTTGCGCTGCACTATTCCGGATAGATATACCGCCATCTGTTGTTTCTGTTGGTACCTTATTAACCTCTTATAACACCTGGTGCAGTGAGAAGTACTATTCTATTGTACCGGTACTTCACGGCTTATTGGTAAATGAAACAATATTAATAAAAAAATATGACGTTAATATAAATACCGGAACCGACAAATGGCGGTATATCCCGCCAAAAGCGCAGTTTAAATAGATCTGGGTAGGGATGAGCATAAGCAACCTCGTCGCACCCGATTGCCACCACGCCTGCCCCGCGCGGTTGTTAGGGGTAAAAATCCCCCTGGGAAGGCCTATATCCAACAGTGGACTTTCTTTGACTGATGTGATGAAAATAAATAGCTCGTGCGACGCTACTACATTGATATGTGCCATTTTTATGAAACAAAGACTTCGACTTTTGGTATCCCTTTCATCTAGATTGCGAAAATATATCTATTTTAAGCGGTCATGTTTATACATGCCTTGTATGTGACGAAGGGTTCCTGAACTCAAGGTGTGGGGCTTAAGTGTTTCTGGTGTAAGAAAATTCTTTTTGATTTGGTTTTAGATGCCGCAAGGTAGTTAAAACGGGAACCAAAATGTAAAAGGTAAGTAAATGATTGATAGTCATAAAATATGTAGTTATGCTATCGAAGCCGTGCAGTACCGGCCGAGTAGGATAGTAGCGTAACACGAGGTAGACCTAATGCAAAGATTGTTTAAATTGGTACCTCACTCTTACTTTTTAATACAGGCAAACAGCTGTCTCTAAATTTTTGTGTTCTGGATTGATGGGGGAGACAGACAGCAAATTACTGGGTAATATGGCCAAATATCAGTAAGTAACTAAGTTGGCAACGCGCTAGTGATATTCAGGGTCTATGAACTGCGGTGATGCTTACCACTTCAAAAAACCTCCCCCTGTACCATAATATGTCCTATACGTTACATGTCTACCCGAAACAAGGTAGCTTAAACGCACCAGGACGGGGCCACTACGCCCGACCTGTGCGATAATTATAGACAAAAATCTCGCTTCTTCTATGGAGGCCCATTATGGCAGAAGTAAAGCGCTGATATGATGATTAATATTTATTAATATTCCTTCAATCGCTTTTCTTTATTTTTAATACGAAAACCGTTTACTGTTTCAAGAGATTTTTTTGCATCGCATCAAACACGAAGAAATGTGCTAGTCAAGTCGTAAACAAGATCTAGTTTAAGCATAAAAGTAAAACTTGTAATAAGATGGTGATTTCACGTGCGTTGCTCTGTTGCAATCGTAAAACACACTCGTCATAAAATTTGAACGAAAGTAAAGTGTCAAATCATAATAAAAACCTTGCATGTGTTCTGTAACATTAAATGTATTAACGTTCAGGAATGTTGAGCTAGCTAACATTTATATTTTTAATTTGAATTCACTAAATAAATATAGTATCAAGTCGTATAAATAATATAGTTGCAGTAAGTTTCTTAACCTTGTTGTATTCTTATTCTTGTAAAGCTAAGATATTTGTATGACCCTAAGAAATAAGATTTATGCAAGACTTTTTTTGGTTGAAGCCATTTGTTGCATTTACTTCCTTCGCCTCGCTTACCAGGACTTCACAAGTCAAATTTTCTATAGCCACCTCCTGTTTTAGCGCTAGAAAACTCGTTATCTTCTATTTCTCTCGAAATGTCAACACATTCTGTTTCTTTTACCTTTCGAAGGGAAAAGATTCTCGTGCCTCCAATGTTGCCAACTGTTAAGTACATCTATCCTAATATTATAATTAGCGAGGAACATATTTTATCCCGGTTCTCTTATGGGAAAGGGAACTACGCGGGTGAAACTCTGGAATGCGTCCCGTCACGAATAAAGGTGATACAGATAATTCACTTTTTGAGTGGATTCACAGGTAACATTGAACTCTTAACTTTGTATTTAGATATGGAAATGTAAGTAATATTACATTTTTACTGGGAATGTGAAGAAGGAGGTCATTACTCCTTGCCGTGAGGTACCGGCAGAGTAGAATAGTATCTACCCCTGTACCAGGTATCGTAAAAGGCGGCTGAGGAACCAGAACCGACCGATGGCGGTTTATCTACCCAAAGCAGGGTAGCTCAAATGCACAGGACAACGATAAGCAGCATCCCAGTCGCGAAAGCTGCGTTCTGCGATTGCCACCACGCTTGCCCAGTGCGGCAATCATAGGCAAAATTTTCCCTTTCTTGGGAAGGCCTATGTCCAGCAGTGGACGTCCAATGGCTGATATAATGATTACTCCTTTGAAAGTACTCTTAGAATATTTTACTTTTACTTATATATTTAAATCATTAGAGATCGCACAATCGGTACACATAAGGAGGGCAGAGTCCCAGACAATAAATTATATTAATTTACATTTAATCCCAAGAGATAAATGAACACAGGGAAAGTTATTGTATTTATTATTAGCACCTTGGGATTAAAGTGAGAGAGTAAAAGGACTCAATGAATAATAACAGGGAGAGAGCTAACTCATTAAGGTTGCCATCCTCTTTTGGATTGAATATAGAAATAACTTCAATTCCAATTTGTTCATTTAGTTGACCTTATAACTAGGTTCTAGCACGGAATAGTAAATAAGTTACGCAAATATTTTCCATTTGTGCAACGTATACGTTGTACTAGTTTCAAGTTTACTTGAATAGATAATCTTCAGAACCAGTTATCTCATTTCAAAAACTAGAGAGCTACATTATACACAGTTGACTTATACCCTTCATGTACTCTTTACTAGTTCTCAAGAAGAGGACAACTCTATTAAAGCATGTTGGTGGCAACCCTAGAGAGAGTTATAAATGAGCCGTAGGTCAGTACCTGATTGATCGCTGTCTGTTACACTGGTTAAGGATTGATGGATTCCAATCATAACGCAATTTGAATGTCACCAATTATAATTAATCTTTCTATTTATCACTTATGTTTGGCAACATCAAGTAAGAAATTACGTTAGATACTATCGAATTGATTCACAATAAAAGTTTTGTGGAGTATATAGAATATGTATGATGAGTTGTTAATTAAAAATAAAAAACAAAGCTAACCCAGTTTACTCGACGCATTCATTTGTTTTTGTTTTGCAAAATTTTAAAGTGCAGTATCCTTTTTTAATTTATTATCGGTTCTTCTTTGTGCTTTAGGCGTGGACTTTGTATGTTTTGGATATGTTGAGTGGAGGCCGGTCGTTATACTTATTATATAGGTAAGTAGTATTTCAAAATAAGCTGAAGGCTGGAGGTTGCGGTGCGGTATACCGCTCAGCTGTATCCAGAATTTGATATATGATTAGATTATTAATTATAATAAACTAGCTGACCCATTTATTAAGTGTATATATTTTTTAGACCTGGTCTACAAACAAGCATTCAGTCCGCATGATAGTAAGCCTCACTGCACCTTGCAGACACTCGTAATAACACAAGAATATACGCGTCTCCAACCTCGTGACTTGAGGATTAATAAATTCACTGCCTCTCTTACCCTTTACACCGGAATACAGCAATGCGAATACTGCTATTTGGCGGTTGGCGGTAGAAATAGGTGAGAGTAAGGTACTAAAGCAAGCACTATATTTTGTATGAGGTCTATCTCATTAATATACGATTCGATGAATTTTAACTTGTTTTTAACGATTTTTGAAGCCCGAACGGCAGTTATGTCGAACGTTATTAAGTTAAATTAGAAAAGCTTAAAGCGCTAAGGTTATATTAGAAAAGTCGTTGAGAATTCTCAATTTTTTTTAATCTATGCGCAATTTTTTAATTTTTATTCATAAGAACCTACAGGCTATAATGAACACACCAAAAATATTCGTGGAAAAGGTCCAGCTGTTTACGCGTGATGCCGTGACCATGAGAAATAGGTCTACAATCGATCTTTTTCAATCCTATCTTATCTATATTTTTTTTTATATTCATAAGATGGATCAGAATAAAGACTAGCATAACTGTCATGTGTACAGTTGGTTTACCTAACTTGTGTCGTTGGACTGGTAATAAAAACTCAACGCAACTTGCCAACAATTTCTTTACAAGATCATTATAGCAATGACTACCATTACATGGCCTTGGAGCGTTTTAGGTAAAACGTGCGTTTCCCACCTACGCACCATAAAGCACGGCGTAGAAACTGTATCGAGAGTGAAAGCCTCGTTTGGGCATGAGCCTACGAGAGCGTAAGTGCGCAGTGGGGAGCGACGCGGGTTAAGGAGGATGAACGCTTATTGACGCTAGTGACCTTTACAGGCTGAAAGGAAAAGGTGTATTTTTCGTGCATCTTTAGATTAAAAAAAAACAACATTTTCAAGGAAAGTATGAATATCTTATCTAATTACGTAACTTATTGACCGAAAGTAGAAAGAAAAACCAGATACACAATTCTTAGAGCCGTCGTAATTTCTTATCTCTATTACCTTTAATATCGGTTGGATATTAAAGGTATATATTTAATATCAAATGTTTTTGAGTCGTTTGTGAATCAGTCTATCACTTCAAATCTGTCAAATACTCCTAATTGACAGAGTTAAAAAACTTAACTACGTATTGTTGTTTAATGTTGTTACTAAATAACCAAACGAAACTGATCTATATGCACTATATTTGAATCCTAAATAAAAGATGGTAATTCACATCTGCAGTTCCTCTTATATATATATATATATATATATATATATATATACAACAATAAAAGCCAACAAAAATCCAACAGGATCGCATTTCATATAGTTTTGCATTAGAAAACTCTTTAGGTGCATAATGTTTACATAATTGTTAATTGAACCATTCAGAAAATATTATATTGTCTGAGAGCTCTATGCGAAGCGACGTCCATTACAATACGTAAAAAATGTTAGAACTATGGTCATTTTGACATTTAAAACTAAGTCAGTTTGTAATTTAAAACTAAAAAAAGAAGTAAAAAAGAATTTTTATCTGCCTTAACTGTATAAGCTGATTGTCCCGACCGCATTTGAAGATCATAGCACAGTTTCCTTACAAATAAAGCAGGTTAGTGTCCTCGTATTACATATTAAAATATGGGCTTTTACGTTTTATACAGTGCCTTCTGAGATATAAGTCAAATAGTTAAGTACCAGGCGATCCTTGGTCTCCTAAACCCTATGAGTTTGGAACAGCATTATGACTTTCTGAAATTAATATTTGCACCGCTACGGCACTTTAATGTGCTCTAAGTCTTAATTTCACATGTGCCGTGAACATATCGCATAACTCGAGGTTTTTGGAGAAAGTCGGCAGTGACTTTTAATTGTCATTCGATGTATTGATTTGTGGATAAGACTCTGCACTTGAGCACCGTTAAGAAATGATGACAAACAAATTCGAGACCTCATTCGTCGTTAGACACAAATAATATTTGAATAGCTTTATTGTTTTATAACTATATTTTAATTACTATATAAATTTTTCAATAAAAGTTTGCATAAATAGGATAGATAATAAATACATATACGCTGTGCAACGCACTGCTTTTAATTCTAAAAAAATGTAAAAAATATTTCAAATAAATACATTGAACAGTGTTTTCTCAAATAAGGTTTATATTATTTCGTAACCTTTTCATATTTAGCGACGTCAACATATTATTATTCTTAACCGTGGTCATATACCACGACGAGCATGCACTGTAAGGCCAGATCTTGCGCGATGCGCGTGCGCTACTCCAACTACAGTTGACCACCGTCCGGCGCGATCATAGCACGCATCCCCGACACACTTCCGAACGCCCCTGCCTGTCACGCGATAAAAAAATAATTTAAAAGTTTTCATCTCCCGCGCGATTTAGAAAACTTATCTCCTAGTGATGTGCAGTGATTGACACAAATCCGTGACTCAATTACGACTTGGGTTCCATGTTTGTTCCAAATCAAGATTTCGTTTTATTGTTTACCTGATTTACAGCTTTATCAATACTCGGATTTTATATTAAGAAGCTTTTTAACGGATTTTATTATGGTAAGTCAATCTTTATTGTTTTTGTATGTACCTATTCCAGTTTCGAGAAATTGCAACATAACATGGGAGAAATCTTTATTTTTATTGCTAAAAAAAGTAATTGAACACGAAAAAGGTTTCGATGTTTTGGTTTTTTTTCTTATATCTAATCTTTCATAGGTGTAATATTACAAATGTATTTCATAAAGATACATTATCTATCACCTACTACTAGCTAAATATTTAAATTATTGTAATATTATATTATTATACAATTTGTAAAATTCTAAATTACCTATAAAATGAATAAATAACATTTAAGATAATACTTGCAACTAGGTGATAAACTTATTTATGTGTGGTGTTTTAAATCTTTATGATCTGAATGAATATTAAAGATGCGCATGTAATCTCAAAAGAAGAGGTCGAATTTCGTCAATATATACTCAAAAATCCACTGCCGGTTTTTATATAACCGGAAAGCAAACAGTATTGAAATGAGACATAATGAAGACACTGTTTTAATGTTTTTATTTCAAGTTGAAGCTTTTGGCACTCGAGTATCCGTTTAGTCTCGAATCAGTGCAGTGCTAAAATATGCATGTACCGTTGCACTGTTATCCGAAAATACATAAAATTATCCGTTACATAAAAAGAGCAACCTTACGCTAAGACGAAGACGTATCGAAGGTGGTATTCTCTGCTTTTATAATCTGGTATTCTATGCATCATGGTTTTATGTTGAACAATTTACAATACGTGAACAGAATTTATTCATATGTAAAATTAATTCAAAATTTTATGTTAATTATAGGAAATTAAAAAATAGTAATATTAAAAAAGACAATAGTCACACCAAGTGTTAATGTGTTATAAATAACACAAAGTGTTGCTATAAAGCAGAAAATAGCTAAGAAATAGTTTAATGCTGTTAAGTTTGCACAACTCGGCAGCCAAAACCGAAGGCCATTATCCAGGCCAATTTATTTTTAAACATTAGATATTATTTTTTATCTGTGGTACTAAAACAGTTTCATTTAATTGTTACAAGATTAATTCATGATATCTGGATGCACACTGTTACTGGATATAGGCGTACCCACTAGATTTTTAGAGATGTAATAGGCAATGTGACATAATATCTTAATTTACTTAGGGTTGGCGAAGCGCTAGTGATAAAAGAAAAATAAAAGTGCCACGCTGGTCTAGGCTATAGGCCAACTGATAGACTTCACTCGCAATTGAGATTTTATTTTCATACTTGTAAATACAATCGATTGCACTAGAAATATTACATTCGCAAGAGATTATTTAGAGAAGAAAGGTACCTCCTCTTGTAATAGATGCCGATCGAAGTTATTAAGGCACCGAACCTTGTCCTATATATGGCAGGATATCCATTCGACATAACAAAAAACAAATGCTTGTTGTCTTTGAATGGGCAGCCGCATCTCGGTCGCGAAGTTCGCTTTGTGGTTTTGGCCCTTAAAATATTAAATTTTAGCGAAGGCCTCTGTCTAGCGGTAGACTTCCTTAAGTTGATATGACGATGAAAAATCTAATACATACGAAAACATTGATACTATATTATATACATGTCGCATACATGTCAATGGAAACTGGAAAACAAAACGGGCTTTTTATATAGGCTTTCTTTTTTATACCAACTCTTAACTTTAATTAGCAAGTTATCGCTAAAATGTGGACGCGCTTTACATAATTAAACTACTTCTCAACGCATTTTAAAATAGAAGTTTGACAGTTAATTTTAAAAATATAATTAGGTGTTAGGTAATATCGTGAAGAATGTGCAAAGATGCACCGAATTTCGTCAGTAATGAGATTTTCTTATTGGGTTGGTTATTCTGTTGTCTGGGTATTTCTTAATATTTTAAATCAGTGCTGTCAAGCTATTGGGTAGGCTTTGTTCGGGCAATGACTCTGATGCTCATGATTAAGTAGAAGAGCCATGAAAGGATCTATGCGGTTGATATAAGGTTGAATTCATCTTTGAGACTGAATGGCAGGGTGAGGAATAGCGCGTAGATAAAAATAAATAAAAACTGACGTGTTTGTTGGTAATTAAAAAAGCTTTCCTCTTATTGTATATACGATGCTATAATATATCTTTCTGCTCAAGATAATCTCTGAATCGACTAGACCTACTTTAAAAGGACTTTCAAAGTCGATAGATAATGTTATAACATTATTAAAAATTATAAAGTTAACCCCAGATATTCCTTATAAGGAGTGCCTTTATAATTTTTACAGGAAAGAGAAGTACGCGAGTAAAACCGCGTAGCTATGCTAGTTGATACTAAAACTGAAAGAGGAATGTTAATGATTCGTGGATGTAGAGCGGAATGATGAAAGTTACATTACAAAGTAATTTGTTTATAAGGCTAATGGAGCGGTTGGTACAGGTAATCCTCGACGGAAATATACTAACAAAAATAAAAACATTTTTAGAAAAAGTCTAGTAAAAATATTATGATATCTAAGTAAGCAAGGAATATAAGGATCGAAGCAAAAGGACATTGATATATATACATGAAGTCTATAGATCACACAAGTTGAAGAGAACATATACATTTTTTGAAGTGGCGCCTCAACTTTTCAGTATGGTTTAAATGGTTACCGTAAGTTCTTGCATGAGTATTCTACAGTCCAATAAATTCACACAACATTTTATATCATCATTACAGCCATTGAAAGTGCACTGCTGGACATGTCTCCCAAGAAAGGGGGAATTTACGACAGGGCTTGCCTAGCGAGGTAATCATGGGCAAAATACCTCCTTTCTTGGACAGGCCATGTCCAGCAGTGGACTTTCAATGGCTGGTATGATGATGATGATGAAATAATATCTCATTGTCAATAAATAAAGATCTTTGAACACAACGCAGCTGATGATAATCGACCAAAAACTTTTGAACTTCTGATAAGTAATTGATGATGTCACAGTGAGTATATTGTTTTTTATTGTCGGTGAATATTAATTCGTGTCAATTAATTCGACGATAACATAATAACAATGAATCTAAATGACAGGCTGAATATCGTTGCAATAAAGTAATTACATAGATCTGCATAGATAGAAGCTAAATTTTGAATACTAATTTATTTATATTAGAATATATGTTACTGTTTAGAAAAATTTACGTCGTTGCCGAATAGCAAACATGTTGTGTCGATGTTTTCGTGAATTGGTTTTTGATTGGAATAGTAGTGTTTTTGCGCACTAAAGGTCGTGGGTTCGATCTCCGCCAGGACAAATATTTATATATATGTTTGTTCTATGTTTAAGTGTTGAATTAAAGTATTATATTTGTGATTCCTCTTTTGTCTGATGTTCGTAACACAAGTGCTTTCAACCACTTACCTCGAAGTCAGGTCAGTATATGAGATGTAGATTGTTATTATTGATTTATAAATTATTGAATTGTTCATAATTTTAATGTTTGTCCTTGGTGCATATGATAGAAACATCATCAGGTATTAAATGTCCGATTTGTAAGCCTCACATCACACAGTTGGGAGCAACAAATACAGTTTCTTTGGCACAACAATTTAAGCACTAAGTGCGCGCTCAAACGCGTCGCAATTTAATTTATGTATGAATGTTGACGGCGCATCTTCAGTCACTGGCCGTCATGAAGCCACCAGGGTTGTCTCTTTACTGATACCAAAGGAGACAGTTTCTTGTACATACTTCCCGCAGGGTTCGCGGTAGCAATCGGGTATGGGGTTATTTATCAATGAACGATCTCGTCCGTCTCAGACGGTGGCAACAACGTACATTCGGCGTTACCTTGAGACGCTGTAACTGACGTCTGAGTCATTACGTATTGGTTTCAAATCAAATCAAAATATTCTTTATTCAAGTAAACCCATTATATAAAATTTTAATTCAGTAATCTATATGATAATAAAAAGTACTAAATTGTATAATATTTATAAAACTTATGATCCAGATGACCCCACAGGTTCATAGAGTCATCTCACATATAAATTAGGCCTAACTTATACTAGACTGCCGGAACCAGGCGGGTCTTAAAACTAAGTTTAATATAAGTTCATTACACGAGCTAAAGGTTCCATTAACACTAGATAGTTATTATTAATGGAGCTTCTACCGGTATCGGCGCTAACAAACCATTGTCTTAGTTAGGTTAGAGCAATTCAATCCCAGGTTTACGTTTAGTCCCAGTTTTATCATTATATAATCTTGAAAAGTAATATTCTTTTAAAATAAGTTTACTCTTTACGTAATTTTTAACATCAATTATAAATTGGTAAGACTGATGTGCTGCCTGGTATTTTTTTGATAATTTTATGCAATTGACCTTAAATCAATCCTATTTATTTTATGAAACATTTCATCAAAAAAATAAGTTTTCATACAGTGTTGATTGTTGATGACGTAGTCAAAAAAAGTCGCTCTAGCAACGGGTTACAATCACGCGTGACGTAGTAACCCTGTATAAATCTGTCAAAAATTGTAATCGATTCTGCACTCAATGCATTAATATCAATCATACATATAGATTTCACTGTCGATTGAAAAGAACTAATGTTTTTGTCAATGTTGAATTGCTTTTTAAAAAAAACTAATTAACCATTTTATAATGCAGTTTCTAATCAACTCGGAAGATGTAGTAAGCCATGCTCAATACAAAATCAAAATTTTTATATGCTAAAATTTGTAGTTTGCCTATTTCTATAGCTACATTAGTAACAAATTATACAAATCATATTTTATTATAAATATAAACATGTGTCTGTCTGTTTATTTCTTTATTAAAAGATACATAGATATACAAAGATATATAGATTACAGATATTTAAGTTATAAGCATGCAAATTATAACGATCATGTACACTACAAAGCCTCCCTGTACACTACGTTGGCTGATTAGTAGGTGGTAATAAAAAGTATTGGTTTTGTGGTCAGGAGAACCTACTCGAGAACGTGCTACATACAATTGCTCTCGTCGAGTTAGTTACTCGATGGGCTGCGTGGCGGCCGCCGCCAGCATGTGTTTTTATTTAAATTGCATCATATCTTTTGAATGGAATGTCCGATTTTAATAATTCAAAAAGTAATCATCAGTTAGATGATTGAGACAATCTTAAATATTAAATTATTTATTTGGATAAAAATTAATAATGGTATGGATAACACGGTCTGATTTTGATCGGCATTTCTTTCAATTTGTTAAATGTAAGAAAGTAGTTATAGTGACGTAACTGCAATAGTTAGATATATGGTCTCGCGAAGTTTTTTGTAAATATTGATATATTCTATAATATTATCGATTTTTTTTTGTCCTATTATTAATATTCTTCGCAGCGTATGCGATGAAAGACATTTTATGGCAATTTTTTGTACACCTTCGGTTGGTTTTAATAGGAAAATCTAAAGATTTCTATAGTAATCTAGTACTAAATATAGCCTATGTTACTCAATGATAATGTAGCTTTCTAACGAAAAAAGAATTAATAAAATCGGTTCAGTGCTTTTGAGTTTATTATGTACACACATACAAAAATACAAATCTTCCCCTTTATAATATTAGTGTAGATCATTTTACAGCTAATAAATAACAACTAATCAATTTAGTAGGCGTGAAAGGGATAGGTTGGATATATGCTACTTTTGAGCTCGGGCAGTATCCCGCGGGACTCGATCAGATGTAATTCAAAGCGTTCTAGGTCTCAGTTTAAAAGCTAAGTTTAGTCAGAATCTGATGAGTGGCAGCCCTAAAGAGAGCGAAGCGCGTGTAATTCCGAAAGTAACCGCTCACCAAGAGAAATGCACGTACCTACATAATTGTTTTTATTATGACGAGTTACGCCTATCCAGGCTGGTGATAACATCAAACCTTGGAAAACAAGTACAGGAAGCGTGTCTTACTGAATTGGTATACTACTACTACCTACTTAAATACAGTACGTATTGTTAGCGGGAATGTATAACCTACTGATATAAAAAAGAAAGATGTCCATAGAAAATTTCATTTTGGAAAAATTAAAAATTACAGTCTTCTACCTTTGCTGCTTAATTCAAGTTTGTTTTTTTTTAAGATTTAGAGTTAGCGATAATACGTTAGGTTAGGGTACAATAGCACGTATACAGGAAGACCGATCACTTTATGCAAATCAGTCGAAATTTTTCTAATTAAATTAAGACCTTAATAAGGTGCAGTTAGAGTTTAATATTAGTTGTAAACGTTTGACAAATCTTCTTCGCCTCGTGAACATTGACACTATGTTATGAAAATGAATACGAAGAAGTTGTCTTAACTGTGTTTTAATAGTATATGAAATAGATTATGAACGTGTCAATCATAAATACTGGTTTTTAATAACAGTTTCAAGTATATTTGCCTGCTCTTAAAATCAAAAAGCCAGAAAAATCAGGCTGTTAACCCGGAGATTTGGGTAAAAAGGCGGGCTTTCTTAAGTTTTAGTATGGCAAGCAACAGATCACCTACCTCGGATACTACCTAATCTGTCAGATTTTAGCAGTCAATTTTGAGCTCATTATCTTGCCTTTATAGATTACTATCGATTGCGAAATTTTGTACGATTTAGGCAAGTTCATCTGTTATTGTGTGTACAATACGACTAGCATTCCCGCTAGCGGAACTAGTTAAAACGGCCAGAGCAGAAACTGAACCGATGGATGGCAAATATAGAAAATTAGACAAAATCGAAATCCTAGAAAGGGCTAGTCAAGTCTTTACAACGTGTATCATATTGCAGTTACTACATTTTTTGTATGCTCCAAATCTGAATTGTATTCATAGGTGACCTTATATCAAAAAGTTATTACTAAATAGATAAATCTCAATCTTCATTAAAAGCACAAAAAAGGCACTTGATCAGTATTAGTTGAATTATTATTATCTAAATTAGTTTGGAGTGCATTTGCCGACGTAAATTTTACCTAAATCAGCAGCGTTAAGTCAACTCACCCATTACGATGATTTCATTAAAGTAAACACAATCGGTTTGCATGAACCGGCACTAGCGTTCGATAGTTCAATAGCATACTTTCGCACTATGACTCGTAACTCCTTTACAAAATGTATGACAGAAATTCTTTCGCTAATGTCTGGACCGGATGGAAATAGATTTTAACTTCGTATTTTTAATAACTAGTGAAAGCTTACTATATACAAAGAATACAATGATGATTCGTGTCATTTTTTTGTAGAACACAACGCTGCTGGTTTAATGATGTTCGATTGATGTGTGCAGCAAATGACAGAGTTCTTTTCTGTGTCAGTCGTTTAATATAGGTTAGAATGTATTTTACTATTAAATAAGTAATAATACATTACAACCTATATAGTATATTCATATTGTATATATATGTATATATATATATATGTATATATATATATATATATATATATTTACATATGTAATAGTTTATTAAAAAGTTGCAATACATCACATTGCCGCACTGGGCAAGCATGTTGGCATTCACAGAGCTTTCGCGACGGAGATGCTGCTGCCCACTTCGCCGTGTGCATTTGAGCTGCACTATTTTAAATGGCTAAACCGCCATCTGTCGGTTCTGGCACCTCAGTCACCTGTTACGACATCTGGTACAGAGGGAGGTGCTATTCTAATTTGCCAGTACCTCACAGTACAGTAGCAGGGTAAGTAATTCATCATCATCATATCAGCCATAAGTCGTCCACTGCTGGACATAGGCTTCCCTAAGTAATTTCCAATAGGACCGGTTGAATGCGGCCTATGTCTAGCGTGATCCTGCAGTTTTAATCATATCGTCTGTCCATCATGCGGGACACCCTACCCCTCGCTTGCCGATGCGTGGTTTCCATTCTAGAACCTTACGACTCCATCGGCCATCGGTTCTGCGTACCAAACGTCCTGCCTAAAGTATCAGGTATTTGATATGCCAGAAATATGCTCGTGTCTATTGTGTCACATCACATGATTCACTAGGAACAGCAAATTGTACGACTTCTAAGTTAGATATTTCTGAGAGTTTTGTTGATGTTTATTTATTAATTGCTGCGTTGGTATTTCTTCTCTATTGACTTTACACCAGGGAAAGTCTCAAAATAGGTTACGTCAACAGATATTTTGTTAGAAATCTCACAAAACATTTTTCAACTAATTTAAATGTTAAGAGTTTTCTACCTATTGCGACCAAAAGATCAGTGATTCTATTAATTAAGGGTAATGTAAAAAAGCCACTATCTCTCATGAGGCATGAACTCGAGAGGTATGATCCGAGTCGGTAACATTCTATCCGTTAGATAAAGGAGAAACGAATCATACATATTTATAGTCGAGAACAATTAACGATGAGCTAAACTATAACCACGTTTACTAAAACTGGTCCCCACCAAATGCCTTATGAATGTAACATCCTCTAGCACGCGATGTCCTACTTTTTGTATACGCATTTTCAACAATTTCCTAAGCGTTTCGTATCGAATAGCGCACTGGGTTAATGTGTAGCAAATTATTTTTAACAAGCCTTTAGAATCACCGTTAAATTATTAGACCGAAGACTCTATCACACAATTACGAAGTAAGACAGAGATAGACTGTCTTGCTAATTATGCGTACTTATTTTATATAATATATGATTCGGATTTAAAATGAGTTATTATCGTATAATTGTTTATAATTTCTCTCCGAATCTTAAAGTGTCAGACCGTGACCATTTCACATTCATCTTATACAAGAGGTGCGTATACGTTGGATACACGATTAAAGAAAACAATCATACTAATTTTAAGAAAAACATTCCCTTGCATAACACAATTGGACACTAAACATTTAAATTTAAATGCGATCAAAATATTAAAGCTATCAGTCGTGTTAAGTTAACCTTAGAAATCTTATTTGAAGAGATTCTAAGAAATAATTATTAAAATGGCATAAAAAGCAAAACGATTGTAAGGCTTTGCCTCGATTGAATTTTTCTGCATATAAGATCATCCAGCGAGGCCATCTTTTCGCGCGCAAGTCACGTAGCAGACGTTATGACAGTTGTTTTAGCGGGAGCGCGGTCAAGGATTGTCAGTGTTCACCTGTGTCCCGAATAATTTCAAGTTAAGAGTGACTAAGCGGATGTATTGTTGTTGGTGTTTCGTTTATCATGTCAGCGAAAGTTAAGGTTAGAGGTCGAGTTAGATGGAATTGTATGAAAAGAAAATGAGAGTGCAGGTATTGTGATTCTTTTACAATTAATATTACTCTTTATATTATCGCACCTTATCGAGATTACTTTCGTTATTTACTATTAACTTGAACGATTAGTTTATAAAATAAAATTTATATTAATACATAGATAG
Source organism: Heortia vitessoides (assembly GCA_020976665.1). NCBI lineage: Eukaryota > Metazoa > Arthropoda > Insecta > Lepidoptera > Crambidae > Heortia > Heortia vitessoides. The sequence goes on from JACJUM010002809.1 coordinate 7,289,542, forward strand.
AACCCACGTATTCTATGATAGACTATAAACATATTGAGTATCGAATATTTAGCAACAGTTATAGTAAAATTAAATAAATTCGAATTCAAACATTGACTAATGAAATTTTTTTTATTCTTTATTATTTAGTCAATAGATTGTGTAGACTACTTAATCAATTAAAAAAGTAAATGAATAGATGAGAGGACGCTGGAACCATGGTTTCTTATTCAGTATTAGATGCAACTGTAAGCTATTGGTCTAGCGTGAGAAATTGGGTTTTATAATGCAAACTGCAAAACGTACATACTTATCGATAGTTGTGCTAACAAAATTTCACATTTATCTCAGTACGATCATGTTGTTGATATATTAAAAAATATAATAAAATAGAAAATAGGCTCAGAAGCACAACCATATAGACAAAAAGTTAAAATAGTTGGTCCGTTTACAAACGAACTTCTCACGAAAGTACCCAGCGTTCATTACTCTAGTATAAAATATAGATGCATCGATCTCAGCCTACACATAGTTCGATCAATCGTGTCCAGCCCGCTTTCTAGAGCGCCGGGAAATTACCGCTTTCCGCCGTATCTCGCGGGTGCACTAGATGGACGTAACTATAGGAAATGTAGCGTTTGTGACGTGAACAGTGAAGTTAAACCTTTTTGAAACGGTCAAATTAGTTTCCTTGATCATTTCCTTCGTTTCTCGCCATTTAATAGTCACCTGAACTCTGCTTTAATGTAACGGTCGTATGATTGGAGATATAGTAATTATAAAACTCAATAACTCGGTGTTTACCTTCGACGTTAATGTTATTCAACAATATTAACTATGTCTAAAATATGTCATTATCATCATAGCAGTCTTAAAATGTGTAGTGCTGGACATATGTCATATAAAAATAGATATGAGTATTAAACTCACAATTGCTGCTGTCCATTCTCGCCTGGATGCATTTGAGGTACGCTGTTTTTGGTAGACATACCGCCCTAATAAATCTTAGCCGAGTGGTACCGGCAGATAGCCGAGAGTTAACGGCAGAGTAGAATAGTACTTCCCTCTGTACCAGGTGGTGTCTTAAAAGGCGGCAAAGGTATCAAAACCGATAGATGGCGGTATAACTATCCGAAATAGTAAAGCTCAAGTGCACAGGACGGGGATGGACAGCAGCATCCCCGTCAAATATTGCACTCTGCGATTGCCAACACGCTTGCCCAGCACGGCAATTATGGGTAAAATTCGTCCTTTTGTCGGAGAGGCCTATTTCCTACAATGGACTTCCGATGACTGCTGATGATACCGCCCTCTGACGGTTGCAGTATTTAAGTTCCCTCTAATGCCACTTGGTATACAGGAAGGTACCATTTTACTTTGCCGGTATCCCTCGGTAAGTATGTGTCAGTATGTAGTGCCTTATTTTTGACTGTCAATTTAAAAGTCAGAACTCGTTAATTATATTTATACGACTGGCCATAAATTCATATAACAATGATACAAAGTTTTCGCTTCATGTATTAGTTATTATAAGTATAGACATATTATTTTAATATTTATGCACAAGTATATAACTCTCTCTGCATTTCTCGGCAGTGTTTGCTCTGCGTGTGCGCACATTGCATTATGGTAGTTAGGGAAACACAGATATTACGCTGCTTTAGGTGGACTTCGCACGCATCGACGTAAATATGGGACATCTGCGTAATCATACACACGGTCTTTTAATAAACATCAGCTGTTTACCGCGACTTCGTCTGCTTTAGTTTACTAATACTTCCTTATTCGAATAACATTTGTTAATAATTTTATGAGGTTTCCAAAATTACTCTTTATACAACTGTAATAACATATATTTCACAGATATACTTGAATTTTAACTCAATGATAATAAAATAAATAAGTATATTTTCAGTTGGTATATTTTTCTTACTTGTGATCCAAAATAGAAAACTACGATATATTTATGTTACACCGATCACATAACATAACCTCATCAATAATTTATTTAAATCATATTCACAATGGCGGATTTAGGAAATGTTAATGCAGCCAGCTACTTAAGTAGGCTTTAAATATTTTTCGATAATATTTTCTCCTAATGAAAAATTCATTTGAACGTATTGTTTATTACTAACTAACAAATGTCAACGGGTTCACTTTCTTAACAGTGTGATTAATTATAAATTCGTTATTAAAATAGTTTATATAAATAAGGTATTAATTTTAATTAATAAACGAAGATTGTATAAATCGACCTTTGAAAGGTATTTTGGATGATAATAAAATATGAGTAAAAGTTAAAGGTTAGACGGGTGTGGTAATAAAATTATAAACTGGTCAATGCTTGAATATTGAACTGCACATACACAAATGTATACGGTCTATATAATTTACTTATACCTCTATTTTTAATTACAATTGCCATTTAATTAGGTACCCTATCCCATTACAGCAGTAGTAGTTGTTTTAAATTGTGTGAGAGGCAGTAAAATTGTATTAGCGTTGCCAGTCGTTTTTAATCAAGCCGGGATTTTGAAATGCGGGATTCTTTCGTCAAAAGTTATAAACATTTATCGTTTATTTGAGTTTAACATTTTTTTTATGCCAATTTGTGACAATAGAAAGCAAGTTGCACGCACGGTCGATTTATCTCTGAAAAGCGGGACTAAGCCTGCCCTACGCGCAATTATTAGTTTTAATTTTAAAGCTTGGGACAAAACCTGCACGTTTGGCAACTTTCCACAGTATCCCCCAGTCAGTAGGTCGCGTCCGTATGCTAGTTTACCATTCTAGTAATATATAGCAGATAACAAAAAACTAAAGAAAGGTATGATAGTAGATATCTTCCGAACTTCGCACCTCCAACCTTCCAACAAATTCTGCCAAAGCCGAGTCTACAATGTAAAGCCGACGTGCCGAATGTTTAGACGGACAATACGTGCGTGAAAGTCTCGGATCGATCAACTTGAGTCGTGCGTGGCTCCTGGTTTTTACTTTGGCTGGGATCTAAAATTTTACCCAAATTTACAAAATATAAGCAATATTTAGCATTCGCCAAACATGATACAAAACAAGTGAGTATTGTCGTCAGTCATTTTTGTATGTTCTCACTGTAAACAAAGTACAAAGGTGCTGGAGATTATCAATTTTAGATCACCCATCACAATATTATTGACATGGCCCGTTAAACACGCAAGCTTGTATTTAGTTTTTTATTCCAATCAAAAGTCGAAGGATACTGGCATAGAAGAATAGTACCTCCCTCTGTATCGGATGTCGATGTCGATGTAAAGGTGATTACTATACCGAAACCGAAAGATGGCGGTATATCAATTACAGCAGGGCGGGGATAGACATCAGCTTATTTGACATTAAGCTGCTACTGCCAACATACTTAGCGAGGTAATTATAAACAAAAATTAACAATGATTAGAAATAATTGGACTGACCAGTTTTATTAGAAATCAAAAAGCAATATTTGGGAGGTCAATGACACTAGTGGACGTCGTCCGTTGATATGATGATAATGATTCAAGCAACATTCAGTATTGGTTCTTCTACCGCATGTAAATCTCTATTACACTATTGCAAGTTTCGACATTTGCTCATAAAATTTCAACATCTAAGTAATATAAACCTTTTTATAAAGCTTAAGCAACTTTCTTAGTGGTAATAAATGGAATTTCCGAGGTAAAAGCAAAAGTAATGTGTTTTAACCTGTGACTTAATGTGTAAACTCAAGCATTTCAGCAATGACAATATATAATCTATAAATAAGTACAAATCTAAGTAGGTATCTATATTATCACTACCTATTTCGTCACTTCTTTTCAAACACTCGACAGATTTCAATGTGGTTTTCATGTCAATAAAGATTTTTGTACAAAGTTAATTTGTAAACTAGATGTTGTTCGTTCGGTTGCGTGGATTATTTTAGGAAAATAATTAGGGATAGGAACCGTATTAGTCGGGATGAAAAGTAGCCTGTTTCTATACATCTATTCTACCAAATAAGCACGCAACCGAAGCGAGGTAAGAATGTGTTTGTCTATTACAAATGTGAAATATCATCATCATTAAATCAGTCAGGCAGTCCACTGTTGAACATAATAACTACATACAACTTCTCTCAGGTTTTAGGCGGCACTTGAACCTAGAATTTGCACATTCCGAAGGACAGCCGTTGTACTACCGAAAGTCAGCTCATTATTATTATAATAAAAAATGAAACTTTACAACAACCCATATAGAATATTAGAATAAATAGAGCAAGAAACGCTTGTTTTATCGGAGCGTAATATTATAATTTATGTGAATTAATTTTATTATTATAATCCAATTTAATTGCATAGTAGAATTAAATCATTCTTTCGATGAAGAAATATAACAAAAATAATTGCTAGTGCTTGCTATGTCTAGTGCTTTCATATTTAACATTTATCTCAAAGATAAATTTTTATTCGCAATGAAATGAAATCTGTCGAGAAAGTATATAAAAGCACAAATTGACTGACCTTTTGGATCGATAATAGCAGATGATCGTTTGTCTGTTGCTAATGTACATGACTGTGGCAAGTTAGACGGTTTACCGTAAGGCTTGCGTGCGTTTCACCTATAAATAGAGAATATAAACCATCTGGGTCAACATTTAATGGCTGTTACTCTCGTTTTAAGGGTTTGTCTCAGTTATTCACAAATAACAATGAAGTCAATTTACAATGGCGAAGTAGCAAATACGTTTTATTGATGAACATTAGAACCAAATACCAAAATATTTTCTTAAATAGTTTAAAAAAAAGCTTTTTGATGAACTAGTTGATGACCTGATTTGTATTTTCTCATATTTGCTCTGTTCATTGATTTATTATTATTATTACTTTGAAGGACTCGGTGGCGCAGTAGGGTTACTATCTTGTGCGCCGTAGGTCGTGATTGCGATCCCCACACATGACAAGTACTTATATGATGAATATTTATATTTTTTTTGTGTCTGGATGTTAAATATTTAATTAAGTATTATATTTCTGATGGCTCGCTTGTCTGATATACGTAAAACAAGTATTTTAAGCTACATATTTCAGAGTCAGATCAATGTAAATTATTTAATATTATTTCTCATATTGTTAATAGCTCGTCGTTCGATCTATGAATCACACGCAAACTTTATTTTATATATATTCTCTTGAGAAAACTTGTTTTTCCTGAATCGGAATTTACCAATGTTACCAATACATAATGGTATTAAATATTTAAGCATAATTTACACAAATTCATTCCGTATAGGCTTTCTGCAAAAATGTTGCCATTTGAATGCTAATTTAAATTCTATGTTCTTAAGCTTATATTATTAAATCTATAATAGTATACAATCTAAATTCTAAATCTAATCAAAATATGAAATTAAAAAGTGTTTTCTTATGTTGTAGTGTTTCTCATAACACAGTTTGAGGTGTATATCAGATAAAAATAGTTCGATAAGATATATTTACTTGTACAAAATTACATACTATCTAATTCTATCTTTTAAAGAAAAATTTTGAATTGTACTCAGTATAGTAACAACAATTTTTTCGTCAAATGTTCTTAAATTGACGCCATATACGAAGAGATATCACAAATAAATTTCATTTTGCAGATAAATGTTCACATAAATTGAGTGAGATCCCGTTTTGACAATTTCTAAAGGAAAGTAAAAATTGCCGAGGATGAGTACCAAATTGCTTTACCCACTAAGTTTGTTCGTAAGTATGATTCATGCTTATTAACGGACATATATTTACAATCCGTATGGAGATGGAAATTTCTCCTCACGTCATCATAACCTTATGTGTCGACTTATTTGAACAACAGATTATTATTTTTTCAATAAGGATTGCGGGCTTTTTAGGCTGGTTTTTGTTTGTAAAGTTTCATACAAACTTGTTAGCTATAGCGACTTAGTAAAAAGAATTACTTCTAGTACGTTATATTTGGATTAATATTTTTTATCATAATTTACTCCCTTAAAATGAATGTAACATGTTTACTGTTTTTACAATCGTTGATTTCTTGATATTTGCCTGCCATCAAGTTATATTAGGCGGCTTACAAAATCAGTCAATTAAATAACGCCAGATATCATCCGGAAGTTGGCACTTATCGAATTGGTCAGATGCTCACGATGAACTTAAATTTTCACCAACGAAATGATTTTTCAGGATAGTTTTGTTAGAATACGCTAAAATATATAAATATTGTTTTGAATGTTAGTAATATAACTGCCCTCTGGGAGCTTTACTCGGAGCGAAGCTTGTGATAAAAAAGTAGAAGAAAACTTTAATTCAGTTTAGGATCTCAGATCAATGTATATATTAAAAAAATGAAGTATTAAACCAGTAAGGTAAGTTAGTTAGTTATTAAGGTATTAGTCATAAGCAATACCTTGTTTATATGACCATTTCATTAAACATTTAAATGGAATCGAACCGACAATTGGAAATCGTGAAATTTAAAAATAATTTTTTCTCGTAGTTTATTTTTGAAAGAACTCTTCAATAAAGTAACTTTAGAATTGCGATATTTAATTTAAAATCTTTATTAATAGAAAAGTATTTTAAAATCTTTATAAATTAACAATAAATAAAAATCATAAATGTTCATGATGATAATAGAATTCATACGAGCCTAGAAATTAAGTTTCAAGGAAAAGTTGCAGGTAATTTTCTCAGCACGTAATACTAAGATCACTGTAAAAGTACGATGCAATCGAAGTGTGTCTAGAAAACATGATGCCTACGATTATTGATCGCGGAACTAACTATTTATTAATGAAATAAGAACATAACGTTACAAAAGAGGTTTTCCAATAATAAATATACATGATATTTGAGACAGCGTCATAGTTTGTTGTCAATATTGATTATTTTACAAAATTTCACACAATTTAAGAAAAATACATTTTACATATATCATGGAAAAAAACACGTCAGTTTGACAGCTGTCACTCTAAACAAACTAATATGTGTCTAGAAAAAATGTGCCTAAGATAATTTGATCGCGGAGCTATTTATTTATTAATGAAATTAGAACATAAAGTTATAAAAGACTTTTTCTAATAATAAATATACATGATATACCAAATTTTAAACTGATATTAAATTGTATGATAGTTAATCATATCGCACGAAGTGTTGGGTGTAACAAATAAAAATTGTACTAAGCATAACTATCTTTTAAAATTTTGGACTGATTATGGTTTTTTATATGTCGATTTGGGATAATTTCAAAAATATATTCATTATTGGCCCAGGTAAACTTAGTAATTTCAATAGTTATTTTATAGATGTAGAATTTAGTTTAGTCTACTTTCACGTAAATCGAAGTGGCGCCACTTGCGTTGCAGGAAATTAACATAATTACCAATACTTTTATAAGACGTTGATTCAGACGTCCAAAAAAGTTACGCATGAGTTATTCATATAGTACATTATGGTATTCGGCATCATTGTTATTAATATTGATTATATTACAAAAGTTTCACACAATTTAGGATATTTTACAAAAGTCATAATAAAATTAAAACACGTCAATTCGACAGCTGTCATTCTAAGCAAACTGTATACCTATAAAGGGCTTTAAAATAGTGAATTATACAAAGTGTAAGCTTAATGTATTTAATAAAAAGCAATTATTGCAATTTGCTACACTTCTTGAAATATATAAATGATCATAAATAACACATGACCGCATGCATCCTTTTTCGATTCAAACGTAATAAAAGCAAATATGCAAGCAAGCAATATAAATAAGCAAGTAACATTAGTAGCAGGTGACTCATTAATCGTGCTTTTTGATCTGATGACATAATTATAAATTACAAAATCGCTACCTGCATTTAATTACAGCTTTTGATTAAATACTCCAAGGGTCACAGTCGTTAGCTACCGTTTATTAGGCTTAATCATTTCACTAATGCTAAATAAATGATGATAATTTGTTAAAACATAATTATGCAGCGATGTAAGCGATGCATGTCATAATATCTGTAATACAGCTGGCTAGCATTTGTAATATTATTGATGAATGCTAAACACTTTCACTGAATATAAATATGACATTTTAAGTAAGAGAAAATGTTATTTTGAACTAAGATAGCATTTCACCGGCTTAGGATCCCTTTTGAATATTAATAGATAGTTATTCGTCCGATTTGCATGCAGATAGGTTTTTTTTAGATAACAAAAATAGGCTCGTGTCGTATTAATGTGGCCATTTGTAAATTGAATAACGATATTTATCGTAGTAATGTAAGATACTAATTTTGAAATAAATTAATTTAATTGATGTTTCCTTTTAAAAGTAGATTATGTAGCTTTGAATTTTTTTGACTAACAAATTATATGATTGGAATTAGGCATTAATACCTACGATTAGTCTAAAATTAGAAAATTAGTATTAAGCATAGTATATTAGTTTTGACAATATTTTATACTAGCCTTTACCCTCGGCTTCGCTCGCGATTATTTCTGGTAAACACGGTTAACAAATATCCATCCCCTATTTTAGGGCCGGGAAATGATTTATAAAATCATTAAGGTAAGGGTGGATTTTCATTGGTAACAAAGAGTGTGTACCGATTTTCAGCTTCCAACTTTCACCCCCCCCATTTTAGCGAAGTGACACACATATATATTTTTCCATTTATACTACATATTTATATAGATTGTCGATGTAGTAGTTGATCCTTTTATGTATTAATAACATAAACACAAATGAGGTATATGTATATACGCTATGACGTAAAATTATTAATTGCATTATAACAATGAGATGATTTCTGCGAAAAAAAATTATTAAATAGTTTTATTATAACAGCTTAAAATAGTAAATTATTTTCTGACATTTACACGCAAAGCCAGGAAATAATTTCAATTCACTTATGTCAAGTTAGAATTCATATTCGAAATTTAAATGTTGGCTATTACATTCGATTTATATGCCTGAATGGCTCCATCTAACACATTACGTCACAAACGGTAAACTGTTATTTAGAATATTGTTTCATAAGAAGAGCTCGAAATATTTAGTGATAATTGTTTCAAATCCTTAATTCCTTACTGTGTAATAAAGGGTGTTTAGTAAAAATTAGGATGTACAAACAGTCTTTATCATATTACTTACTTAATGTAGATGTGTAAAATATTGTTATAAAATACATAAATACTGAACATAATAGAAAAAAACATCTGCAGTATAAATACAATCGTGTTATTGAACTTCTACGAATAACACAGTTTTACATACTATACTAATGTCAAAATATTAATGGTTTTACCACCATCATATTTATATCGGCCGTAGGATGTCAACTGCTGGACTACTACATGCAGGCTTCCTCAAGAGATAATATTTTTTAACATTTACGCATTCACTATTCATAATAAAACAATCTTTTGCTTTCAAACGCAGTTCATTTAACATTTTTTTATCCGTTCTGATCGAAAAGTCGAACAAAAAAATGTAAAAAGATAAATAAACTGCAGTTATAAAGCCATTTAAAAGAGTTCTTTTAGAGATATTTTCTAGGTCTCTTCTCGAGCTCTTGTTCCTTGAAGCGGCACTGAGAAACCTCTTGAAAGATCCTACGCTGCGTTTGCAGATGCGTTTTCTCATTGTACAATATGAGGGTCCCATCGGCAATGACTTTTACGTGCTATGAGCCACTTCAACGTGCTATTCGTTTGCAATTCAATAATTAATAATAAATATTCTCACACAATACCTCGTAAGTGCTGACTCCAAGATAAGTAGCTTTAAGCGCTTGTGTTACCGATATCGGATAACAGAGAAATTACAACTACAATATTCAAAACCTAGACACGGAACAAACACAAATCACATACAAAAAAAATAATTTATTTATTTTCTCCACAAGGACTTAAGAAAACATATTATATATGTTTGTCCTAGTTGGGATCGAACTCATGACCACCACGGTCGTGGGCCGTGGGACACAAAATAGGGAGATTGACGAATGTCGGATCGGCGAACACTGCCGAATCGACCCCGTCGGTGTTCATTGTTGTGTTTATTCAATAGATTTTCTGAAATATTATCATATTTGTAATGTTTTTTGTTCACTCCAGAGCGTCAGTTTACAGAAATTATGAGATATATGAAAAACGTGATCGGTTGTAGTGAAAGCGACGGTATAAGGAAATATGTGAGTTGTATATGTCAATGATAGTGTTGTTTACTTCGTCGTCTCAACCTTGAACCATTTCTACGATCTCCAATGGTAATATTACAAGTGAATAGTTATATGATGTAAAAACAACTCTATATTAACTTTTTTTTAAATATTAGATAACTACAGTTGTGTCACCTAGCGGTATTGTGGACATTGTACTGTGATGTTAATGGTGACGGGGTCACCATGCTTCGGGTGTTTGATATACCTTTATTGTTCATATTTTTGGATAAAGCATGGGAAGTCCATACGGAATTTAACGTTAAGCGGATTTATCGAATACTTACTTTTTTTGCTAATTACCTCTACCATGAGGTTGAGTATATACATCTTTTTATTTATGTCTATGCTTATACCTTGCTTTAAATCTCGCATTCATTCCAGGACTCTAGTATCATTCAAGTTTTCATTTCATTTTCATACTAATCTTTTTTCTTTCATGTCGACTTTACTTTAAACACTTTCTTTCGGACTCCATCCGCTGGGTCTACTTTATATGTAAAAGTTTTCTTATAAATCTATTTCATCATCATCATATTAGTCGCAAAACGTCCACTGCTTCATATATACCTCGCCAAGTGATTTCAAATAGAACCGATCGTATGCGGCCCGCCTCCAGTGCGTTCCTGCGGTTTTAGTCAGATCGTCTGTCCACCTTATCCGAAGATATCCTACGCTGCGCATGCCGGTACGTGGTCTCCATTCCAGAACCCTAAAATTCCATCGTTCATCGGTTCTCCGTTCTAAGTGCCCTACCCACTGCCACTTCAACTTGCTAATCCGCCGGGCTATGTCGGTAACTTAAGTTCTATTTATATATATTTAAAACAAACTTTAATGTGCTTAAAACCTATATTTCATCTCAAATACTTTGTCTTTTGTTCTCAAATGCATATGTTGTAACATGACTGCCGCAAACTTCCAGGTGGAAGATTATACATAAAGAAAGTAACCAAACTTGCCAGCACCTCTTTACTGTTCGGTTATGATTTAGACCTACAGCGTTTTATTACCCTTTGCGCAGTTTTTTTTTGTTGCAATTATGTCTTAATCAGGCTGTAACGTTTACAAATTGACACTAAATTCAAGCAACATTAACTGGACTTCGTGTATTCTTTTCAAGACATTTTTTGTTGATTAAAAAATAATATGTTAGGTAGACATAAAATGTTTGCTATATGAACGTAATTTTTTGTATTCAATGTTCATTGCTCTGAATATACAATACATTTGAAACAAATTTTCGCGTATACATTTTATTTTACCATTATTATTTATCTGGCTAACGAGTCTTCAGAATGTAGGTATGCAAAAAATATCTTGCAAAGAAATAGTTGTAGCTTTGTTCATTTATAGCGTGGTTATACCGTATATTCGAGTATTGATAGAACGAGGAATAATTTATAATATAAAAAGGATTTTATTTATTATATATTATATTAATGATATCAATTTATATAACAAGATACAATATAGTTATACATAATTACTATGTTTAGTATATCGTTAGAATATTAGAACACTTAAACTATCAAGTTTATTACATGTAAACGATAGAGTCGATGACGCTCTTAATGTCGGCAAGTACTAGGGTGGCATAGAAACCTAGAAGGTGGACCGAAGATCGCTCAGCGAGTTCTATTTGACGTTAACGGTGCTAGACTAACGTTAGTAGTTCAAGCTACACAAACAAAGATAGCCGTTTGGTAGTAGTTCGGATGAAAAACTTTGGGTTCGATTACCAGAAAAAAGGGACTGAAAAATATGATTGGGACTTAGGATTAAGGGACTGAAAACCAAGCTCCTATCTTCAGAATTGTAGGTTTTTGGAAAATACTATTGCAGGAAGCGATGTTTTATTTAGAATTTTACAAAGGAAATTTATTAAATGACTGTCCCGATAGTGCATATGGTAGTGATTTTATCGTGTGCGCCAAGAGTCATGGATTTAATCTTCATCCAGGACAAACATTTATGATGAATATTTGTGTTTCTTTTGTGTCTGGGTGTTAAATATTTATTTAAGTATTTTTGATTTTTCAGTTGTCTGATATCCGTAACACAAGAGCTTTAAACGATTGAGCGGATGGCGATGGTGGTGATTCTAATTTTTGCGCATAAGCCATCAACCAACAAGGTGGGCATCGACCCACCTCGGGTTCGATGCCCACCCAGAACAAATATGTATATGATGATATTTGTGTTTGTTCTGTTTAATATATGTATTTATGTAAAATAATTGTGTTTTCTTAAGTTTAAGTAGTATAATTATAATTCTTCTGTTGTCTGATGTAACAGTTAAGTGCATTAGGCGATTTTAGGTGTAAATTATTTCCGACCTAAGACAAAGATTTAACTTTGAATCAATGTATAGGATATGTGAATAAAGTTATATTTATTTATTTGAATTTATGGCTGATTAGTTTGATTGTCTTACACTTCTTAGTTAAAGTAACATTGTATAGCATTTATCGACGGTACTACATTTTAATCGTGGCGTGGGAGGTCTTTAGGGTTGTTAACTTTTTTAGGAGTAATAACATATTTTGTATCAGAACTCTAAAATAAAGTGTATCAGAACAATACATATAATAACATAGAAAAGAATGATAATATTCTTTTATCTTTAAAACATTCGAAAACACATTATATAAAGAGAAGAAAGGAGTAAATATGTAATAATTTTTAAGACTAAAATTAAATATTATATTTTGTGCATACATACGGCAGATTTATATTATTTAAACAATAAAAGAATAGTAAATAATTTAAAAAATAATACAACTCCTCATTATCATCATAGTATCCACTGCTGGACATGACCAAGAAAAGGGGTATTGCACATAGTTGCCGCGCTGAGCAAGCGTGTTGATAATCTCGGAGCATAGCTTAGCGACAGGGATGCTGCTGCCCATCCCTGCTCTGTTGAATCTCAGTTACAGTGCTTCGAGTGGATATTCCGCCATCTGTCGGTTTTAGTACCTCAGTTATCTCTTACGACACTTAATACAGGGAGAAGTACCAGTCTTCTCTGCCGGTACCAAACGGCCAATATATATTAGTACAGAAGGTAGTTATTTGCGACTTTATTTGATAAATATCAAATAAATGCAGACGAAGTCGGGGTTAGCTACTTGTACTAATTTATATTGTACATACAGCAACAGATCAACAAATTTGTCAAAATTTTACACTTTATATTGAACACAAGGGCTCGCGACATTATAATGCTGATTTGAACACTGGCAACCCTACAGGTCAATGGAGCGATCTAAGGCTCGGCGAAAGCTGAATAAATTACAGCAAATTTTTATTGGTGTATAATTTAACGACCATGGCCTGCCGATAGTACAGTTAATATGATACACATGTTATTAAATAGTATGTGAACATATATTACTGTTGCTTGCATTCTTCTACTGTAAGTGTACACACCTATCAATTTTAACATTACTGGCCACTTGTTTAAAGAAAAAATGTTAAAGAGTTCTTATATATATCATTACAAATCTATACTAGTATTACGGAAGCGAAAGTATGTCTGTTTGTTTGTAATAAAGGCAAGAATAATATATCATCATCATCATAACAGCCATTAGAAGTCCACTGCTCATAGGCCTCTCCAGGAAAGGTGGTTTCTTGCACATACCGCCGCGCTTGTCAAGCGTGTGGGCAATCGCAGGGCGCAGCTTTCGTGACGGTGATGCTACCCATCCCCGCCCTTCTCTTATCAGTCATCTCTTACAGTGCTCCTGGTACAGTGGGAGGTACTACTCTGCCGGTACCTCACGGCAATAATTAATAGTCCTTTAAATATAGCTTGAATAGACTGACAGCTGTTAAACCAACGTGTTATTAAATTATTTTAACTCTTTTTCGCTTTGGTTTTACGTTAATCTTAAACAATATTATTAATAAATTATGATGTATAATACTAAAATGCCAATGTAAATAAATCATGCGACGCTACTATATTGACATCTGTCATTTTAACCCAGCTATATTTAAATGAGTATAGATATATTTTTACAAGTAAAACATTCATTCTTAAGAGACATTGTTTCGAGATGTAAACTGCACTAAACTTCGGTAGGAAAAACACATTTCTTTAAAATATATGTGTAGAAAGCTTAGTGCAAAAGCATACTGAATGATGTTTAAGTATTCATACATTATACTAAAAATACTTTAGAAATACTAGTAGTAAATAAAAAGAAAACAATATACATAAATATACATACATACATACATACATACATATATATATTATTAAAGATTCTCAAAATAAATCCCAAAGTTTCCCTGAAACGTCATTTAAAGTTCACTTACACTAAAAAGCGATTTTTAGAATTTTAAGATTTTGTAATATCAAAATACACAAATTAATTTAAACATCATTCCGTCATTGAATCACGTAATGCCCTCCGATACGCCCCATATAGATATATCATTCAAAGCTTTGTGAATAAAAAGTAATAAATGTCATTTCATTACTTTTTAAATATAAAATAATTATATGTTCATCTAATAAATATTTGCCCTGGGTGGGGATCGAATCCACGACCTTTAGAGCACAAGATTAAACACTATCAAATTAACCATCGGGCCCGTCGAATCGTCGTTGATTGAATTTCATGATAAAAAGTAACTAAATTATTTTTAAACGTGTATCGTTTAGTTGGTTTCAAACGTGGAATCATAATGTTGCCCCAGATCATAAAACATATGTCAAACCCAAGCAATGTCAAAACTGGCACCCTTTTTGCATGGAATAGTCGAGAATAGAGAGCGTTCACGACTTGATCGTATTAACATACAACACGACCGAAACTGCTTGTCACTCGTGAGATTACGGTGAATTCCGTTGTAATTCAAGTTTGAGTACGGAAATTACGCTAATTTTCTTTAGCACTTGCATACCAAGATTGTAAAAAAGACCTTGTTTGTGTATGGTCGATAACCATACGATACGATAAAAAAAAAACTAAAGCAATTTTATTATATATACTAGTCGTCATCATCATAGAAAATGCGAATTACTTAGGCCTCCCCAATAAAAGGAGAAGTGTGTCCATAATTACTGATTTAGGCAGGTAGTGGATAAAATAGTGGAGTTTCGCGGCGGCAATATTGCTACCCACTCATATTATGGGGGAGGTACTTTTCTGCTCGGCTGAAACCCCATGGCGATTATAATTGTAACAAAAGGTATACGAGTATTTATTCGAAGCGTTATAAACTCCTTAATAGAGTATACTATGGACGATGTATATATTCTATCCACATCTATTATCCTTATTAATATTAATAATGATAATAACTCTGTTCACAGACTTACTTTACCAACTTTTACGGACACAGGCTAATTTTAATGCAAATAAAGAACAGAAAATGTTGAAAGTTAGTATTGTAATTACGTCATTTATGCAGCAAGTAGTTTAAAACTTATTTTGTAGGGTTTTTATATATAATATATACAAGTTTCTTAAAAAAAACCTAAAAAAATAGGGAACGACTGTAAGCAGTTTAAATATTGTAAATTGTCTATTTTAATGTATGTACGTTTTTAATTAGCAAAATATCTAGCCTAAAGAATACTGCCGAAATGCACTATTCCACGTAGGCGAAGTCACGGGCACAGCTATAACAGTCTGCTATAGGTTCCTACAGGATTATGAATTATGAGCCAACTTGAGCCGCAGAGAGATCGGCATCTTAATTAACATTCAGCTGCCTGTAGTTTCGCTTAGAAGTAAAACAAGTTTATGTTAGTAATACACTATATACTTCATCTCCAGATAAAATCTAGGATTATAGTACCGATCATTAGAATCTTAATAAATCATCTTTTTTATTGGTACTAAATATAGCTTTTGAGTGTCTTACCCGCACTCAAATATACTTCTTTGATGAGACTAATTTTTTTTATGCAGACGTTTTTAAATTCGCGAACGTATGCCAAAATCGTAACAAAAGAAACATAGTCTCTGCCTACCCCCATGGGACACAGGCGTAATGTATGTATATAAAATATATTTTATGTTATCTGCTGATAGTATATCTTTTTATTAATGAAAAAGGTTTTTTAATCAATTGTTACAAACTTACATACTGCAAATCTTGTTCACGTAGTTCCATTTTAGGTAGAGTTCTATTTTTTTTTGGAAATTTAACATAGACTGATATTTCAGAAGTAGATTTCTATTATTAAAATATTTAAGTACTACTATTTTTGAAACCGTCAAACGGTTTTCGTAACAAACAAAAATACAAATGTTTTCTCCTCATAACATGATTATTATAGAGAGCGTTATCACAGACGTCAAACATCTGCTCCACGACGCGTAGTTACGACGTAAACAGCTACATAACTGGCCGCACAAGATAATCACAATAATGTAACAGAAATAAGAAGCGAATTTTTCCTCAAAAACTTGATTCGTTACGTTCAATCTGATGTACGTCAGATAGGTGAAAGTGGAGTCCTGGGGCCATTTTACGGTATAAATTTGTTATATATTGCTATATTCAGGCGCTGCCACTCCAGTATTTATAGACGTAAAGTGGTCTTAGACTTAATTCTCATGGGAATGTAAGGCTTTACGTATATTTTATGGATAATGTATAGAATACTATACACTATTTATATACGTTTTATATACATTATATTTGGTTAAATAAAACTTATGTTGATAACAACTTACGTGACATTTGTATACAACTTTACGCAAAGGTATATGGTACAAACATATATGGTTTTCGTTCATCGATGCGGTGAAGAGGTTACAGATATATATAGGTTAAGAAGTCATCCTAATCCTGGGAAAATTACGAAATGCCGAGGTACGCGGCTTATAGTGAAGTCTACGATGCACTGAAAATTGAGCAGAAAGCTTATTATTTCTATAATACCAATAATTAATCTGTAATCAAAGCGTCTGAAAATCCGCCTAATTTATCAAATAATCGTGGGTAAACAGACAGACGTGTTTTAGCGGGCTTGTTTTCTATAACATTTTTTATATGACTAAGTAGGCGAAGATTCGTACGGCTCGCTTGATAGTTGGCGGCACCATAGCTTATAGACGCCTGTGTCATCACAAAGATATCATCACTACTGCATTCAACCATGAAAGCTGAAGATTAACAGTTCTTTCACCCTTGAAACCGGATGTTTGGCGGTATAGATCTTTGGGAGGTAAGATGTTATATGTATTCCACATGTAGACGACCTTTATAAAAGATCATCTCCTGATGACTTTTTTAGCCTTTTTAAAGTCGGGTAAGATTAAACTTAGCTATATATCGCTGCAAAGTTAATATGAAATTGGCGTTTTGTACGCGAGGAATATAAAGTGTTTTTTGGAAATATATTTAAATGATCAAAGTATGCACCGTTGTTATCTATAAACTTTTGCCATTTCATACCGTTGAATAGTTCTTTGATCCCTTTTTTAAAACATAGGGGAAAGAATCTATAAATTCTTGGAAGGTGGATTGGACTCAGACATCAGAGTTGAATATTTTTCCTTGTAAAAAGTTGTCCAAATTCCGGAATACATCGAATTCCGAATTTATTTAAAATTATAGTTCATCTAACTTAGTGGTTGTTTGTCTCGCAGTGTGTCATCTTAAGTTGTCGAGAAACAGCAGTGACCTATATAGCATTTGACCAATCTCGGTTCTTTAGCAGCGAGTTCTCCCTTTATGGTTTGCATTGCAGACAATATATATCTATCATGATTGTTTGACCAGATTTTAGAAAGTTGTAGTGAATGACACCAGCGTTAGTCTACCAAACACTGACAAGTAACTTTTTCTTAGTCAATTTGCGTTTAAGGCGGGAATTGGCTGGGTCGTCAGGGTTCAGCTATTGCGACGAGCGCTTTCGATTATCGAACAGTATTCAATTTTCATTACAAGTAATGATTCGAGTAATGACTTCATATCCCTTCATTATTGTGTCGGTAGAGCAAAGTAACATAGCAGCCGATGCGTGTTTGCACGTTCGATACACTCAGTTCTACCTATCGTTCAAGTTTTGTTACTCTCCCGATTTGCTTCAAGTGGATATACAGTTTTGTCACTTAACCCGAAGCCTGCAGCTATTTCTAAAGTGCATAGTTTAATTTAAAGTTTTTACTATAAAAAGTGCATAGTTTTTCACAATAAGTTTAAAACTTATTTTAAAAAACTATACACTTTCATCTTCATTGTCCACTTTGGTCTCCGGCTACAGGGTTGCACCTGAAGGTCCAAATTTCCAGAATAATAACGCACCATGTGTTCTTACACCCTAGTGTCGTACACATCAATAATACATCGAGCTGTTTTTGCAGCCCTGGTGTCAGTAGAACTTAGCATTCGTAAATGTACGAATATTTGATGTTTTAAATTGTGCGGTAATAAGCGACGCAAAACAAAAAAAACTTGAGGTAAAAATTATTTGGATGACCCTTTTCA
This sequence comes from Heortia vitessoides, assembly GCA_020976665.1. Classification (NCBI taxonomy): domain Eukaryota; kingdom Metazoa; phylum Arthropoda; class Insecta; order Lepidoptera; family Crambidae; genus Heortia; species Heortia vitessoides. Next base: position 7,308,215 of record JACJUM010002809.1, read on the forward strand.
AAAGTCAAACGTACCAGCTAAATTAATTTATAGACTTAATTTATTCTTAACCAACGAGGAGTTATTTCAGATGTTAGTGGTCAGTACGACAAAACGATAATTTCATATGTAAGGACCTTATTTAAACACTATATAGACGTAGATTCTAATTTTGGACAAAAAATTATTTGCACCTTTATTCATATAAATAAGCGACACGTCGTCGCAAGTATATCGTGGCTGGGCGTTGTTTGGGACCTACCTTATCGTCATTAAGGCCACTGTTCCGTTGCACACGCAAACATGTGGACCACAGCTGCCATTTCCTTGCTAAAATCTAGATTCATGGGTTAATCTGTAGATTACTGTAGTTAATTTATGTCATTTTTTAGATACATAGTTATAATAAGTTACAGTTATTCAACTTAAAAAACACGCTTTTAAAGATAGCCCTGTGGAACTGGCAGAGTAGAATAGTATCTCTCCTGTGCCAGGTGCCGTAAGAGGCGACTAAGGTACCGGAACCACCAGATGGCGGTATATCCATCCGTATCAGTGTAGCGCAAATGTACAGGGCGGGGATGGGCAGCAGCATCCCTGATGTGAAAATTTCGCTCTGGGATTGCCAACACTCTTGCCAACCGCGGTAATTATGGGTATAATTCCTTCTTTCTTGGGAGGCCCATCTCTAGTACTGGATTACTAATGGTTGATTTATTGATGAAAGATAACAAAACTAAAAAGTGGTAAATTATTAAAAAAAAAATTGGTCTTCTTTCATAATACAAATAATTTTTCATTACGTGAAAAAAGTAGAGAAACGCCAGAAAATATAGTTTCCGAAAATAGATTAATAATAAACATTGTAACGAGTAATTTTTATGTCAAATGAATTCAACACAAATTGCTTCCTTCAAGTTGTGTCGGCCGAGTAATTGGGTTATTATGCTAATTTGCCAGTCATGTTAAATATATTGTTGATTGTAATCGACGCACCAATTAACGTTAGGAAATCCGATTTTATTTTGAATACACACTTCTACACACTTCTACACACTTCACACTATCAAAATTGTTGTAATTATATTAAAAAAAACATTTTTCTTAAATAATAATTTTTCTTGAATTTCATTTACCAAAATTATATCAGACAATAAAAATTGTGACAGATTACTTAAATAAATATTTCAATTGTCCTTTAAATATATTCATACTAGCTAAATATTGTCAGTTCTTCGTAATAAACGACGGGCGTAGGAAAATTGACAGACATTTTTTCGAATATGACTTATGTGTGAATGCCATTTCAACTGTTTTTCAATAATTAATCCTAAAAATTTTATTCCATCAGATTTTATATTTGCTTTACCAAAAAGTTTACATTTAAATAATAATAATATACATGAAAATAGATATAAATTTTTAGTTTCCTGTTTCGGAAAATTAAAAAAAAAAGAAAATTTTGTCAACTATATTGTAACCTATAACTGATATCCATTAGACATTTGCCGCCATTGGCAGTATACGAATTAGTAGTAGCATGCCGTTTGTAAAATGTCAAACTGTTCAATCGGTTCGAAGTTTTTGTAATTCCAATTAGAATTAAATATGTATCGACGGGCCGAATGGCGCAGATAGTGATCTTATCTTGTGCGCCAAGGGTCGTAGGGTTCGATTCCCGCCTAGGGCAAATATTTATAAGATGAAATCTGTGTTTGTTCTGTGCCTGGGTGTTAAATATAAATATTTGTGTTTCCTCTGTTGTCTCGCGTACGTAACACGAGTGCTTTAAGCAACTTACCCTGGAGTCAGGTCAATGTATGAGATGTTGTCGGAATTTATTTAATTTACTTTTATTTATTTATTTAGTTAAGGTAGTCTGCGACATTCGGACGACATACAGACACGAAGCGTATTTGATTATTCTTGTCAAAATCTGGTCAATCCATTTCAAGCATACTTTCAATAATATCTCTCGCTCCCATCGTTCCCGACTTGGGAATTCAGGTAACCGCTACTCGCTGACCGGATTGCGTCAAATTCAATCTAGTGCTAAATGGCGCCGGTCCATCAGCATTATAACTGTGCCGACCGCTACGCCATCTACCCTCATCACTCACAGTTATATTCACCCTACTTGCCCGCTTGTATGTTACAGTTTGGTTCGCACGACCAAGTCATGCGAACTGAATTTATTGCTAGTTTTGAATATATTCAACGTAATAATTATTGCTATTAAAAGTCGTCTGCATTTGATACCTCACTCTCACCTATTTCTACCGCTAAATACCAGTATTCGCATTGCTGTGTTCCGGTTTGAAGCGTGAGAGAGACAGTGAGATGACTGTGTAATATGACATCACTAAAAACTTTTCTTTGTATGTCTAAGTCGTTAAACTAGCAATCTGTCCGCATATTGGTAAGTGTCATAAAAGCCTGTAGATGCTGGAATTACGTATCGCTAAAATATCACAAGCGTTTTTTTTTTAAATAATATGTCGTGTAGCACCGGCAGAGTAGAAAAGGGCCTCCCCCTTTATCAGGAGTCGTAAGTGGTAACTAAGGCACCAGAACCGAAACAGTTTAGCTTAAATGTACTGGCCGGAAATGTGCAGTTTTGTTTGTGCATCCTAGTTGCGAAAGTACACACTGCGATTGCTAACACGCTAGACCAGCGCGGCAATTGTTGTTAGGGTTCCCCCTTTCTTGGGGAGGCCACTGTCCAACAGTGGACTTCCAATGGTTGATACATGAATGAATATTTTGAGATTGCCGTAGGGTTTCAGCGCGTTGGTGATCGCGATTGGTACGTGATTCATATTTTCAATCTTAAGCAAAGACTTGCTAAGTTCATCAATTATATTTTAGTTGATAGCGTATTGTTAAATATTGAGTACTTTTATTACTCTATTACATTGATATTGTTATGGCACATTGATATTCATTCAGGAAATTATAGATTAGGCAGGCCCGATGGCGCAGATGTTAGTAATCCTATCTTGTGCACCGAACCAAAGGTGGGTTCGATCCCCGTCCGTGACAAATATTTATATGATGATATTTATGTTTGATCTGAGTCTTGGTGTTAAAAATAAGTGTATATAAGTAGTATATTTGTGATTTCTCTGTTGTCTGACGTCCGTAACACAAGTGCTTTAAGTGATTTATCGCGTAGTCAGGTCAATGTATGAGATGTTGTGGGAATTATAGTATAAAGATTGTAATGGAGGTAGACCTTATACAAAGGTTAACGTCTGCATTAGTTAGTACCTCATCATAGCTGCCTAAAAGACAGACATAGACCTCTCCAAGAAACGGGGAATTTGCCTATAGTTACCGCGATGGGCAATGCTGCCGCCCATCCCCGCCGGTTGCTTTTGGGCTGAATTGTTACGAGTGGATATATAATCTGTCGGTTTCGGTACCTCAGTTGCCTCTTACTCGTACAACACCTAGTACAGCCTGCTATATTATTCTACTCTGCTGCCACCCCACGGCATATTACTTAAAAACGCACTTGTGATATTCTTGTGATACGTAATCCGAGAATCTATATACTGCGGTGACACTTACTAACACTCGGATAGTCTGTTATTGGAACGACTTAGTCATATATCGAAAAGTTTTTAGTTATGTCACATTACCCAGTAATCTCACTGCATCTCTCACCATTCTTACCGAAACACAGCAATGCGAACACTGGTATTTGGTGGTAAAAATAGTTAAGAGTGAGGTACCCAATGCATACGACTTTTTAAAGAATGACAAAGTTTACGTCAGTAAATTTAAAGTTATATGATATGAATGGAAATATCTCCAAATCTGTCTATCTGATCTCTGTAACTCCCTATTATGTATTTTTGTCGGAGTCATGCCAATTTATAAGATGTTGAGTGAATTTTTAATTATTTTTAAAAATTAATTTATTCAATGTTACCTTTATTTACCTGGTCTTAAAGACCGAACAATTGTTGTGTTATTAGTTACATAAGGTAATATGTATATATTTATGAAATAATATGTTTCAAATAATAAGTAATCTCATAGGAAAACTGTACATAGGCTTGTAACAGTGGAATTCCCGCAAGAGATATAATAAAAGTTGTCACCCAATCTGGCCGTAACGATATAAATAAAAAACCGGAGCATTATTGCTCCAAATTGATTACTCCATAAATCTACATCAAGTTTCTCAAATAAAATATATGGCAAAGGAAACGGAAGTTTGCGGAATGAGATACTCAGATATGAATGAATTCAATCGTTCACGTCACCAAAGCCTTTCAAATACCACGCGGAGGTATAAAACTCTATTGAAAAGGCTCATTTAAATTTATGATTGTGCTTAACTTCTTGAACTTTCCAATACCTTGCAAGATTTATCACAAATATCTCCATGTTAGTTGTCGGCCTTGTCGATTTAGCCGTTTAATATCCAATTTATAATATTAATTATACGATATTGCTTATAATTTATTCTACAGCCTTCGTTAGAGCCGCAAAAGTTTAAACGAAGCAAAAAACGTGTTTTTAGGCTTTTAAAAATAATTTAATTAATTCAAAGACTACAATTCTGTTTTATTTTCTAATAATATTTTATATAACTTGTAGGATTTATTATAAAAATCTTTATGTTAGTTGATTATCTTTATGTTTATCGATTTAGGCATTTATATTCCAATTTATGATATGAATTGTATAAGTATTGCTAATAATTTATTTCATAGCCTTCGTTAGGATCGCACAAGTCTAAACGATGCTAACAACGTGTTTTTAGGCTCTTGAAATTACAAACTAATATATCATAAACGCATACAAAAAGCTTCAAAAGTCATTAAATTCGAATAATTCAATTATTTTAAACCAAAACGTGTTAAAAACAAATTATAAAAAATAAATTGCGAACACTCGTGCCAAGGTGACATCAAGTTAGCCTAGCCTTATCGGTTTTCAAAAAAATACTGAGTGCGATCTTGCTTGGTTACATAATAATAAACATTAATGTAATTTCTGAAGTCAAAGTTTGAATATTAAATGACAACGATTCTTTCTCTTTCTAGTTAACAAACAATTGAATTTAATGTCGTTGACCCTTCCAGCAAACAAAGTAGAAGTTAAAACAAGTCCAGTTTTTGTTGAATAAATAAAACATTTATGGCGATGGAATAAGTTGAATTATTTGCTCACTGACTATTAATACGTGTTATAAGCAAACACTAAAACGGCTCTAGGGCTAACTGTTGTAGTGGTTTATTATAATGGTGTAATCTTATTTTCATATATTTTTTGACCTTCTATTAAACCGAATGATTTACCAGTTTCCGCGTTCGATTTTATCTTAATCGCAAAGAAGAAAGTCATTTCAAATGGTTTGTTCTGCAACGTTATCGTATAGGAAGCGAATTTGGAAAATCTAATCTTGATGATAATTGGCTTCTGACGTTTAAGACAAATAAATGTTGTTTTTAAAGCCTCGTTCTGTCATAATAAAGGCATATACAATAAAAACATATATAAATATACATTTCCAGCTTATCATCCCTTTTTCAGTATTAACATCCTGATTGCGTTATTTAATTGCATTATAGGTGCAGCGTTGGACGTCCACTCACAAGGTAGACAACAATCTGACTAGTACCGTAGAATCTATGTTGTTGTATAGAATCTATGTATTTTAACGTGTGTGTCGTTATGTATGTATGTGTGTGTCGTATATGTGTATGTCGTGAAGTACGGGCAGAGTAGAATAGTACCTCCCCTTTTACCAGGTGTCGTAAGAGGCGAATAAGGTTCTAAAACCGAGAGATAGCAGATAGCTCAAATGCACAGGGCGGGCATGGACAGCAGCATCCCCGTCACGATATTTACGCTCTGCGATTGCCAACACCCTTGCGCAGCGCGGCAATTATTGGTAAAATCCCCCTTTGTTGGGAAGGCTTATGTCCAGCAGTGGACTTTAAATGGCTGATATGATGACGATGACATGACGTTAGTCTTTCTGTCACTGTCCTAAAATAGCCGATCGATTTGTACTAATATTATAATCTAAAAACACCCTTTTGGACAGGTTTATGTCCAGCAGCAGCTACTGGTGATTTGATGTTGATAATATTGTATAACTTATCCTTTTTACATCATTCATTCAAGTTTTGAATAATTCTTCAAAAATAATTATTCCATATGTAACACTTATTATATTTTTATCACTGCTACCAAAATATTGTATTTTAAAGAGACAGCGACAACCCTATATCGTAGTAAACTCACTCAATCATTCGTCAGTTGTGCCCAGGGGAAAATGCCGTTAACATGCGCTCAGGCAAACATATAGCGGATTTCTCTCGGCGATGTGTTATTCAGAAATACTCGATGTTATTATGAAATATATTAAGACATTATTATAGCTTGTAATAAAACTTTGTTACGGCTTTTCCTTGTTTGTTTGACGAATTCAAGGTATAAGTTTTCAAGTCTGCTCAAATTCAAATTCAAGATTCAGGTTCAAATGTACTTCAGTAAAACGTTTCAGTGCCGTTATATAAAACATTATAACAACTTGTAAACCCTATCATTCTAGGAAATAATTCAAGAAAGCCTACATCAGGTTAAGAGAGAATAACTACGATTCTCATATACATTTTAGCTTCATCATAGTCCTCAATAGCCGTGAGGTACCGGCAGAGTAGACCGGCCCTTTATCTGTCGTAAAATGCGACAGAGGTACCAGAACCCACAGTTGGCGGTATATCCAACAGTATAGCTCAAATGCACAGGGCGGAGATGGGCAGCAGCATATCCATTGCGAAAGCTGCGCTCTGCGATTGTCTACACGCTTGCCCAACGCGGCAATTATGGGCAAAATTCACCTTATTTTGAAGAGGTCTATATCCAGCAGTGAACTTCTAATATGATGATGATAGTCGTTTATTTTCAAATATGACAAAAGAAGTATACAATAAGGTTCCATGATGCGTCAAATATCTTCTCAAAATTAGTATTAGGTGCACTTTGTTCGTCTTCTTAATTTTATTAATTGGTATATATAACTCTTTCCTAATATATACAAAACTTGACCTTGTGCTCGGCTCTTTAACTTGCCTTATTTACTAAGGCAACAAAGAATACTGGAGTTGTTGTGATGAAGAGATTATTAATGAACGTCACCACATTATATTACTTGCAAGTTAACTACATACAGAACACTCATCAACTTTCTTGTTGCCGATAGTTAAAGTGTCCGTCGACCACCAAGTACCCATCTTTATTGATGCGCATTTTATGATTAAACATCTAATATAACTTCTGAGTAAGTATTATAGCGGCCAATACTATAATTAATTAAACCAATATAGTCAATACACGAGAATTATAAATTGGTTGAAAGGTCAGCAGAATGAATAATGATAGGCTGTTAATTTTGACCAACTGATAAATGTTGCTAATGCATTTGAATTTTACCCTCTTAAATATTTACTGTATACTTTAAGTATTGAGGCGCATTGTCCCATGAATTAATATACACAGATTATTCTACCTTTTCTGAATAATATTGATAGCTAAAATCATACTATAGTAATCAAACGACAGACAAATTTTCTTAACAAAGTCGTGCATTAATATAAGTGAACTTAAATCCGAATCGACATTACGCATTAATTTTTAATTAAAAATTAATTGCAAAATCGTGTAATAAAAAAGTGCCCAATAACACGCCTCATTGAACCATCTCGCATAAAGATCTCAAAATTAAATAAATTCTGAAGTCTTTTAGTCGAATTGTCACATCCTACCTCAGCGCTGTTTTCTGTTCCGCAAATATGAATTCCAAAATATGTCAACTATTGATCCTGTTGGCTGTGACAACAATCACAATGCAAAGAAGACTTGTAAGTAGTTCGAATAACGTTAAATCTCTTCCCGAGGCCGAGCTTGGTAACTTGGTACAACACGTGTTCGGACACTCATCACCAGCATCTAGAGGTAAGCAGGATGACAAGAAATACGTCAGTCTTTTCAACATACAGAACTTAAATTTGTACTTAAACGGTCCCGGTCATAAAAACTCGTACGGATCTGTTGATACTCCTTGCAACGGGAAAAGATGTGGGAACGCAAAAAACAGAGACGAAAAAGACGAACTGGATAGTCTACTTAATGAAATGGAAGAGCTTGTGAAAGGTGATAAACACGCACAGAGATGCCGGTGTGGCAGTGGTCGCGGCGAGCTGAGGGACAATCGGTGTATATGCAAAGGAAACAGAGATGATGGGGAGCAAGATGATTAGAGTAAAGAGTTCCTCTTCGAGCGGAGCCTTTGCTAAATTTCAGCACATTCAGGTGAATAGTTTATGGTAATCAAACAATAACCCGCACAAAACTTCAAGAATTGTCAGTCTTTAACGACTCCACCTCTAATTTTGTTCTTAAGCACGTATTTATAAAATATGATACTGGCAAATAACAGCAAAACTAGCTACAAAAAAAGCTACTACTACAACAAACAAACGTTCTTAAAGAGCTTTATCACTAATTTTGCTTAAACGACAAATTCATTCAAAGAAGATAATAAGTCCATGTCATTTTGTAAAACTTAAACTACTGTATTTGGAAGCTGTAAATCAATGAATATTTTTTTAACCAGACTTACAAAATTTAGAAATAAATCAAATTTACGAATAAGGTTTTTCATTGTATTTCGTATTTTGTTTTTTAGTGGCTAACGAGTTTGACGACTTAGAGTACGTTTATTAATAATGCAATACAAACATGTGTCCTATGTTGCTAACTTATATTACCAGCTTCAAAATTTATGAAAATGAGATATAGCGCTTTGTGGTAACCAATTCCCACCACTCATGAAAGTTAGCAACGGGTACAAAAGCAGCGTGGTATCCTGTAATTTCTACGTTCACTGGAATAGAACTAAACCACAATATGTTTATGAGCTTTCAAAACAACGCTTAGCGGTATGGGTTTGTTACAAATGCAAATTAACTTGGAAAGTACAAATGGTGTATTATTAACATTTTCATACTTACGCTGCATTGAACTTTATGAATGTTATATGCTTTTTAAATTTCTGAGAAATATATTATACTAATAAATGAATGATCACACAACGCATACCTCTACCAGATTCTAAAATTAGTAGCTTTAAATACTTGTATTCTGGATATAAGACAACAACCTATATGTAGACAACAACCTATATACCCAGACAAAGATTAAACACTATGATCGCGCATCACATAAATGTAAGTGCTGAGTAAGGGTCGAACCACGACTCTTGATGCATAAGAAGCACATTATCGAATGCGCCATCGGGTCCATCGAAAATAATATATTTGTCATTAACAGCAAGGACAATGTCCCTCATTATAGGTGCAATAGGAACATGGGCCAACGCAGGATTGGCGAATTTTAATGACTACGAATGTAGCTTGGAAGAAGGGCTTAACGTGCCTTCAAAAGCATGAAGAAGAACACTTAATTTGGCGTACCTTGCAAAAGTCTGCGGTTCTTAATATACTCATGGGTTCCTCATAAGAAAGTACTTAAGTATTCCTGCAAGATCTTTTTGTGCCACAAGCGCACCTAAAATTCAATTTATTATGCACCAAACATCAACAACGCATACTTTTTTTTGTTATGTAAATTTTATTTATTTATTTATATTTTACACCTAAACTATCATCACAGGTTCACTTAGCCTAATGCGATAGTATGGCAAACAATCAAAATATATTCACTGTTAATACTAAACATTTAAAAATAATAACAATAATTACCAAACAACAATCATTATAAGGTATATTATAGGTAAGCCGTGAGGTATCGGCAGAGTAGAATAGTATCTCTTCCTGCTCCAGGTGTTATAAAAGGCGACTGAGGTACCGGAACTGACAGATGGCGGTATATCCATCCAAAACAGCGTAGCTTAAATGCTACAGGTCGGGGGTGGGCAGCTGCATCCTCGTTGCAAAGTTGCGCTCTGCAATTGCCACCGCGCCTCCCCAGCGCGGCAAATATGGGCAAAAATCCTCCTATCCTAGGGAGGCCTATGTCCAACAGTGGACTTTCAACGGCTGTAATGTTGTTGATGATGAATGATTATAATAACTACAAAATATCATATTATCACTAATTGTACTAAAAAGGATCCTCGCAAGTTATAAGTGCCATTATTTCCCAGTTAGACTTTTCTCTGGGGGCGCTGGTATTGACGAAAGAGTAGTAGAAACGGATACGAATGTAATTCTCCAGCATAGATACTCCTTTTTGTTAAAAATTATTTCCGATTACATCTTTAAAAGTATCAACATACTAAATTGGTCAGTAGTCTACGAAAGGATACAGGAAATTTTGAGGTCGCGATTAAGATTATCGTCAAATTCAGACTTTCATATGCTACCTTGACATGCGGATGCGTACTCTGTAATGTCACAAGTCGACCTTGGTATTAAACTGATATTAGTTTAAATTAAAAAAATATCAGGTCCTATTATTTTTCACACTCGTTTGATATGAGTTGCATAGATTATTAAAATGTCTTTAGATCCGTGGCTGTAGACTAACAGTTGCGGTTAACAAAGTAGCGGAAAGCGTGTTTAATGGTAATAATAAGGGTATTGTATTATTTATTTGTCTATAAAAATTGTATATAAACATTTAATAAGAGACGATGCCATACCGTATCTTCTCCATACCCTACGTACTATATTTGCCACTTTTATTTCATCATAAAGTTTGAACAATGTATTTTATGAACTTAATTTACATTATATACACATACCGACAGGTCAACATATACAAATCTCTTTAGAATTTTTAAGAAACTAGTACTCTTATAGCTCGATTTTAGATTGTGTACTGTGCGGCAGTGGTATTTTGCTCGTGTAATGATATTACTAGTGAGTCTTCAATGTGATCCGATATTACTTTGTCACATTACTATTTTTTATTTATTTACCCGTGAAGTAACGGCAGAGTAGAATAGTACCTCCCCCTGTAGCAGGTGTCGTAAGAGGCGACTAAGGTGCCAGAATCGACAGATGGCGGTATATTTATGCAAAAAAAGTCAGTTCAAATGTGCAGAGCAGGGTTGGGCTGCAATTTCCCCGTCGTAAAAGCTGCGCTCTGCGATTGCCAACACGCTTGCCCAATGCGGCAATTATGGGCAACATACCCCCTTTCTAGGGGAGGCTTATGTCCAACATTGGGCTTTTAATGGCAGGTATGATGATAATGATTACTATTTTTTATTCAATTAGGCTTTACCACAGACACTTTTGAATTTATTCAAATAAAACAATAGTACACCTGATTTTACGATGCCACGATACGCAGACAGAGTCACATATCTCGTCTGTTATTATACAGCAAGTATATCTTAGGACTAGACTGTCATCGCTGGGCAGATCTTACCACAGGTTCGTTTAGCGATTCACCTGAAAAGGGTCTAGTAGAAAAATGAACTGAAGCCTCGTGTCACTCTGGTCAGGTTGACGGAACCTTCACCAGCGACGGCGCTTACAAAACCTTTGTATTAAAACTAAATAGTTAAAATCTGTTAAAGCTCAATATTTGTGTATAGATTGAAAGTCAAAACTGTATATCGTATTTTATTCTAAGCTCAAATATGAACCGTAACTTAATTCTATCCTTATTTTTTGTTTATCATTCAGGTGCATGCTAATTCGGCAATACATTTGTCACGTTGGATTTATAGCTCAACTTGAACGTCTCGATTACTTCTTTTTATTATCTATATCTTTTTAAATATTGTAGTTAACTAGCGGCCTGCTCCGGCTTCGCACGGGTATTTAACAATTGCCATAAATTTAAACACACTTCTTCTGCACATATCCAATAAACAATGAAATATAATAATAATAATATACTCTTTGTTTTACTCAGAAAGAAAAATAAAACTTGTATATTACTTACAATACAATTGGCAACCTTATCGATCAGAGCGATCTCTTCCAGGCCACCTTTGGATGGACATAAACAAGGAAAATGTGATAGGGCAGTTCGTTGCGTACTACTAATTTATAAAAATAAAATAAAGTAAATTAAATTAAATACTAATACTATATATGTACACATAATAATTAATTACATGCCATGAAATACATAAATAAATATGTGTTCAATGACATTCTATTAAGAGCAATTGAAATGTTATTAGGTGAAACTAAAGTTTTATCAAAACGGTTGCTAATTAAAAAGTTCGATCTGCGGCCAGGACAAATATTTATATGATGTTTGTGTTTGTTCTTTGTCTGAGTATTGAATATAATAATTTAAGTATTTGATTTGTGTTTCTTCTGTTGTCTGATATCTGTAACACAAGTGCTTGAAGCGTTTTATATCGGAATCAGATCATGAGATTTTGGTAGAATATATTGCTGTAATAATGAGCGCGGTTGATTTAGAAATTATATTCATAGCATAGTAGATGTTCATATTATTCGTATATATGTACCATTAATCAGTGTAACCATAATCGGTTTATTGCGTAGAAAAAAAATTAATTCACGTCTATAGAATAACGTGAACCGTACAATATGTGTTGCTTACTTTTTCCTAAACTACAAAATAAGCGAATGCATCATAACTTCAAATAAAACAATTATATCGTACAGTTTAACGGTGTTATAAATGTTTATTGTCTCAATTACGGAGGAGGGTCTAACACAGCTCGTAATGTGCATCTTTCGCCGCACCGCAAGCCTGGGTAAAAGTTTCTAACACACGTATATTTTATGTATAAAAACAAAAATAGTTAACAAAAACTAAAAAACACACTTTTAAAATACATCAAACTAAAAAGTAAATAATATTTTTAATAACAAATAATATACTATACTAGTAGTAATGTATGTAGTAGAAAAAATCGCTAGGTCTTGCTCGCTAACCTTGTACCATTAATTTAAGCGATTAAAAAGTAATTTGGATTAAAAAAAATACATATAATACCTTTACTAGGTCGTACGTTAATAGGCTAATGACAAATGAAACCTTTGAACACATTCAAATCACGATTACCTGCATCTTTATGTGGATATCCAACTTACAATAGCTACGTATTGCGGGTTGCTTTGAAATGTCTATTGAGAAATATTAGGCAAATATTATCAATTGCGCATTAGCTCTAATTAAAAAAAATAAACAAATCCATAAGCTTGGGAAACCTTATTGTATAGACCTGCTCAGTACACATGGTAATTAATTTTTTTTTATAAATGATGATTGAATGATTTTTAATTAATGAATATATAAATGTCAGTTTCATGTCCCAGAAAGACAGTTATAGCATAGTAATTTATGCGTTTGGGAATAATACTTTTGAACATTAATAGAAATCACAGGGCGTGGCCTTACGTTGGGAATACTGCTGCCCGTCGCCGCCAAGTAGCATTTGTGCTATATTTTTTCCATTGGAAATGCCGTCATATGTCGGATCTGGCAACTCAAATACCAGTTGCGTATTATGCCACCTTATGGGGGAGGTACTATTCTACTGCTGGTACTCCATGGCACCTTTTCTTCTTATTTACCTTCGCGGTCGTATCCACACAGTAAGTGCAGACGGTATTTTGTTATAAAAAGTGTAGTTGTACGGAGACGTACTGTCTCCGTACTCTTTTTCTACGCCCTGTGATTTCTATCACGCTTGCCAAATGCGGCAATTATGCCCGAATTTTCCCTTTTTTTTGGATAAGCCATTTGAAATATTTTTGTAGAATTAATAATGGATTAGCTGTCGTCGCTGCTAATATTTTCTATATTTTTGCTTTCATTATCTTTCACCAGCTTGTAGTTTTTTCTCACAAAATCATGAGAACTTTAGGGAATTTACAAAGAACTTTAACTTAGTCAATTACTATTATAACACTTTCTAATATACTGATACCTACGTAGATTTGATTGCAGAATTACCAACGAGGCGACGATTTCTTTTGTAATTTCTTACTGTTTAGTTTCATTGTAATTTATGAGTTTTACTGAATTTTCTGTCAGGAAAGAATATGTAATGCTTTTAATTATTCTTGTTCTTAAAGTTCTCAATTAACACAGGGCCTAAACTACACTTTGAAACTCTTGCACAGGGTTTCCTTTTATATAGGACGGGAGCACAAAAAAATATTTTGAAAATTCACCTAAGGGGGTAAAACGAGGGTGCAAATGTAATATGAATTTTAGTATGAAGGTTTTTCATTAAAAGTTTCATTAAAAGGAATGAATAAAAATCATTTCTCAAGTGGGTAAAAGGGGTTGAAAGTAAGTAAGCTCTACAATCTAACGCAGGTGAAATCGCGGGGTGCTGCTAGTTGTTTGATGCTCATAGATTATATGTAATAAATATGTAAAATAAATCAAGCTGTACCAGGTATCAACTGAAGTACTTGGGCCGACGGCGTAGCTTAAATGCAGAAGGGCGGGAATGGGCAGCAGCATTTCTCGCCAAACAAACTCTGCAAACGCCAACACGCATAGCGCTTACTCTTAACATTTATGGGCAAAATCTGGGGAACCCTATGTTCTCCTGTGCCAGTCGTGGACGTTTTATTTAAATATTATTATAAATAATTTTTAATTAATATTAATATAATAATGTTATTTAAATAAATTGTATAGCCAGAAAACGACATCTAGGCGGGAGCGCCACGCCAGTGGCTCCACTACGTCAGTGTACGTTTAAAATCATATTGCACTTAACAATGTTCATCCAATTTGCGTTAATCTAAGCCAAGCAACATTTCAACGTGCCCACTTTCACTTTCTCTGTTTATACACAGATTTGCATAGTTAATTAAATAAACATATAATACGGCCTAACAACGTTGCCTTGGAAAGATTCGTCTCTCTCGCACGTAAGAGTCTCGCGAAGTCGGAGTAAGGCGAGTGAGTGAGTTAAATGCGGTCTAATAGCATGATAGTTATCTGCTTCAAATACGGTATTGTACATTTGAAATAATTATCGTTTAGTGATTCAATTGTATTAGTCATTTCGTTGCACAACAAATGTGGCCCGTTTTGTGACGTTTCGTAATTTTGACTATTGTTTGCAGGTTGATGCGTCTACATGTTTGCTTTAAGTTAGGTTCTTGTCACGGTTCAAGTAAACTGTTAACGACGTGAAACAACTACACGGTTATCGTTAAGTATAAAATGAGATAGTTTAAATTACAATGGTTGAGGTATATTTCTGTGGAAATAGACATTTTTTATTGTTATGTGAATTATGTATCCCATGTATCAAATGTAGGCGATGGGCGGAAAGTTATGAATTGGTGTTTTGTTGGAATTGTAATTACTATGTGATATTTTCATTTAGTAATGAATTCGTAAAATAGATCTCATACATTTTGATTTTAATAATTAGAGCTAGTTGCTTTCTCATTAACTTTATCTGAAAATAGCTCTTTTTATTTAAATTATACATATCGTGTGAGTAATAAGAATTCATTGATGGTTTTATTGATCATTATCGAAAGGCAGAATGCTGTATTCCGCAAAGCATAGATTTATATTACTTCAAATAAATATATTTTCTCAATAACAAAATAAAATTTAATTAATATATTTTATTTTTTGCGTTGGTGGTTCAGGAAGCCTTATAGGAAGCTTTATAGGTTTACATATCATAAGGTGTTTACTAATTTTTGTGATTACTAGTTTACTGTCCGAAACTCCGTTTAAATGGATTTTATTTCATGTTTCTTTATCATCTTTAAATTCTCCCCTGTTTTTTAAATAATTTTTTATAAGCATATAGTCCGTGTAATAGAAAGGCGTCACTGCAGCTTATAGACCCTTGTAATATCACAAGATCACTAGCGCGTTGCCAGTGTTACATGTAACAGTTAATTTTGCAGAGTATTGGGTACTTTCATAATTTTATTACAACTATTTCATGAACATAATAAACGTTAAAATACTTAAAACATAAACGTTTTAATGGATTTAAAACGCGGTTTAAAAAAATCAATTTTTTTCCGTTCCAACATTGAAGCAATGTCGAACGCTAACGTCGAAATGTTCGAAAATAAGATAAAATAAATAATAATTGATTGTCAACTCTTACCAATTACCACAAAAAGCGTCTATAATAAAATCATTAAGTGGAAATACCCTGTTTTATGATCTGTTAAAGTTGTTGGTAATATAATCACTACGTCCTATTAATGTTTTAAACGCGAATGTTTGTGAGAATGTATGAATGCAAGTGTCTATGTTTGGTACTTTTTGACACGAAAAATACCCTTTGTATTCTATTGCACACAAATACACACACTACAAACTATAGTTTAAACATATAATATTCACACAAACAGGGCTAGAAACTATAAAAACATACATATGCAGCTAAAAATCCCCTCTACCGTATTTACAACTCCCTTTGGTCGTGATAAAATTGAATACAACGGTTTTCACTAACGCACGGAGTAATTCACGAGAATTGTTACAGGAGTATAATTCATCTATGTATTGTGTACAATAAAACGTGTTTGTTAAATAGGATTAAACGCGTACGCTGTCTGTTATGAGAAATACTTAATACTTATTTCCCACCGATGTAGGCATGTATATTTCATTTCTATATACTTGGATCGTGGCAAGTTTCCTCAACATTACTTTATATTTTCAAACTCAAATGTCAGTTAAGCGTTGATCGCACTAGACAATCTAAAGATGTTCTCGATTTGGTCATCGCATGTCGTTCGAAGTACCTTCACCGACCGCTTCATTATACCGTGCATTTCGATAAAAAAGTATTTTACGCAGTAAAAAAGTGGCTACAGGAAAGCGGTGCAATTTTCATTCTTGTCAGCATTATAAAAATTGTAAAAGATGTACCTGCAATTTGTGGTTTCTGCATAGATACGGTAAGCAAGGTAACTAGAGATATCCTGCGCGTTAATGGTTCTGATGTGGTATTTTCTAGTGCGAACGGCCGGGGAGCAATTTTGAAATAAATGTATTTCTATGCCTGTGAAGTGATATAAAAAAAAATCAGTATGATTTTTAAGCGAACTTTAACAGAAATTAAATAGTTAATAACTTTGAATTGTAATATTTGATTTAATAATGAAATATACGTCCTATATATTACCAACATAAATATAACCTATACAAAGTTTCGTTTTAGTGCGGAATGAAATGAATTTCGTATTGTTGGATGTGTATAAAAATAAGTTTATTGTCATTAAATTGAATAAATTAATCAAGTTCGACTAAGATTTTTAATCCCCACATACTCCCACAAATAAGCTTCATAAATTTGCGAAGTTTTAACGACTTAATTTTCAACATTAGGGAATTGTACGAAATGCGTTTTGATAAACTTAAATTTGTTCCAGGTGTTCGATTTAGCGGGCGAAAGTTTGTCAAGATGCTAACAAATATTGGGCCAAGGGCCCATAGAAACGGGGAGAGGTAAGCGTTTTCTATATACGTATTCAATACCTTATTTGTGTGTAATGCTCCTTATCTCAAACGCTTTGCAAGAAAGTAACGTCCAAATATTTCTATATTAGGGTTGTGGTATTGGGTTTCTTTTTGGTAAATATTTCTAAAGAAGTGTGTAAAAATAATGTAGATATGTGTTCCATCGAATTTCTCACATACAAATAATTATTAGTATACACATATTTTGTACAATACATATTGATGCAAATATTTTGTCACGGTCCGCTTTTTCATTTCACGCATATCATTGATTAATGGGCTTGTAGTTCTAAAATATCTATCGTCTATTTAATTTGTAGGGTTAAGGAATAAGTGCCATAAAGCTTGGTAACCAGTACGCAAATTGACGCTATTAAGGAATTACTATGATTTCCAGTTTTAAGAAATCGATAAAGAAGAAACAGTTTGCTTCCCTACTTTAGAGTTTTTATAAATAGATGCTAAATTAATTATTTAATACTTATTTTATAAAAAAAATAATCTATCAACAAAAAGAATCAATAAACAATAACAAAATGAATTTCGCGTGGCCATCTATTCAATACATGCAATATAAAAATAAATAATAATCAGTTAATGGAGTCTCCGAACAACAACAAATAATTATTTAACGAGAGGCTCTTAATTAATATTTTTGTATATTTCGGTATTTATAAACGAAAACACCCCTCTATTGAGTACTAAAGAGTACCTCGGTGCGTGTTTTCATTTTTATTTAATTAGTCTGCTACATCTGTTTAAAAGCCAAAGTTACGGTAAGAGCGCAGAAGGCGAAAGTAAATTTCGTATACACATATTTAGTTGGATAACTGAGCGGCTTTCAACACCTAAGACGAAATACAAATGTGCGGATAAAGTTAGTTACACACTACACTTTAGTTAACTAACAGTATAAAATACAAATAAGTTTGTTTGCTCCTATCTATCCTTCGACCTATAGTACCACGGTAATACCAAATCATTGTCTTTACTAAACATAACGTAATTTATTTATTTTTTTATTATGATACATTCAAGCGACTCCAATATAGTTAATTGTACAGTCTTAGGATCTTAATCCATTTATAGTAATTATTTAAAGAACCATTACAATTTTTGGTTCGGTCCCGCAGAACTTAGGGTATAGAATTCGTTATGAATGGCCTCGCTCATCCACGATGGCCAGAAATTAACGTTTGAGAAGTCTAGCATTAGTTTAGGTTGAAAAAAACAATACAAGATTATTATTTATCTATTTTGTACAATTCAAAGAACTATTACAATTTTTACTCCGATTTCGGGAACCTTGGGTCATAAAGTTCATTAATAATGGCCCCGCCTATCCACGATAGCGCCGGAATTGACGTTTAAGAAGTCATAAGATAAGTCCGAAAAAAACAAAACGAGATTATATTTTATCAATTTAGTGCTATTTAAAAAACCATTACAATTTTCGCTTTAGATTCCGCGAATCTTAGGGCACAGAGTTCACTAGAAAAAGCTTCGCCCATTAACAATGGTGCAGGAATTGACGTTTTAAAGGCCCGTTATAGATTAGTACAAAAAAAAGCAATATTAGATTATTTATCTATATAATTGATTAAGGGCACTAACGTATCACATATGAACACTATCATATTTTAGAAATATTTAATGTACCAGAATATTTAAGAAATGCGTCATTCTTACTTACGTTAACAATGTTGTATGATAGTTATTATTTACCATAAAATACCAAGGAAGCTACTATCTGTACACGTTTGTTCATTTATAGCAATAAAATCGCATTATGAAACGCGCAGTATCTACGGCATCTATAATTATTATTTCAGTATTATTTCAGTACTTTACGGTCTAGAAGTTATTCCTGATTCCGGAGTGTAACAACGAAACAAAACGAATTCAAATTAAAACAATTCTTTTTTATCTCATCATTTTTCGATCTACTTGATATCATAAAATAATAATAATAATAACTTTATTCAACAACAAAAGGTAACTTAAACTAAAATACATTTTGATACTTAGGTACCTAAACTAGGTCTAGCCTGTTTTTATAGGCACTATAATGCCCACAACAGTGAAGAACAATTTCGAAATAAAAGCTGAGTTATAATCTTGATAGGTTGAAAAGTATATCGATCGATACACTCAACAAGCAATATCAGAGCTTATGAAAAATAGTAGTGGAAAGTTTAAGTGAAATTGTTACTTTGTATTACAGCTTTATAGGCAGGAAACATTTTTGTCATTTACAAAAAAGTTTTCTCCAAGTAGTCTCTGCATGTATATCATTCCAAATGATCTGTGTAGACACGTGTTACTTTTTTTAAATATTGGTTGGTAGGAAGTGTTGGTAGGAAGCAGCTTTATTAGAGACAACCCAAAGTGAAGCGTTGTGGTTACGCTTCACTCACGGTTGCCTGGCGGCTCCGTAACCTGCGGTAACTGATATAATGGTGGTTTGTTCCTATTTATGATACCTTTTTATTATTTAAACTACGCTAATGTCTGTTTTTTTATCAATTATGCTATTATTTATATAAAAGCTCACAGTGGCAAACTAAAGTCGTCGTGGTAACGCTTCGATCACAGTTTCATCACTGTCTGTCATACCTCACCTCACAACATGTTTCTATAATTTAACTATTGATTGCAGTATGAATCCCACAGTTGGATATAGGCTCCCCCAAGTAATGTTTCAGGATATTTTGCTAATAAATTGGAGCGAGCTTAGAGGCAAATACAGAGTGTGGTTTTACGATGCGGATGTTCACATCACATTCTTACCTTCTATCAATTGAAATACCTACGTCTCGAATAAGTTTCTTTAAGATTCAGTCCCTGAGGCGATTTTTATTACACATGGTGCAGAGGAAAGTGCTATTTTATTCTAATGGTACTCTAAGGCTGAACTATAATAGTTTTTTAATAATAAATAATTTATACAAAATCTTTTACATTGACCTGGCTTCAAGTTAATCGCTTAAAACACTTGTCTTACGGATATCAGACAGCAGCATTGGTATCACAAATCTATTACTTACATACATATTCTAAACACTCAGACAAAATAAACACAAATATTACCATATAAATACCCACAACCCTTGGCGCATAAGATCACTTTCAGGTTATTAGGTTTCAGATTTTATTTTAGGTTACTACCACCTGCGCCATCGAGCCTATCGTTGAGTTTCAATTATACATACATACCTCTAGTTATGCCCCTTTAATAATTTAAGTATATTATATATAATATATGGATTTTTAAAGGCAGGGTAAAAAAAACCTCGCGCACAAAGCTTCAAAAGGCTGTTATCACACTAACACAGAACCGATTGTATCAACTCTTTTAGTTACAATTATTAGCAACTGTGTGTAACAGCTTTATCAGAGTCAGGTTAAAGTAAACCATCATTGTTACGCCTCACCACGGTTGCCTGGCTGTCCCGTAACCTGCGGTAACAGATATAATGCATTTTTTTGTTCTCCATTATTGTGGTGTTTACGTGCATTATTAGCAAACAAGCAAAAACAACCACCAATACTGCAGTATGTAGGCCGTGACTAATGTTTACCTTTGATGGTATTTAAAGTATGATATAATTGTTACTCGTACTTGCAGTTTGTACATTTGACGAAATTAGGAGCTAAATAAATCTTATTTACATACTGTTGTAACTACTATTTATATAGCCGTTTTAAAGAGTTTACCCTACTTTAAAAATGTTTACATGTTAAGTTTACCATTAACGTCTATATTCACGAACGACATAATCGTTTATAAGTTTTTATAACTATTGCTGTCTTTGTCATCTTCAAACAAATGACTGAGAGGATAGGATTAAGGCCGTAGACTGAGTAGTTATTTTGACATATGAAGTGTAGTTTGTGAATATTAATATACAGCATATTTATGCTAAGAAGGAATTCATGGCACACATTGTGTTGTCTTTATAAAATATAATCCAATATTTCATTATGAATGTTACATGTAATTTACATTTTTTGTTATGTATTCAATATATTTGAATACATTAATTTTAAAATACAAATAATGGCATTAGCATGTGTTTGCTAGTGATTAATTAATATATCAACGAGTTATTAAATTAGTTTCTCTAATAATCGTGTATTATGGCATATGTTATACCAGTATTTCGCATTTAACACGTATATTGCGCAACCGACAGGAGAACGTTCCATTAATCTTTTTGCTTCATATCGTAATATCGTATATATATATATATATGTACTCGTATGTTACAGAATATAATTTACAAGGATGTATGTTTTATTTATTTTTTGTAAATTGAATAGACTGCGTAATTCAAGAGGAAGTTTTTTATGTAAAATGAAGTAGTTTTTTTGCGATCACATTCAAACACTGGCTGAACCCTACGAGATCAAAATAATGTACAATAGTATTGACAATTTTTAAATTGTCTCCAAAAACCGCAATGGTCTATGTCCATCTCTTAGGGGTAATCCACAAAAATTTCTTCTCCTTTTAAGCTTTTGTTTTTTGTATTCATTTTGTGTTTCCTTCTTGAATTCTCTAGTGGTATGTATTTGAAAATTTAAACTTTATATATGGAAATTACGTATCGGTGTTTTTCCGGGATGAACTTTCAAACTACTGAACCGATTTAAATATTTTTTGGTAATTGTGTACAGTTTGATCCAACCTGAGAAATAGGAAAATTTATATCTCATATAGTACAGTCATGTAGTATATTACAGTCGTAATATATTTTTCATGACAAAAATAATGATGTATGTATAGTTAAGACAGGACAATGTCTACCGGGTCCACAAGTGAAATATATTGTCAGGGATTATCTATTTATCATACAATATATAAAACGTCCTCTACTGGTCATTGGCCTTCCAAAGAGATTTCCTTTAGGACCGATTGAATGCGGCAAAAATCCAGCGCGATCTGTCCACCACTTGCAGGTGTGAAATCCATTTTCGACCCTGACGGAATGTATAAATGATTTTTATAAGGTCATCGGTATTACCATTTGAGTTATTACTATTTATATATTTTATAAGAAAATACATATTTAAAAAAGAAACTTGCAGCGCCCCGTGGTTTTACTCGCGTATTTCCGTTTCTTGTGGGAATAAGAAATATTATTAAAATCGTAAGTTACTCCTTATAACGATAGCTCTACCACTTACTTGAAAAATATTTTATTTGTTACTTGACTTTCAATAAAGAACCATAATACTGAATTTTATTCGAATAATTTTAAAAACGGCTATCTTGGTACCCCCGTTTTACCCCCTTAGAATGTGATTTTTCAAAAATCACTTTCTAAGGGGGTAAAGTCAGTCAGTTAGCTTTTATTTTCATATGTACAGGTATTGTAAATAATGACAATTTTAATGTGCCTATGATAAGCGTATTTAGGTGTAGGTATTTAACTACCATTGTTGTTACCCTAATATTATATATGAAATATTTTCATTCTTTTTCTCCGATACGACAGAGGTTATGTTTCAAGAGTTGGGATTTTTTATCGAACCTACAGCACAGCGTTAAAAGCCTTACTGTGTACAAGACTGTATTAAACGTGACATTAATATAACAAGCTTATTGTTTCTAATAATACACATGTGATGAGAGATGGCGTACTGCTCGCTAATGTTCAATGTGGGCGGAGATGGGAATTACCATATCTATTAAAATGATTTGCCTGTTGAACTGTTGTGTGGCTCAATGCCATTTCAAATTTCTGGGCGTCGATAACTGGTTGGTTGCAGGTTGCTTAAAACTTAAACATTATATTCGTGTTTTTATGCAGTGAATCAGGTTCTGATATTTTAAACTTGTAATTTCAAATTACAAGTTTGAAATGCAGCATGGTGAAATATGTTTAGTGAATATTTATTTTAAATTCATCATAGCAGCCGCAAAACGTCCACTGTAGGCCTCCCCAAGAAAGGGGGACTTTGCTGCGCTGGCCAAGCGTGTGGCCAAGAGCATAGCCTCGCAATTGAAATGCTGCTGCCCATCCCTGATATGTTGCATTACTCTGCTTCGAGTGAATATATCACTATCTGTCGGTGTCCATATCTCAATCGCCTCTTCCTACACCTGGTACAGGGGAGAGGTACAATTCTGCTTGGCCACACGGCCATTTTAAATTATCTACACGTTATAATATGAACATATAAACAATTATGTTGCTGTTTATTAATCATTATAGCAATATATCCTTTCGAAATAAATTATTTGATAATATCGGGAAGTCGTTAAATTTAATTGGTGTACACGGTTAATGCATTGCAATGAAGCAAAAAGTGACAGCTGTGAATTATGATTGACATGTATATTACCAAAGACGTTCTTTGGATTGTTTTTGAAATTAGGTCTTAGTATTGAAAGCTAACTGCCTACATTTTCGGTTTCATAATTACATAATTGGCTACGTTGTCGGTCGATTTCACTAAAGAACTTGCGTTTATCGTCTAGAATGTAGATTCAGTCGGGTTGTTTTAGTTTTTGTATGATTTTTCTGTTATTCGGTGCAATATATTTTAGAGTATCTCTTATTTTATTAATTTAAAAAATAAGTGAAGCAAAAATATCTTTATTTGAACAGGCCTACTGTAGGGAATTTTAATACGTTAACAAAACATATTTTTTCTATGAATAAAGATCACAATTAATAACTTAAACGACCAATGATCTTCATTACATTATTAGATGATAACAGACATTTGAACAGATAGGTTATTGAAGTGACCGAATTTACGGACTAGTCTGCCGGCACCAGACCGGCCTAAGCTATTAAGCCTAAGTTTACAGCAAGTTCATTGCACCAGCCTTTAGAAAAGCACCTGCATGAAAAACTGGTGGTGATAATAATGCCATTAACACAAAGTGTTTGGTGTTATTGGAACCCGTACCGACGTCAGCGTTAACAAACGGTTATATTCAAAGTAAATTTTTATTTAATCCCAAGCAGTTTTATTTTTTATATAATCTTTAAAGTTGTTATAAGCATTAGAAATAAGTTTAGGTTTTACATATTCCGTATATTTATCCAAAGACATATTGGTAATACTTCTTGGGATTTTATAATAAAATCTTACACCATTGCCATTTTCGAATTATTAATTTTTTGCAGGCGAGTGATCGACACTATGAGCTTTCAACTAATTTGTAAACAGGAACAGTTATTGTGTTAATTTCCTTAAACTTTTGTATTCTATTCTGTTTAAATTTACCGTTAAAAGCGCTAAAGTCTAAAGTGATTTCGATTTTATGCATAAAATATTCGTAAATAAATAAATATGACATGACTTTGTAATAAGTAAAAGTAATTTAATAAATTTCCCAGGTATAAATATAATACTTAAATACAAATATAATACTTCAATACAAATATAATACTTAGATACAAATATAATACTTAAATACAAATATAATACTTCAATACAAATATAATACTTAGATACAAATATAATACTTAAATACAAATATAATACTTAAATTAAAATATAATACTTAAATGTATGAAATCTCTTAAGTAGTTAATGAGTCAATTTTGGGAAACGTAGCAATTCTTGCCAAGTTATTTTAGCATTGCGTACGTTGCGTGCAGGTCCAATCATTGCACCACGAAAATAGATCACAAGCACTAATTGTTGTGCTTAATTCAATATTCACTTGCAACACGATATCACTGTTCATTAATCAAGAATGTTTTTGAAGTGTATTTGCGAATACCGGTAACAAAATTCTTGTCGTAAGGTCCGACGATGCGCATCTGTCCTAAGAAGAATCGCTGCCATATTAATTGCTACTTCTTTTTACACGCATGATATTAGCTTTTGCTTTATGTATGTATTTGTAACTGAAGTCATGGTCGATATTGACACACGTTAGACGGACCTTTAATTAAAACTTTGTTCACATGTCAAGAATCGGTGCCAATATAATATTATCTCATTATCTTGATCAGGGTCCTCAGGATAAAAGAAATTTCTATGTGTAAGAGCAAGTGAGACCACGTTGCCTGCGCATACGCAACGTCTAAAAAAACTAAAAACACGCTTTTAAAATATATCAAACTAAAAGTGATAAATATTTTTATAGTAAAGTTCATTTTTACTTTGCTGATGATCAAAATTATTCTGAACAAAGCGGGGAGTGCGCTGTACCATTTTTTTCGAAGACCTCGCAGTCCTTCGAAAACGCGCGATTTATTTAGAAAACTACTAGTATTTTATGTTCATAATTATTTTCACTTTGTTACAAAGAATAAACGAGCGTGTATGAAAGGACTAATGCGAGTAAGAGAAGAAAGAGAGGTATGCTAAGATCGTAACAAGTAGAGATCCATAGTCTCTGCCTATCCTAATGGGACATAGTCGTGATGAATGTATGTTATTTACTTACTTACTTACGTTACTTTTTTGTTTAATGTATTTTAAAAGCGTCTCTTTTAGTTTTTGTAAACTATATATAAATAGTAAAAAGACTACGTAACACGACAACTATTAAATAAAGTTTGAAAGCTGCACTGAAGCAACGACGTACGATGGTAAGCAGTAATTGTATAAACGTTCAAATTCAACAATGCCCGCCCAGGGGTGGGCTTTAGCGCCCCGTCACTAAGCTATACTCTGCGATTCCCCCCACGTCTGCTAAGCACGGCAATTATGAGCAAATTCCTTCTTACTTAGAGTAGTCTGTACCCAACAGTTGACTTTCTACGACTATAATGATGAAAAACGTTATTTTTTTAATATCCTAGTTAAAAATTAATCTATCATCATTAATTGTAAACACAACAAAATATTTTTTGTTGTCGGCAGTGAACTGTCTATCAGCAGAGGAATAAATAGAAATAAAAGTAAGTAACAGCAACCGGTTACGACCGGTGACATCCGGTTAGAGTTAACAATTAACGCCCTTTATCAGATGGTGACGTGTGAGGCAGACGGCGCGCCACTCAGCGGTTTCCGTCTGGGGCGCGACGAGGAGCCCCGCCGCTCGCGGGCGCCCAGCGTGTCTTCTCTGTCACTTTACAAGCAGAAGATCGACGCACTCTTCGACGACAGCCGCTCGGTCGCCAGCCTGCCGCACTATGCACATATGACGGTGTCAGATCTTGGAAGAAGGGATAGTAAGGTAACTTTAAAGTCGCTTCGTCACGCAGACTCGAGTTTTGTATCTTGGTTTCACGCTTACTTCCTCTTTTTGTTCTTTTCTCTGCTAGCAGAAGATCAGCGTACTTCTCACTTACTTATTATGTATTTTTGCAGTTCCAGCCGCTTACCTATATGAACCAAATTAACCAGTTGTATTTTAAATTATTTATACATTGATAAATACTGAAATATAAATTAAAAATATTATTCATTAGAAAACAATCAACATATCTCGGCTTCTTTAAGTAAAAATTTCTTCATTATCTTATCAATTGCTTCAAAACTGTCAAAGTATTATAATGTTATATATCAGTGCCATCTGTTCAATCTTGTAAGTAAATATTTCTCAGCACAAAAAGAGCACTGAGAAAAAATCGACGTGTCTACTAAGCTTTCAGTAGCACTACAGTGGTGTAGTCCTATGGCAAAAAGGTGAAATTCCAACTCTTTGAAGCCAGAGACAAGTTAATTTTTTTCTAGAAAAAAATTCTTTAAATAAACCTGTTCAGTTATATATAGCTTATATAATTTTCAGGTCAGTTCAGCACGCGAAAGCAAAGCGACGATATACGAAGATGATGATGACTACTGTCAGGATAAAATCAACAATACGGTACAGGATCGCATAGAGAGGATGTTCGCAGAAATGGCGGGGGAGTCCAAACAGTCCTCGGAGAACATTGGTGTCCATGTATTTAGTGTGCACTATCTGGGCTCGACACCACTACAGAGCAAAGTGACCAGTCTATCTGGACTCCAAACGCCATTGAAAGACTTGTATTTCTCATACAGAAGAAATTTCCGCCATAAATGCGCCTTAACAGGACGATTGGAAATATCGAAAAGTGGGCTCAAGGTTAGATATCAAGGAGAGAAGGGAGATTTGGAACAATTAAACCCTTTCCCAACGATAGCAGTTTGGTCAGCTGTGAAATTTGTAGTCCAACCCTCTGACGAAGACGTCCATGACTTGAGCTATGCGTTCCTGCCCTTAATCACCGACCCGGACAACATTGACCGGCACGCTTTATTTAGAACATTAGAATCTCCTGACAAAAAGTATATCCTCTCGCACAACGAAAATTCTCATTCACCACTTTTCGCTGTCGTGATGAGGAAAATTGGCGTTGCTAAGCAATTGGAGTGTCATGGGTTTGTATGTCAGACGACGGAAGACGCTATTGTGATAGCTGCCACGCTATACAAGTCCCTCATGTCACACATGAGTCGACAAGGCCATAATGATAAGAAGAAGTTAAAAAATAGGAACGGGGTGAGCTGTATGAGTATCACGAGCAGCTTGTCTCCCAACGATGTCCCTGTCAGGCCACCTCGCAAGAAACGAAGTACGTCTTCAATGAGTGGAGATAGTGACAGAGCAGATGGTTATTCTGCCAGCGAATCTTTCACTGAAAATCCGAAACTTGATAGGACTAAGAAGATCTCATCGGAGAGCTTACTGCAGCTCCCACCTCCTCCATCCATTCCTCCCGCCGAAGCCAAGCGAATTACAGTCGAAGAAGTGAAAGCTAAGTTAGACTCTATTAAACACAATGATACAAGTGGAAGTGACACGCAAGAATCTAAAAAATCGTTTAATAAGAAAGCTCTAAATCCTAACATCAGCAAGCTGCAAACTCTTCATAATCCCCAAAGCAGCAACGAATCGTCCGTTCGTAGCAAAGTATCCGAAAAAATAGAGCTATTTAGGGAGCTGGAGAGACGAAAAAATATACAAAGACCGCCAACTTTACCACCACCAGTGCCTTTGAAACCTACATCAGAAACACCACCAGAACCCACGAAGGAACCCTTAAGAAGAACGCAAAGCGGGAGGAAATCTTTAAATGAGTCTGGGGATATACTAACAAAAGTGGCGATTCCGCGTTCCGGTAGCTTCCTTAACGCCGGGGGCCTTACTAGGTATAAATCGATCGGACATAGGTACGTTCAACTACCGTTTATAATTACTGCATGCTACTTGTAGGCAGTACGAATTAAATCGATGTTGTACGCGCCGTACTTGACAATTTCATTTCAACGCTTGAGCGTACTCATTTCCTTTTTAACCGATTTGGTCGCTGACATCTCGTAATTATTTACACGTTCAATAAGCTGATCATAGAAATAACTTACTAACGAGAGGAATGGAACGTGCTTAGTGGAGTGTTTCGCCATCTTGCATGCCAGTAATTGTGCCAACGCAACCGCGTCCGCTACATTCCTCTGATCCAGTGTTACACCCGTATTATTTTTTTACGAATCATCACCATTATATGCGTCTTCATATTGCCCAACATTATATTACTAACATTAATTTAAATCGTAACAATGTATGTGCAATGACTAATTACTAATTTAACAATATTTCAGAAACAATGGAAAGAAGGGAGGTGGCTCGCCGTTAGGGTTCAACGAACTTTTCAATGAATTCAAAGTTCAGGAGAACTTGCACTCGATGGATGAAATCCTTAACGCCATAATAGATGCAGAAGGCATGTCCTTCAACGATTTGAAGCCAATTTACAAAGAGTTTCTACTAAAATTAGCAGTCACATTGACGAAAGACGAAATATTTCAACACAGTAAAGCGATAATGAAGAAACAGAAAAAGAAGATATTAAGAAGAAATAGCACATTCCAGAATAAAAGACGAAAGATTTTCAAAGGCGCTAACGGTCTACGAATGGTTTTTAGAATGCCATTCGGAAAAGATTTGCGAAAAAAGGAAAGCCAGGTGCAAATAGGCTCATTTGATTTGCAAAGCACGACGAACAAAGAGCCCGCATCAGAGAGTACAGTATCAACATCGAGTTACGACTTGAGGCAATTTAGACCTAAAGAGCCAGTAATGCCATCTCCAAAGAGGCAAGCAACGCGGCAGCGTAATTCAAAACGTTCAGATAAAATGGTGCACGTGTCGAAACGTAACGGCAAAATGTCAAGACCAGGAGAGAGAACTTCGACATCAGAAGATTCAGATTTCTTGACGCTAAGTAACAGACTCGGATGTCAAAACAGAAATAGCTCCAGCGGATATGTGTCCTGCTCTGAATGTGAGTCAGAGAGCTGTGTCGATCGCTGTTACTGCTCTCTTAAAGGTGGGGACTGCAAATCCAAGTGTTATTGTTCCGCAGTAGAAGAAAAAGACCCCGCGAAGACTCGTCTTCTCGGCAAGAGCAAAAGCTGCAAAGATTGTTCGAGGTGAATATACTCATAAATCTCTCATTAAGATAATTATATTAATTGTATGCGCACGTAATACTCAATTACGTTATGTCTAATGTCAATAATGAAAGTCAGAGATTCCGCTGAAAAATTTAATTACGTTACATATTATCATACATAATTTTACCTTAGCCGCCGTTGTATTACCTTTTATTGCAATAGAACGCGTTTACTTGCCATCATTTTCTGTTTACTATCAAAATTTCTCTACTTTCATCCGTCTACGTTTTACATTTCATTTAACTCCAATACAAGCGCATCTCGGTGAAATGAGTGTGTGGCTTTAATTTCATTTACAGAATTTTAGCGAATATCTCCAAAGGAATTCCTGCCTTGTTTATTGTTATTTATGGTTCATTATAAAATAATACTAGCCGCTCGTAGAAATGAAATGTGCGCGGTGGTTATCAGAGCGTGGCGCGTCCATAGCTCGCGACGCCTTGTGAGTAACTAAACTAAATTATAATTATTTACAGTTGACTGTGAATTTGTAATTTCACTATGATTATTAATTCTTAACTATTCTTATTACTGATATTCTAAGAATAGTATCGGGAGAAACAAAGGGGGTATCTTCATTCTTCGTGTTGGTTTAAATGTCAGTTGCGTGTCCTTATCGGTTGCTAATTCAATTCAACAAAGCCATTAAACAACGATAGTGTATCGGGATATTTTTCTTTGTTTATTTACTTTTACACATGCAATTTGTCGTGTTCGTTTTAATTATAAATATAAATTATAATAATACCATATATTATCGCGAAATGAAATGTGATAAGTCGATGTATTTATTTAAATAATCAGCTTTTTATAACATTAAAGTAACTTAATATTAGATACTTATGTTTATTTACGTTATTTAAATAGTATATTTTTAGTTAAATGATTAAAGATATATCTGAATGATTTTGTTTACATTCTAAAAATGTATTTAAAGGCTGCTGTGTAGTTTCATTATGATATATTAGGCTTTTTAAATATTTCATGAAGTTGAACGGATAAGTTCTACGACAAAGTGATGTATATATAATGTATGTCTTGGGATTTGTTGTCAAGAAATGATCGTCACAAAAAAAGGGATAATTGTAGACTGTACAAAGCTATTTTCATTATAACAAGTATTTAAATTACTTTTACAGTTATTACAAATGTAAAATCGTGCATTGACATCGAGTCAAAAAATTTTATACATAAAGGCTGTGTTTCTGCTTCAATGCTGCTGGTCGTAAATCGATTCTAGGATTGTCTTCCACGAGGCACGTTCTTAGTCAATAATAATATAATTATCAATTTACTGTTTAACTGATTAGTTAACATTTGCTCGGTTACCACCTGAATCTTATAAAAAATTTAGTTCGATGTGTTGATGTCTCAGTATTTCTGTCGCCGAAATTGATTTCTCTTAATTTCGGACACGTCTTAAGTCATCGTCTTGCTTTTTTTTATTATCGAAAACCTTAGCACAATATTTTTTTTAACACAACAATTTATTTATAAAATAGTTATATAAAATTATAATCATTATTATAGCAGCCGTAAGATATCCGCTGTTGAACATAGAACTCAGCGAAAAAGGGTGAATTTTGCCCTTAAATGTAGCGCTGGGCAGCGTATGCTGCTCCAAGCTGCATGTCCATTCCCCCCTCGTTGCATTTGATATTTTGACATTTTGACATTACATTAAATCGAGTGGATCTATGTCTAGCTTCCAGGACTATAGTCGCCTCTAACGACACCTATTACAGTGGGAAGTGATATTTTACACTGTCGGTACCCGACGATCAATGGCGAATAACAATGGCTTCCATATTGCAGAGAAGTCTACGACGGTGACTTCTCGTACTGCTCCTGCGATTCCGAGAGCTGCGAAGACAGCAATAAATGCTACTGCGCGGGTCCTCGTCGCACCACCATCCAGGCATCGCAGAGTCTGGAGTACCTGCGGAGCCCGTCTCAAAAGACCTACTCAGACAGGATGAAGAGAGCCTTCGACGAGTACGAGGGCTACAAGAGTAATAGGAGGTGAGACTCGGCCAGGACACTCGCCAAATTCAACGAAATATTTACTTGGGTGGAAATCCTCGGTTTGTGGAGTTTGTTTGGCACACTCTTGGTGTTTGTTTTATTTACTGTGATTATTGAACACTGCATTGCAAAATAAATGAAAAATTTCGATAAATGTAACTTAATAATCAAATGGTTAAGCATATAAAATATTTTATGCGATGATAATTATGTTTACCCTGTTTCAATATTTAATATAGAAAGAGAAATACAATTTTAGGAGCTTATAAAAAATAGGTTAAGTGTAGATAATAAGTGTTAGGACATATATGAGTGAGAAATATAAACCATATTCTTATTTGTAAAAAAACTTTAAAGTAATTAAATTGCGTTCAAATAATTTATTTAAGTTTTGTAACCAAAAATTTTTTAAAAAACAAGTGCAGTCAGAAATTCCTAAGCAGAAATGAATTTTCTGTAAGATTTGGACATGGAATAGTGTCAACGGAGGATGTGTCTAAAATTATTATGGCTGTAAAAATTACCGATCAAATTAGAATAATAGACTTGAAACTATTAAACGTCCTGAACAAAATAACCAAAAGAGCCAAAGTATCACAATTATCAATATTTCTTTTAAAAAAAATGCATTTTAACGGACAGTCAGTACGGATTTAGGCCAAAAAAAGTACCGCTATGGCGCTAGCGATATTTACAAACGATGTTAATACTGAATGAACAGATCAGTTAGTATTAGCTCTTATTTTATAGATTTTAAAAAGGCTTTGTAACCCTCTATCACGATGATTTGTGGCATATGAGGACCTTTAGATACACGGTTTCATAATTATTTATAATCTTAAAAGTGTGTGTAACGGGATATAAGAGCAAGCTAGAAAAAATAAAATAAGGCGTACCAACATATGGTTCTGCATATGGACCAGTCGGATATATTATTCATGTAAATAGTTTAAGCAATGTAAAATAAAAAATGTAACGTTTATATGTATGCTGAAAGTAAATGTCTTATATACTGCGGTAAGAATCTGAACTCCATTAAAAGTGTTATACAACAGGAATTCGATAACATGACAAAATGGGCACATGACAACGGAATTATAAATGCCGACCAAACAAAATGTGTCTTGATCCTCTCCTTCTAAACGCCAAATAAACCGAATATTATAATAAAATAAATCTCGTACGAATGTCCGTCTAACAACGAACCTGACTGCCATTGTAGTAACTGGAACATTTAGATACTTATAAATGCCTTGAATTGACGGTAGACAAATATTTTGTATGAAGCAATCATGGTGAAAAAATATGTAAAGGGTTGCGCAGTAGGTAAACTGTTTTAAAATTAGTTTAAAATTGGTTTAAAGTTAGTTAAAGATTAAATAGAAATTAGTTAATAAATTTGTATATGAATAATTTTTAGGGTTGAAGAATGGACAAACATTCACTATGAATATTTGTGTTTGTTTTGCGTTAAGTGTTAAATATGTATTTTAGTATTACACTTATGACTCCTCTGTCTGATGTCAATAAGTTAAGTGGTTTTAGGGACATTTCGGAGTCAGGTTGATGATGAGAGATGTTGTGTAAAAAATATACTTTGTGAAATATGTCAAAGGTATCAAGCACTGAAAGAATTAACATATATTCTGGTATGTTTCAGGTCGAGCGCATCCAGCCGCCGCCGAGAGGAGAGCCGCCGGCGCGCGCGCAGCTCCGACAGCCTCGCGCTGGACTATGAACTGCTGCTACAGAATAAGGCGCGAGACACTAGGAGCAGGAACATGCAGCGGCTTACAGGTCTCATATTTGGACTGCTAGCACTCCTGCACACTAGATTAGCAATGTGACTTATCCACGTAGATTTTAAACGAAGAAATCAAAATAGTTAATTTCCTATTTATTTACAGTATCTGTTTAGATGTGATAATCTGAGTAATGCTCTATTTAGTCTGTTTTAAGCAAATGCAAAACAGTCTTCTTCAGTGTTAGACGGTAATTTTACTGTATTAATTTATACGTATACAAACTGTCAAAGTGAGTACTGCACTGCACTGCACTGAAATGATGTATTTTTGAACCTTTTACAGTTGTTCCATCGCAAAGGGTTCGGGTAAAAGTGTTTTATATAATGTTACCTCTTCACTGTAGAGAAACCACCATAATTGGCATTCCTAGGGCAGTGGTTAAAATTTAGCGACGACATCAATGAAAGTATCAAGTCTTTGATACTCTACCTTTTGCTTCATGGATACAAAACATTTAGAGATAACGACGAGTGCGGACTTGATCTAAGGAATGTAACTAATGGTCTCATTATAACGTCTACAGTGCGTAGCACCGGGGCCGGCTCCCATGACGCTCTCAGCGTTAAGAAGTCAGCAGAAATGGCTGCTCTGTTCGCGGACGTGCGGCTCTCGCAGCGAACCGACGTGCGGTCCCTGGCCGCAGGACGGCGCGCGCGACCTCCGCCCTTGCCACCCGCCCCGCCCCGCGCTGCCCCCTCCCTCGCCAGAATGTTCGACCACCGACCCCTCAGCAGAAACGCCAGCCTTGAAGACACTTTGGGATACTTGCCTTAATTTCGGAATCAGGACTGCCAGATACCCGCTACCTTCCGTGTCCCACAGGTGGATAACATTGGATAGTACTGTATTATGCTTCTGTATTTATCATTTCTACTAGACTTGAAAATTAGTCATAAATAATTTGAAGCATTTGAGCTTTAGTGGATTTAAAATTAAGTTTAATTATTATAACTCCTGATGTAAATCTAACTGCAAATTTTGCTTTTGACTGCCACTAGAGCCTCAATTTGATATAGAATAAACCCGAAGCTACGTTAAGAAAAATAATCAGAATTTAAAATTACAAAACCAAACAAGTCTTTTTTATTGAAATTTAAAAAGATAAATAATAACATTTAAGGTTATCTTGATTTAATATTTTTTCGGACAATGGCGTCAGAGTTTTATTTAGTTTCATACCTAGTATGTTATGGAAAGTTAATTCATTATAGCACAACATTCGTTTGAAAAGCACGCAGATTAGAAAAAAATACAGCAAATAACCCTAATCGAAGCAATTTAATACTTGTTTCTGGATCAAAATCCCTGCCTTCTGTTATTGAAAACATAATGTTCAACAAATCTCATTTTAAACGTATACCACCTTATTAATTAAAATAAGGATTTTAAGTATATCGATTGTTCGTAATTAAACTATGTATGTAGTTATTTATTGTTGAAAATAACCTTTATTATACATAGGTGCAACTTATTGAGTCACTTTTAGTTTATATAAGTTACATAAAGTAATTTTAAAAGAGGTTAAATCGAAATTGTACTATGAAACGATTTCATAATGGTTTTTGAACGTATTTACGTGTTATGATATCTTGGTTATGCGCCTTCTTGCTGCAAATTTTTAAGACTATCTTAATTATCACTAGCGAAAATTTGTTGGTTTCAGAGCTACATTATTATGGTATCTTTTTAGTTTAGTTTACTTTAGAATAGTGGTTGTAATTTTACAAAGATCTTATAAGAATAGTGGCAAGTAATGGCGCGTTTTATAGATCGTTTCATAGTTAATGTAGTAGTGGAATTTAGTTAACTATTTTAATGGTAGTGTGTAAAGGAGTAGCTTACCTACTATGCATTTGTTGATCTTACCATTTGAACTGTGCAATATTCGTGCAATATTGTTTTTATTTTACTACTAGTGCTGGCTTACTGGCCAAGTGCAATAATATTCTGTAAATATGTTTTTATTTGATAAATTAAACACGTACATTGGATTGCGTTTTATTAATTTGTTGAACACCTACAACTATTTATCTTCAACGAACGTCAACGCAACTTGCGGCCCGCGGCCTTTAAGTGCAGTGCTTTTTATTTTATTTTAAACATAAACAAATAACTATTATTATTCTCTGATTATCATTGTTAGTAGGAAAACAAAGCAACTAAGAAGGTAGGTAGATCACGCCAGTATAGCCATCTGCCATATAGAGTATTTTTCAGTAATGTAGGTAGTAATAAAATATTTTATGGCAAAAGTTATGTTTCTACGTAGGCAGTTAATTCATAGTAAGTGGCGACCTCTACATCGAATTAACGTTCGGTGAGCCTGGTATATTTGTAGTTTAAGCACACAGTAGCGCCATCTACAATAATTAGTGATCTTACGTTTACCCTCGTTAGTATTTGCGAAATATTAACTTGCGAGTATTGCATTTTTATGTAGGTACGCCTGGTATTTTATTATATACTTTGGTGTCTAATTAGGGGTCGCAAGTACTGTATTATATAATATTCGCATGCCTTCTATATATTCCTGGTACTAATTCGTGATTGGGAGTATGTTTGGAGATTTAAGAATTTTAGTATCTTTAGATTTCTGTTTGTTAACGTTTCTTAAGGTAAAATATTTCTTAACTAATTAGTAGGTACATCTCGTTTTATGTATGCCACCCGATCTTTCGCAGATAGTTCATTAAAAATAATCATGTTTCCTCTTTTACGTGTTAGAAATATTATCAATAAAACACTATATTTATCAGCGATACATGACTTGTAAGTACCACATTCTAGTTATACGTTGGTACTTAAAGTTACAATACATGAATATGTACTTGTAAGTCAGTAATGGCATGCGTGGTATAAGATCTAGTTGGTTGTGTCAATCAGGTATTCTCAGCATCAACTTTCCTTAAATAGACGCCAACTTTTTGCTCCGTTTAGAGATTTCAATTCGCATTCATTAGTTGCCTAACTTAGTTACGTTGCGAGTTTAGCAATCTCTCGATTTTATTACGCGTAGAAAAAAGTTTCGGTGTTTATCTTATGATTTTACTCAAAATAACTAAATTACGTAATGTATATGCTATATCCTGGGTCCAAATCGAAAAACACGACCCTTGACGATCAACGTAGGGTGAATGTGCCATCAGGGCCGAAGTCTCTGTAACTATAACATTAATTGGCATCTAGTACAAATAAATAAATGTTATTAAATATTTTCTACCGTTCACGTGTAAAATATAAATCAAATAAAATGTTAAAATTAAATAAATCGCGTTTTAAAACCGTTAAAAAAGCAGTATTATTATGAGCTCGTTACGTATAATGTAATAATGAATTATCTTTAATCGATAAAAATGAGGATATTCAGGTAATCGTTCACGTACAGTATATACTGTAAAATGTACTAAGACTACTGTAGAGCTCGAGAGTTATGTCTCCAGAATGAACAAAATCAGATATTGTCACTATATATAATGAAGAGGAAAGATTTAATTGCTTTTTCTTAGTTATGGATCAACTAAAAAAAACTAGACCATTAAAAAGAAACTCCACAGTTAGAGAGCTACTTCGTCACCGATTGACATAGGCTATGTCATAAATTTTAGAGAAAAATCTACTCTACTCTAACAAATATAACTCTTAATAGAACTAAGTAAACAGGATTTGTATTTTTGTAAATTTTGTGGAAAATTACATTATCAGCTAGTGACATCAGAAACATATTTATTGTATCACCCTATTGTCACGGGAAGGGAAATACTTGAGTGAAACCGCGGAGTTGGAAATATTCTTGGATGGAGTTGCGATTTCATAATTTTATTCTTGAAAGGGTAGGTAGTGTTTTGAAGTTACATTAACAACTGTAGTTGGTAGCAGTATTTTTGAGGTAGAAAACTATTAATAATTTTAGATAACGAAGAATCAAATTGTAAGAATCTGATCTAAATAAGGAAAGTTACATAAGACATACATCATAAAAAAACATATTAATCATAATTATTTATTAATTACTACTTTACATACAAATACATAACAAGGAATGATTTATTAAATTGTCACTGGTGGCTATATATAATTTATATATCTTAACATAACATAAAAAAATTTCAACGAAGTAAATTTTATGAAATGACAATTTAATTTAAATGATGTTATTTTTAAAAGATTCGATTATTTTCATGCTACATTATTTTAAAATATAATGAAAGGAATGTCGTCGAATATTTGTTTTTTGTATCCATTCACATTTATATATTATTGCCATTAAATCTATAGAAGTTTTCGAATCAGTTATTAAATAAAATTTTATCAGTATTTTTACGAGAAAGATTTCGCCATTTGCTATTTTCTTAGCGAATATAATTATTATTTTATGATCCTATTACAAAACTAGAATAATAATAATATTTTTCATATAGTTTCTATGCAAAATATAATTTATATTTACACATTATTTACGGATATAACCTTTCCAATTGAGTATTTATTTATAAGTACAATTAAGTAAATATTCTATCGGGTAGGCACTTAAATTATTTATGATTTCATAACGTAAAACTAGTTACATGACTAAATCATACAATGAAGACTACGCCTTTTAACAAAACAAAATTTTCACACAAGTATTTAGAAAATACTGTATGAATTGAAGGTACTTAAAACTTTGTGATGGTATAACACATTTTCAAATACAGATAATATATCTCGTACTTACTATCTGATATGAATGTTGCAAATGATAGACATTGGATAAGTACCAATCATATACTTTTAACATATATATTGTAAATCTGTGTTGCTTTCTTGATAGAATTAGCTAGGTACATTTGAATGGCCTCGCGGGAGTCAGAATTCGAGCGTACCGTTGACAGTTTGCCACTAACCGCACGAGTGAGCAAAATGCACGCTCCTTACGTCACAATGTTTCACGACCCACCCGATCGTTAACTTTACCGCGACTTCTCCAGACGGTTAGATTATTATTGAGGTTAAAAACGATACACCATTGTTACGTCATTATTTGACTTTTAATCTATTATGGCATGGGTTCAGTACGGTCGGACTGCACCGAGGCGCCCTCTCGGGATGGGTTCCGCGTAGCTGTGACGGAACTTCGTCGTTTGCCTGTCCGCTAGGTCACGGAAGTCTCTATAATCCCTATCAAAATATCTGTCCCTGTCACCCTCCGCATAAGATTGACGATGCTCATCCAACAGCCTCGAGCGGCTGAACCCGCGTTGCCGATCTCCCCAGTCTCTCCTTCGTTCTTCAATGACAGGCTCAATGACCTCGTCTTCATCGATACGACGATCCAGTTCCCTCCTCTCTCTATACCTGTCGAAGTCCTCTCTATGAGGTTTTGGTTCAATCCTGTTCAAATACTCCTCGGCTCCGTATTCGTATCGCTTTGATACGTCGTCGCGTTTTTTACCGACTCGCGGAAGCCTTTCGATTTCTCTATGACCCAATTCTCTCGAGTCATCTCTGATGCGGTCTGTCTCCTTATGTCTTTCTGGCTCCCTGTGAGAACGCTCAATATCCCGATGAGAACGTTCAGGTTCTCTCCGGGAGCTCAGGTCTCGGTGACGCTCCTGCCGCTCGTCCCTTCTTTCTTCCTCTGGGGAAGAAGTCGAGCGGCTATTCCTCTCCAATATACTCCTCCGTATCGCCATGTGGTGTTCAAGTTCTCTATTGAACCTTTCTCTTTCCAAGTTCATGAATTTCTCTTTTGCCACGTTGAATCGGTCTTTGGGTGATGCTTCAGCTATTTTCAGGCTCCCTTCACTGGCACCTCGTTGGAGTTTACCGAATCGGCGGTCTTCAACCCTGTCTATGCTTCGGTTGGAAGGTTTGGTGTCTGTTACGTATCTCCTGCGGTAATTGGTGGTGTCATCAATAAATTTGTCAGGTTTTTCCTTGGGGGCACGTTCTAGTGATTCGTGACGGAACCTTCGCTCGAAGGTTGCATCTCTGAAGGGTGCCAGTTGGTCACGGAACTGGTCAGGGTAGTCCTCGTTGAAGGGACGGTCGTAGCCACGGGGAGAAAGCGTGCGATGCGGGGGGGACGAAGCGCGCCGGGGTGACGCAGCACGTCTCGGTGAGCCGGCACGGCGGGGCGAGGTTGCGCGTCGTGGGGGCGAAACTTCGAAAGCTTCGTGCATCAAGTAGGCTGTACTCTCTGCCCAATCTTCCTCTGGAAAATAAATTATATCTTTTTAAGACTAGTTAGGCAAATCAGTCAGTCAGAGGTAATAATTAGTGGCAAAGTGGGTTAAATTTTTTACACTTTTTACGAGATTAGTAATTGGAATTTAGAGCAAATTATGGAACTAGTTTATCTCCATATCTTTTAGGCGATGAACGGTTGTTATATAATCAGAGACCTGACTTGGTATTGGCTATACATAGTTGAGAGGTGTATAGTTTATCACCGATAAAATATAGTTTAATGAATACTATAATGAATATGTCTAAATATATAAAAGTATTAACCTTTCGCGTATTAATTACGAGTATAGATCGCGTATTTTTATGTAAAAATAAAAAATCAAGCAAGTGATTTTTAAACTAACAAAAACAAGTGATTTTTAAACAACAGAAATAAAAATGCGAGGTAAATACAAGTGATAAAATGGCATTAGTTTTGATGTGCTTAAAATAATACACTCACTCTTCATATACGTATTTTTATAAAAAAAAGCATAATAAACATAAGCCTGAACAAAGTTATCCGTTTTGACTGAACCTAGGGTAGGTAAAAATATAAAAAATCAATTTCACGGAATGATTTTCATTGTCTAAATGTATTTCTATAAAGAGTAAAACCATATTCCCCACTATGAGGTATAAGCCCAAGATTTCAAGTGATCAGTCGCGCTTGCAATCATCAGACTAACAAGGTTGTTAAAAGCCGCTTTACCGAAGAGTTACGGCTACTTATCTCAACGAAAAAATTCGCAAGCTAATACCATAATATAAGCATTATCTGCTCCGTTAGCCCACTTACGATCCGGTAATTTTATGCATGCCTCTTAGTAAACACTCCTTTCGAGTTGACCTATTGTCACTTTGATAGTTCAGCCTAGTGTTGGGACCACCATGGATTGTGTATTGTTTAAATAGTTCTGAGAAAGTACTTTGAGTATAAGAGTGTCCCTTAGGTAGTGTTGGGACCGTCAATTGGATTTTCTAGTATTGAAATATAGATTTAAGTAGGCACTCAAACACTGAATGACAGTAGGCTGGTACTTGGATCATAACAGCCGGAATGTCAAGTATTGGGATAGTGCTATGAAAGTGCTGAAGGAGTACATAAATTAGAATTCGTTTGCATTGAGTAAGGTATTTGTACTAACAGATGTATTGCAATGCAGTGCCGTATACATCTGTTTAAATAAGAAGGGTGAAAGTAAAGGAATGATCGTTGTTGGCGTACTGTACATAAGAAAGTTATAAATGTGGGCCTTAAAAAAAGATATGAACTGTAAATGAATTCTGCATTAAACATTTTCTGTTGTATAGATAAAAATAATATAAACAACAAATCCATAATATAAACAATATTATGAATTGTCGAATCTATAAATCCTGTACACAAGAAATCAATCTGGTTATAAAAACATGTAAATAAAGTGAGAACGATACTAATTTGGTACGTTTAGGATTATATTAAAAGTAGCTACGTGTTTCAAAGCAAATAAAACAAATGATTGTATACCGATGGCTCGATAATTTTGTCTGGTACATCACTATCGATATCAGTAGACACTTCGTCTCCAATATACATATAACGGGACTCATCTGAAACGCCTTTTTCCAAACTTGTTTCTAAAAACCAAATTGACATAGAAAAGAACCTGTCTCTCCCACGTGCCGACATTTCGCTCGTTTGCTATCTCCGCCATCTTGGAAACGCGCACCTTTTTAATTGTATGGGATTTAGGTAATGGTGATAAGTTTCGTTTTATTGTTTTCTGCTCTGGACTAGTTCTCTGTGCACAATATGGCGATAACAATTATTAGGTATGTTTTCATTATATCGC
The DNA here is from genome assembly GCA_020976665.1 of Heortia vitessoides. NCBI lineage: Eukaryota > Metazoa > Arthropoda > Insecta > Lepidoptera > Crambidae > Heortia > Heortia vitessoides. The sequence continues at coordinate 7,349,925 of JACJUM010002809.1, forward strand.
TTTCTACGGCTTTTTACGGTGGATTAGCGTGGAATGCCTACCCATTGTTTAGTTTGAGTGATAGGCTGGCGCTGTCACTTTCAAGTAATAAAAATTAAATATAATGAATAATTAAAAAGAAAAATGTAACTGATAAAAATGATTCTTTGTATCCGTGATGGTAACTAACAACTAGGGGGTACCTATTTTATGATATGATTTTTTTCTGTACGATGTGACTAAGGCAACAGGGTCGATAGACGGCGGTATATGCCATCTAAGCAGTGTAACTCAAATGCAATAAAGCTGAGTGGACTCATGTCACGAGGTTTTACGTTTGTATGTCAAGCGAGTTACGTAAAAAAAAAACTCTTACCCATTTCTTGGGGAGCTTTATGTCCAGCAGTTGACGTCCGATAAAAGAAATAGACACGATAAAAATTAACACACATTTCTAAACAAGTAACACGAAATTTATATTGAATAAATTTTAGATACCCACAGTTATCTACACAGACTGTATTTGATTTTATAATGGAAAATTGGTTTGCGAAGTTTTGTATTTACTTGACCTATACAAACTGTTGTTTATTATTATGGGTCAATGACCTACCCACGTGTTTGTACAGAATTTAGTTGGCCATCCACTACTGAACCTCAGAAACAAAAGAACAACGCATTGCATATACAGCCAGGGAAGGCCGTTGTACTTTTAAAAGATTTTCCAAGACAATCACCATTTTTTTCACTTTGGGAAAACTGCTCGTCTCGTTTCGTCCCATTGAAAATGTGTTGTCTCTTTCACACAGTATTGTTTTTGAGCCAGGGAGGCGTGTGAAGAGCCTAAATTGCCTATTTGAAAGAAACTGCTAGTAAAAAAACCGCAACGTCTATTGTGTTAATAATGAAGGGTTTATGTGCAAAAACGGTATTTATCTAAGTAATTATAGAAACAATGAATGACATACAGAGCTATATATATATATATATATATATATATATATATATCTTTTTATGTCTTATGTCTGTATGTCTCTCTGTATTATTCATATATATATACTCGTAAATATATATCAAATTTTATTAAAACTTTAAACTTTATTGACAACTGCTACTTAGCGGTTTTGAACTATCATTGATGATAAACTAAAAATAAGTTTACGGACACGATGTAATGGGGCGCGGGCGAAATAGTTTTATTTAGCTTTATTTAGCTGGTCCGACCAACGTTGACGACCTTAACAGTAAATATCGAATTAATATTTGCATGATTATTATATAGAATATTAAAATAAACATAATTGCAACTTATACAATATTATCGACACACATTCTGTCAATCGCGCCTACTGTTAAGCAACTGACAGTTATACCAAACGCCATTAGGTAATACAAGAAAAGGTAAAATGGTCGTTATGTTTATTTCATTTTCTTATGTTCAGAGCAACTTTAAATTAATTATATTTGGTCATAAGAAAATAATAAACACAGTAAAAATCTTCGGCCGAGGGGAATGGCGACTCATTATTGTATACTGCAAGCCTCAACACTGCACGCAGATCAAAACAAATTCAACCCAAAACTTTAGCTATCTGTTGATCATTGAGAGTTGATGACCATCTCTGGATTCTTGATTCGCGTATACATTTGAGATGAGAGCAATTCGAAAAAGTTAAGAGTTGAAGCCTGATGGCGCAGATGGTCGTGATTGATCCCCCCCGGTCCAGGACAAACATATTTGTGTTTGTTTGTAATTCCTCTGTTGCCTAATGTCCGTAATACAAATTTTCAAAGCGACTAATCTTAACGTCAGTTTAATGAGTGAGATATGTGAATTTATATTTATTCAGCATTTAAGCCATTCGAAGGGAATTTGCCCATAATTGACGCGCTGGGCAAGCGTGTTGGCAATCGTGGAGCGATTTTCGCAATGGGGATGCTGCTGCCCATCCCCACCTTGTGCATTTAAGCTGCACTGTTACAAATGGTATACCGCCGTCGTCGGTTATGGTACCTACGTCGCCTCTTACGACATCTGGTACAAGGGAAGGTTTTTACTATTCTATTCTGCCGGTACCACAAGGCAAGCTGGTACCATTCAACGATATTTTTATTATTTTTTAAAAAAGTTTTTACAGATTTGATATTTGGTTAAATTAATGAAAAATTGCAGTTTTTCTAGACATATTATTTTTATTTATACCAATTAGATTTAGTTATATCACCATTTAGCCTAAGTTATCGTATTAGGGACCGATAATGCTAATTAGCACATCAAACAGTTGCCATTAAGGTTTCGTAAGACATTCTTTAGCAAATCACGATTGTCCGAAGGTGAACCTCCTCTGAGACCGTGTTACGTAACGCGAACAATAACCGATAGGAATATGTGCAGTGTAAACATCTTGTGGCCGACCTTCGCTTTTCACCAAAATTATAATTATTTTGATATTTACAGATTCCGAATACAAGTTATTGTGTTTATATTATAGTCATAGGAGAAGAGCCTCTATTATTCGATATGTTCATTGCTCTTAATCTGACTCGAATAATAATGTCAAAAAGTTGAAAAAAAAATTTTTTGGTAATATTTATAGTAATAACTAACAAATGCATCTATTTGTTTTTCTTTCCGTGGAAACTTTTCAATAATCAAAAGTCGCCTTTGATATTCCAAAGCCGTGAGCGTAACCAGCAGACACATTTATAAAATGTACTGTTTGCAGAGACTTTTCTGTTAAGCATTAAGTGATTTCAAAAATACGTTCCCACAATTTTCAATAAAAATAGAAGGAAGCCATCTGTCTACACAATGTAATCGCCAAAAGTTATTCATGCTCTGATTCCATACTGTTAGTTACAAGTTTGTTTCAGATTTATTAACTTACTTTCATGTTGTTTTAATTTATATATTAGTTGAGATTTAAAATTATTAAATAATATGAATAAATGTTTAGCGCATTAATAAAAATTAAGCTACTATAGAAATGGTGAAGAATTTCGAAAATCTGTCAGACTCATTTAATTGTATTACGTTTTAGTGCACACAGATTGTATAGTTGGTTAAGTTTAAATACTTACACAATTTATACAAATGGTCTAAATTGATAGTGAAATTGTTTTGTATTTGGTTAGGTAGATATGCCGTACGTATAATCTTCAGAAACTCCACGATAAAGATCACTTATATATTTGAATGAAAATTAATCGTTGAAATGTATGTATGCTCATGACTCATGAACGGATCAACCAAATCCGATAATTATTATCAGTATGGCATCAGCCCATTCGGGAAATTTGTATGAAATTTATTCTAATTATATATGGTTTATAGATTACAGAAGGATATCGGAGGGGTAAGACGGGGAGGGGGGTCTGGATAAAATAAGAAGAATTATAACTAGTACGCTTACGAGACAACGGGACATCAAACAAGACATCTCATCACTAAATAAAGACGCTTGAACCGCACAATTGAAAAGGGCGTGTTTTAAAGCATTTATTATATTATCAATGATTAAAAATATAATTGATCGGCCTCTCCCATCAATCACGTTCAGACAATGGATTATATTTTTTAAGTCAAAGTTTAGTTACGTCACGTTTTTAAATGATGGTCTAGGTAGCTTCAAGTTAAAAGTGTGCTACAAGGATTGAATACCAATTGTTGCTTCGATTTGGAGGTGGGGAAGGTATACACAGATATTAAGCATCCCTTCGGAACTTTTTTTAATATTAAAAATAGTAACCCTTTCCTAGGGTTTAAGAAATCCACGGGTACGAATTTCATCAAATTGAGGAGTATGTTTTTGAGTTGAGGTTGAGGTTGAGGAGAGTTGCGTTTCAACTTTTATAAAATTATTTTTAGATGTCAATTATGTTGAATATTTATATATATTCCAGGAACTGCAACAAAATATTTAAAAACCTAGTATCGTAGAAATATCAAAGGGATATCTAAGCAAAGAGAAAAACAATGTAATAGACGTTCATTATAAAAAAAACTGTCATTTAATATTTTATGGAATTAAAACAAATGGCAGATGAAATGGAAAAAAATATTCTAGTACGAACGCAATGGTGCAGTAGAAGTAAGTTGGAGACTCTTTTTGAATATTCTAGCTTTTACTTAACTTTACTAACGTTTACATCAAACTATTTTTTAACTCGTAGACCATTTCATTCTTAATATGCGGAACATTCATTTATCTCCGCAGTAAAATCTAATCACTATATAATAATCTGTTTCAAACTGCAATTTAAAACTATTAAAGAGTCTTCGTTTGATAAATCGTGAACGAGTACAATTGTTCTTAGCACATTCAATTAAAGATGCATTTATCATACCGGGGTTGTGGGTTGTGGGTTTAACTGTATTTCATATGTTGTATGTTATATTATTACTGATTTTACTGGTCATTCAATTAAGTAAGATTTCTTCATAGATTAGTTACCAGGGAATTTTATCAAATAAACATTTTTAAAATAATCATTCAAATAGTTTTTAAGCAATGTTTATGAAAATTCAAAAAGATCCTACATTTTCTTCACTAAGGATTTAATTAACTTATGTGCCAACATTAAAAAATAGAAAGGTGTCATTTTGTAGGTAAAACTTTACTAAACGTATTGCATACTTCAATAAGGGAACACAATAACTTTAGAAACGCAAGTAAATATTATAAATTTCATGATGTGGACCTCATACAATGGTCGCCTGAGGTCGCACTTACTTCTACCGCCAAATAACAGTGTTCGGTTGTTTTTCGGTTTGGAGAGTGAACTTAATAGGATTACTACAATCAGCGATGAAACTGTAAAAACATTTTGTTTTGTATTAATTACCTCATTTTATTTATACGAAGATAGAATTATAAAATTATAGTAATATATACATGAAAAAATGACATGCGTACGAACTTCTAATCGACTCGGTTAAGAGAGTGAGTGAGGCAGTAAAATTATTGGATAATGCGACATAATATCTTCAAGTCAGAAAGTTGGTAAGTATCGACAGAGTAGAAAAGTATCATCCCTTGTACCAGGTGTCGTTAGAGATATTAATTCAGAGTAGCAGAATGGGCCGCAAATTCCCGTTGCGAAGCTTCGCTCTGCGATAGCGCGACACCTGCAAAGCGTGGCAATTATGGGCAATATTCCCCAGTTTTTCGACAGGCCTATGTCCAGCAGAGGACGTTCTACGACTACTATGATGATTATTACAGATATGCAACTTAGGCATCTCCTTTTTAACGTATATAAAACGATTAAGTGATACGCAAAAACTATAAAGGCTTCGTTTAATTTTTTTTATTTCTGCTTCAAGGTTTCGTCGCTCGTTAGCGGCTTCTTCAATCAATAATACATATTTTACATAAAAGAGTATAATCGACACTATTAGGGCAGAATAAGGTTCAATATCGGTAGTTATTAACGCGTAGGAAGTCGTGAACCATCAATTAGTGCGGTAAGGGCGGCTCGAGTATTTGGATGTGACTCACGTAGAACAAACTTAGGGTCGTGTCCGGATAATTTTTATTTAATTTCGAATAATAGTCTTTTAATGTACTTATTAATTATGTGGTTAAACATAACAGCTATATTTATAAGTCTAACATAACTTAATTAAAATAAGTCTATCTATATTATTTGAATGTGCCTATGATATCATACATCAATACAATGAATTACTAAATGAACGGTGACCTTGACTTTGTAGGGTGATAAGAGTCAATTGAACAAATAGGTCATGAGTGGCCGATGTCATAACTAAGTCTGCAAGTTCTTTACGCGTAAAGATTTTACTTGATTAATCTTATTTGGTTTATATAAGAATTTATAATGTCTTAAGTTTCGTATATTCGTGTAACTTTACTCCAAAGTCTAACTTTGTCCAATCACGGTAAATCTACAGCAAACATCTATAATATCGAGTTATGAAAGTGCAATATGTTAAGTTACCCCACAGGGTCAAAGTTATCTGTAATTACTGTAATATACTTCCTCGCAATAATAATTTAGCACCAGAAAAGGGTCACGTAAAATCATATAATTATGTACAACAGACAGTAAAAGATTAAGGGTACTCAGTAATAAGTTATCTTTTAATTAAAAAAAAATTACCTATCAAGAATTTAATTTTTTAAACAGTATATGTGTGTTCTATACCATTATTGTTAAACAATAAAGCAGTGAACTATATAAAACAAAAGTAAAATAAAAATAAAATTTAAGAATATCACTGAATTTTTATCAAAGAGATCTACTTTTTTCGCATTTATTTTTATACCCAAAAAGGTCGTCTGCATTGGTATCTATCTCACTTTCATCTATTTCTACCAAATAGCAGTACTCGCATTACTGTGATCCCTTTGAAAGGTGAGAGAGGCAGTGAAATTACTGGGTAAATGTGTCATAGTATCTTCAGTTCACAGGGTTGGCGACACGCTAGTATAGATAGATAGATAGACACCCTTGATATCCTTGTGATGACAGTAGCCGTCAGTAGCGTCTATAGGCTGAGGTCATGTTTACTATCGGACCGTATGCTTGTTTGCTGAGTTCATAATAATAAAAAAAAACCTTTTTATTTTTCTACGACAAACAGGATTCACATTTACCGGCGCGCCGAACGAATGCTAAGTGTCTAATTTAATTTAATAGTTTGTTGCGAGTCGTTTTCGGAACACAAACACGCGTGTATGCAAATGTTGAAGTCTGGCACAAGTTATAGCCAGGCAAGCGTGTGAGCCAGCCCACGACGCAACAAATGTTGAATTTAGTACCTTGTTGTTAATATTGTACGGTGGGCAACAGATCTACCTACCCAAATGTGTCAAATTTCTACAGTCATTTTTGATCTCAATGCCTCACAGTTACAGATTAGTATCGATTGCGAATTTTTGACAGATTTGGGCAGGTTGATCTGTTGCTGTGTGTACGCCAAGATATGTTTAGTTATTGTAGATTTTTTATTTAAAAAATACTAAATTCACACGACATCTTATACCTGACTCCGGTATAAGTCGATTAAAGCTTCTGTTATAGATATCAGACGAAAGAGGATTTAAAAATATAATAGTTGAACACATAAATAACACCCAGATATAGAAAAAATACAAATATTTGCTCTGAGTGGGAATCGAACCTTTGGTGCACTTAATAAGATCACTACCATCAGCGGTGAAACTGTAAAAACATTTAGTTTTGTATTAATTTCTTCATTTCGTTTATACGAAGATAGAACTATAAAATTATACTTATATATATACATATGTAAAAATAACATGTCTACACGTACGAACTTCTAATCGACTGAACCGATTTAAGTATGCTTTATCTTAATTTATATCTCAATTTATAGTCGCCATATTTTTTTTATGGTAAACATATGTATATAGTTCAGAACTAGGCTAACTTCGTCTGTTGATTCAGTTAGTTCAAAGTATGTTTGATTGCTTATACTAAATGTTATTTATTGAGCATAAGCGATAAAGAAACAGATTTGTTTGACTTGTAATTGTATGACATCCATTGATCGAGTCAATTTCATTTTCATTATTTTTTCTTTATGTTTCTTTCATATACAAACTGACACATCTCGTGCGTTCACCTATTTTCGGAGACTACCGAAACTACTGATACTACCCAGAGAAGTAGCTTAAATCACTTGTGTTACAGATATCAGACCACAGAGGAATACCAAATATTTTATTTGAATATATTAAATTCAACTCCCATACACAGAACAAACACAAATGTTTTTCACACAAATGTTTATTACATACATGTGGGCTCCTGGTGGGGATCGAACCCATGACAAAAAAGATAGACATTATCAAATGCGTCATCGGGCCTGTAAATTAGCACATATATAGATTGCGACTATTGATGAAGTCAATGTAGCAACGTTATTATGCTATCGATAAGAATGACTTCATCTATTTACAAAATGTCCAGGATGAACAGACAAATTATTATAGTAATTTCCATAAAACAGGCTCTAGCAGTGATGTAAATAGTGAGCGGCGGGTCACGACTCGGTGACGCCATTGGCTTGCCAAGTGCCATAGAACAGAAACAGTAGACTTAGTTTACTGGGTATTGGGACTGTCATAATCGAACGTCATTGAACGTCAGTGAACGTATGACTTTTGTAACCAAGCGAACATTGAAGTAGTATCAGAGATTTAAAAAAACGTATACAAATTGTTAAAACAAATTGGCATGAAACAATGCGGAAATGTCTAATATCAAATATTACATATTTTTTATGTCTTCAATGAAATCATCGGGTAATAATCGCTAAGTAAAAAACATGATCAATTTGAATAACCAGCCACGCCGATGCTCTCATCGAACTAATGAAATTAAATTAATACAAGACTCAATTGTTTTTTTTCTTTTTGCCAATCTTTTTTTTGTTAACTGTTTATAAAAACAAAAACATCAGAAGTTCAGTCATCAAATTAAGTCAAACCTCAAATAATATTGTTTAAAACAGTCCCAATTATTTATATCTGATATCAATCTATTAATTATCATTTTAGCAACTGGATGTCTACACACACACAGGTTTCCCCAAGAAAGTAGAAATATGCCCTTATTTGCCGAGCTCGGCAAGCGTTGTGGCAACTGATGCCGTAGCTTCGCGACGTGCATTTAAACTACACAATCGAAAGGGTAGACCGCCATTTGGCAGCTAGTGGCTAAGTCGCCTCTTATGCTACCTGGTACAAAGGAATGTGCTATTCTTCTCTGCCAGCACCCTATGGTTTTATAGTAAAATAAATTGTTTTACAACTACGAGCTTTAAGTTCAGGGTACGAGAGGATAGATTTGTGTAAAAGATATTTGTGGGATATTGGCCACTACACAAAAAATGGTAGGATTAGCAGGAACAGTTACGCTGAGTTTCAAATCAATGCGATCGCATCCACAATACCATGTTTTTTATACAGCTAGGAAGACAAACATACATAAATATATTGTATGAATATCAAGAGTATCGAAGATTATGTAAAGTACGGACATTGTGTCACAAAACCAAGTATTTCTACTGTTTCTCCTTAAACCTATAAACAGAGCGAGTACTGATATTTAGCGGTAGATTTGGCGACAGTGAGATATCAATGCCGATTATCATGTAAGGTATAACATCGTGAGCTCGTAACCTAAAAGATTAAGCCTTATTTAATGGGCAACCCTGTCAGCAGATCCCTTACTAGCCGGTCGAAGTTCTCCGTCCTCAGAAGGTTCGCGAGATCGGAGCGACGGCAGTCACTCAGGGTTGCCTCTAAGCTATGGACCTCGGCTACTAAAAGAACTTACTGACATTGCAATTATTATAGATTAGAAGTTTAACCTTAGTTACCAATAAGGTATTAATTAAATGGGGTATAGTATCGCCCAATAGGTATTGCAGTAAATTCGCGTGCTAAGAGCTAAGAGGTGTGGCTTCAATGAATTTGACAGAATTGAGCAAATCAAGGTAAACTTCTTAAACAAGCCTTCACAAATTTTCAAATAATTAGAGTGGTCGCGTCGTTTAAATTGACGCCTGAGATAATTTATTTGATGATATAATGATATAATTTACCTAACCTATTGCGATAGATATGTTTAAATTCTTAGTTAATATTAAATAGATAATAATAATAACAAATTGATTACTTATTTTCTAAAAAGTAATATGATATAATATTAACAATTTAGAAGTTCGCTTTGATATTTAGATCGTTACCGATCTGATCTGATCACAATAAATGTTGAAAGTGGGCCACTATCAGTATTTATTCTAGTAGTATCATATTTCAAACAAACGAATCGCGTTTTTTTATATATTATATAAGGAGTAAACACTCTTTGGGTTGTCTGAAAAGCATTATTCAAGTGAAAAGTTGCCAGGATACATTTAATCAATTAAATATGACCATGTTATAACACTTACCACTAGTGCTATGGTTGTCATGCTGTCTTGTGTAATCATTTCTCTCTGGAGAAGGAGCCAAATCGCTGCCGATACCTGAGCTTCCCCCAGAAGACTCCAGCTTGCGTCTGGCATTGACCCCCACTATATTCTGGTTGAGGCATCGTCTAGTATCGATATTGCTGAGGTTCCCCTTCTGGCGGTGTACCGTGTCATAATCCCGGGGCGGCAGGAGGATTGGACTCTTCCCTGGAAAGCAGGTGGGAAAGGTCAGACCTTGTAGCCGGAGTTCTTTAAGGAATAGATTCAATTAATGTTCTATACGAGGAGAACATCATGTCGCTAGTTTCTTGATATGATTGTGATGATGATAACGTGATCGAATTTTTTTTAAAATACATTAAAACTATTATTATCTACTAATATGCATGACCGGGTAGCTATAGCAAAAAACATTGGCGTTCAAGACCCAATATCAACAGTAAATTTTGAGGAAAGAAGCAGTTTCTAGGCGAATATCTTGTTATACAGATTCACGCATTTTACTTATGTAAAATTTGGATCTTTTTTATTACTTATTATATATATAAGCATTTAATTACAAAACTAGTGCGATTGTTTGCATTAGCGGTGGGTGTCACATTACATAATTATATGTTAGACTAACTCAAATGTCAATGAGTCTCTTTATGTATTTTTTCTTAAATTTATCTATACGAATGTATAGATAATATTTTAGAACCTTTAAATAGGTATTAGCAACATTACATAACTATTTCTTCATTAAAATTATATATACTGGCACTTTCTTTGTAATGTTTACTTAATTTTGTCACGTTTCGACCGTTTTTTTATTGAATACCGTATCAAGCCATAAGGGTTATGATACTGGATAATTTTCAATTACATTGGCATATGCAGGATGTTTTTTTTACCATTTCGGAAATAATAATTGGTATTATGTGCGAATAATAGTATCTACTTGTGAGAGTTTTGGTAATATAATACACTTTCATTATATGTAGTTCGAAATATTAATTAATATATTGACGTGACAACGTCTCATAAATTGGTTTGCCGGGTGACACTTCAAGAAACTGCGTTACGCTCCGCTCACGTTATGCGCTCACAATGAGAGCGAGTGCCTCTCACTCGCTCTCATTGTGTGTTACGCAAATGTATTGCAAGTTATTGTATATGTATGTTCTTTGTATAAATAAATGTTTTAAATTGTTACTATTATTTCATCCTTATTCCTACTATACGAAATATTCACATTAAAATTATTTTACCACTCCAAGTCGTTGTCACGTAAAACTTTCGCCCGTATACCGACTTTACAGGCAACCAATTTTTTTTGTATGCTAAAGTTCGTGCAATTAATAAATACATAACTATCCCATATATATACAAAGTGCACATTGCTATAAGCGATCTACCAATGAAAAAAATAATAAAAACTTGGACTGACCTATACCCTTTTTCCCTGTCGACAACTTCTGTTTCAACTCAGCAGCCAAACTGTCGTACAGATTGGCGACGCATCGCTCCTCGTTGCTTCCCGAGTCCGACTCCCTGGAGACTTCGCTCCCTAATGAGGAGTCTGGAGGCTTCTTGGACGGAAGAGCACCTCTCATTTGAAGTTTTCGTTCGATGTCTGCGAACTTCTTCTGGTTTTCCGGCCTTTCTATCAGGGCTTGGAGATGCGTGTACAACATCTCGGCTGTGTGGTCAGAATCACATCTGTGGACAAACAGATCGAATTTAAATAAAATTACGTAAAATCTAGCTAAGCTAATCTAAATAAGCTATCATCAGCCTTCACATAGGATATCATAATCGGCTAAAGAGCAGAAAAATAATTATTTTTTAATTTTTTGGCTGCATTAATTAACATTATTTACGTCATGTTTGATAAAAAACGTCATTAAAAACAATAAATAAAACATTTCGTATAGGCAACTCTTAGGATACCGTCTAGTCAATATTTATGAATGTCGGTATGTGTTATAGTAATCTGTAAGTGTACCTTTAATAAATAAAATAAAATTAATTGACCTGATTCAGTGAAAAGTCGCTTTAAACATTTGTGTTACGGATATCATTTAACTAAAAAATCACAAATATAATAAATATTAATCATAATAATATTTTTCCTGGTTGAGAATCGAACCCAAGGCGCACATATATGTTACTGATATAATAACGAATGCGCCATCGGGTCGGTCAATGTTTTCTTTTAACCAGCGCTTAGGCTGTGCTATGGCGTACTAGAGTTAGTTTCCCTTGAGTTAGAGTACCATACGAAACAGCGTAGCTTAAATATAACAGACCGTTGAAAGGCAACAGCATTATCAAGAAGCTGCGATTTCCACCACGTTTGTCCAGCGTGGTTTATGGGGGATAGACCTCTTCACTTGGGGAGCAGTCTACATCCAAATGAAAGAACGTTTTTGCTTAACTAAACCGTTTGCATTTTAGGTATGTTGTTCCTCAATTTGAATCCTATTGACACAGCTAACAGAATAAAACAGGTTAGATTCATAATGAAAAATGTCCAAGAATGTCGAAAAACCCACATTTAAATATTGTTAATTGTAATTTATTCGAATGGGTTTCGATCCTGCAGTAATATTTTAGTAGCTTTTTTTTTTAAATCCGTCGATAGAAATATGCAAATAGATACTGAAATCTAAATATTTGATGGGCAACATCTGTGGCTTACTTTCGTTTCTTATTGGGTTAAGAAGTATAGAGAAATAAGGCTTTAATTTCTATTAGTGTTAGTACGCAAAGAATAACTCAATATATATTAAGTACATATATGACATTATACAGTATAGCGGCTTTAAAAAGTGGTTCATTAAACTTTTTTAAATTTTAGTTCATATTTTATATAAATCTTGGCCTCATGTCAATTTAGATTTAATTTATTTTAAGCATTAAGCCATTATTCCCAGTTCTTATATAAAACTAGCCCAAGTTTCTTTACTGCCATTCAATATATGCTATTGTAAATTTCTTCAGAATAGTTAAGTTGCATATGTGTAACTCAGTACAACATGCTATATTAAAATTATATAAATGAATATTGTAATTTTATTTATTTACATAAATACGCATGACAAATGGTTTTGATAACTATCGACGTTAGATGTAAATTAAATAACAAAATATGGAAAATACTCGTTACAAAATACAGATTATACAATTCTCGTTCATATTGTGTCATATTCTCTTTTTTCCATATAAATGTGTTATTTCGTAATATTTAGACATATATTTATTGTTTTGAAATGTAAATCTATTGCTTGATTATGCTATTTTTAAAATGTCACTCAGCTATTTGGAGACCCTTTTAGGAAAAGGGCCTAGTTTTAGTTAGTAATTTATTTAAAGTCGTGGGCGTGCCAAAGGAATACGCAATCGCTATGGAAAAATCAGATAATCTAGTTGGAATCTGAAATCCACGCAAATAAAATTCGGTTTGAGTATATAATTGATTGTAAACACGAATATAATACTTCCTTTGTTTAAATAGACAGGCACTTCACTTCTTTTTGACCCTGATAACAAAATCATCATCATATCGGCAACAGTCCACAGTTGGACATAGGTCTCCCCAATAAAGGGAAATATTGCCAATAATTGCCGTGCTGGCCTGTTCGAATGTATATACCACCATCTGTCAGTTCTGGTACCTTAGTCGCCTCTCACGAAAACATAACAACAAGTACAGGGGGAGGACTTTGCCGATATTTAATAGTAACTGGAACAATAGGGAGCCTGAAAAAGAAGGCTCAAGATTGAAACAGTAGTTCAATACTTGAAAACAGAAAAGAGATCGCAAAAATTGATCTCGAGACAATGCTATTGAGACCAGCCGGTTTCGCTCTAAGCAATCAATGCTAAATATAAATATATTCAAGAAATTTATAAAACACTAAAAGTAGCAGATCGTTATTCGTGTATCATGAAGTTGTGACATTTCAGTTGGTACGACTAGACAAAATAAAACGCTAAGTCAGCAATACGTATAATTTCTAAACAGTAATACAGAAAGTAAATATAGACTAATAAAAACGAACCGTCTAAAACGGTTGTGATGAAAACTGACATTCAATATCACAAATGTTGTAACGACCACATATCGTTATACCTAATATCAATATGCGATTTCGAAATGAATCTTTGCGTTTTGAAATGTCCGGACTTAAAGTCGAGCGTGACAAAAGTTAATACTTTGTACAGTGTAACAATGATAGTTGATAGCTCACACCTTTAACTAAAAGTGTCGTAAAGTGTTTGATAATCGTAAATGTACCGAAACATTAACGTTGCAAGCAATGTTATTCTTTAAACACATGTGATTTGACTCTTGTGCCGCGTATGTACCATTCCCGGTAGAATAATTAAGGTCTATAATAAATAAGTAAGGTTAAATAATTAAGGAAATGACCAGTATCCAATTCTTTGTTCAGATGTTTTAATAACAATTTTGATAAATTAGATACATATCTTATAGTTATCAGAAATATTATATACTAGGAGTGCCCTGCGGTTTCAATCGCATTTGCCGTTCGATAATGAAAAATAAAAGTAGCCTAAGTTAGTCCTTAAGCAGACGAATACACTGACAACATTTTAAAAGATTGTTATTTTTATGTTCTATCGCATAAAGTTTTATCAATAATTTTACTCAGTAGTTCCCATTATCATCGAAATACAGGAATAAATATAGTTCATATTATTTGAGGATAATGTAACTTTCTATTAGTAAAATAGGTAATATTTAAAAAATCAGTCGAGTAGTTTTTAAATTTATTCTTACAAACTCACTATAATATAAATTGTGCCTCGTTACATTACATTTTATGAAATATAATATGGCTTGTTACGTAAAAAAGTGGTTGAGTAGATTTTGATTTATATCGTAGCAAACAAACAATCAAAAGATTTTATAATAATTGTATAGATTGAAACAGTAAAATTATTTTTGTTGTTTATCATTTATAGAAAGTATGCTATAACAAGTATTCATCGACTCTGGAGTACTTGTCATAATGCTCACCTGCCTATTTGAGTTGAATAGGTACCTTTGTTGAATCTGTTTTACTTTAACAAGTGAAATTATTGTGTCACTCACTTAATTTTCAAAATGAATGACAGGAAAGCAGACGGTAATAGTAACGGGTTTACCTCACTTTTGGACAATATCGGTTCCTTATGTTATTCTTCAGGTTGCAAACTACCTTATTATGAGAATCTACCAAATTCTAATCTGATCTTTTAAGGAGATCTGTTAAGACACAAAGGTGCAAAGAGGTGTAATACAATCTTAACAGTCAGACTTAGTCGTTCTCCTTCAAGAGAACCATGTTGTGTCATTCCGCTAAAAGAATGTAGCCCTTAGCCATTCAACACATCACGCATTATCGAAGCACGCCGAATACATTTCAAATGCAGCCGTGAGTCTCTTACTGATCACGTAATGAATTTGACAGGAGCTGCGTGCGCAGCGCGTGCTAATGTCAAAGTTGAATGATTACCTATACGGGCATGTCATGTTAGTTATGTGGTGACGTGCCTAAGTGGGTTACAATACCGATACTGATCGGTTCTGAAGTGTTGGTATGAAATTGGTGGAAAGGTCGTGGGTACGGTTTATCACCTTATAACGCAACGAGACAAGGCTCTAATAAGTAATTGTGTGCAACCTTTACAAAGATCGTAATGGTCGTTTGTATAAAAAATTTGTATAAAATTGTTTATATAAAAACATATAAATTATGATGTACAGAATTAGATCCGTAGGTAATGGTTGAAAAATTACTAAAGAAGAAAGTTTGTTAATACTTTTAAGCGAATAAAAAAAATAGGGTTAATTCCAACGAGTTTATAAAAAAAATATTTATACTCTAAGCTACTAGTATAACTATTTATAGAAAATAACTTTAAAAAACGTTAAAAAAAGTTATTGTGGTTTTCACTGTATTAAGATATTTATTTTACGCAATATTTGTATAGTTTTTCCACAACGTATAGTAAAGTTAGGTAAGTTGATATTTCATTAAATTAAACGAATTCCTTTATTTTCTCCTAATATACGACTGTTTCTGTAGGCAGATAAACTCAAATTTATGCAGAGCACTATCTAATCTACTTCTGATTTTGTGAGTAGTTTTACTTAACAATTAATGGCTATTTTATCTTTGTCGGATCAGAACTCATTATCAACAACAAATGTTAATAAAGTCAAACTTCTACAGCGGATGTGGTGCAACCTTAAGGACCGTATGCTTGGGCGGATTGGTCCCATGTCATTACCACAACGTTGAGTAACAGTTATATCGTTACGCAACGTTATAACGTGTTATAAGTGAGCTTGTCATTCACAATTGTTATTTTATTCGCGACCGATATGGTTTGAACTAGTTTTAGTTTAGACAACTTGTTTAATGTAATTGTTTGAGTTCATTGATTCTATATAACCATCTAAAGACCTGTAATGTTTGGAAATAGTGATGTTATAATATTTAAATGCGGCCCTTGATGTATAATGTTTATTTATTTATCATACTTGATCAATGGGTTATTTGTATAGCATAAATAGGTACATTTTTAATTACTGGAACTAATATAATGTTTATTAAATAGATACATTATTATTTATTTATAAAATAATATATAAATGAATAAGCAATAGTTTAATAGTGGTCTGCCTTAGCCAGATAACATTTGAAAGGCTGAAAAACCAATGAAAAGATAGTACCATCCACCGACAGACCCATGATGGTTTTAGTGTAGATCTTAAAACGAATGCCCTGATTGATAAGTGACCTGAGTTTATCCTACAAAGGGCCTACTCCTTGCTAATAGCGTGTATAAATAAAAAAAGCTTTTAAAGAGCGGAGTATTTTCACAGTAGCATCAGGTCTAAATAAAATAAATAAGAGTTAAATTCCCTTAACTTCTCATAAAATGACCTGACTCCGTGGTAAGTCGCATAAAGCACTTACTTATTGCGGACGTCAGACAACACAGAAATTAAAAATATACTAATTCATATATTCAACATCCAGACACAGAACAAATACAAATATCATCATGTAAATATTGGGTGGAAATCGAACCCACGACCCTTGGCTACCACTGCGCGATCGGGCCCGTCAGATAATTATTTAAATATTTTAACACATGATAATTTGAATAAAACGTAAAATTATACATGTGCACTGGCCTAGCCAGAATGAACCGGGTTTTCTCTGTACGCGACGAGACTCCCAAAGCTTACGCACGTTACCTATCACGTTTGTAGAAGTATATCTGTTACAGCCAAAACTAAAAATCCGAATATTATATGTATATAGTTTACAACTATTATATTTAATGTCAACTCAATTTAGACGAAGTGATAAATGATACCCATTTAATCATAATGCCAAAACATTATTTTAAAAAATAATATGTGTAGGGTCAACGGAAATTACACTGCGACAACAACAAGAGCTAAATCTGAAAATTAATAGATTAATACTTGAAATATTTCCCGAGTTAAGCGATTGCGAAATGTGTATTATGCCAAATTATTATTATTAATCTTTCAAATGTTTGTAAAATGATCTTTTGTGAGATTTTTCACAGAATTGATCACATTAACTAACAATTTTATATAATATAAAGTTTATATTTATCACATTTTGTCACTATAAATAATAACCAGTCATCTATATCAATATAAGGAGGAGCTGACTGACTGACTTATCAACTTAGGAGCATAACTATAAGGGTTAGAACGTAAGGGAGCACTAATAAAGGGTTTTTAAAGATTAACCCCCTAAAGAGGCAAGCCGGGTTGAACGGAAAACGTTAATAGCTTTGTCTCCGTTATCTACGTAGGTGGTTTCGCTGCCACGCTTCGAGGCCGGCAAGTATACACGCATTTCTGTTATATTATATGCACCCATTCTTATATTTTTTAAACAACACTTGTACACGTTATGCATAAATAGATTAATTTATACTTCTCTACCTATAATGGCTATATTCAACAAATGTCAAATTCTTTACAGATGCTCTGCTTCTCTGACCAGTTTGGTAAGCATAATGAGAAATTCCTCAGCAAATTACATGGAAGTTTTCTCATTACCCATTAATTGATTCTCTTGTATGAGGCATAGATAAAAGGTGGTTGAAATGTCAAGATAGTCGTTCTTGTTTGTAATTAAATGGTAATCCTTTTTGAGTGTGGCGTTTCGTTTGTGTGATTATTATTCGTTAATCGTTCTGTAAATAAAACATGTTGACTAGTACTTGGATTGAACAAGGTTTTATTTACGACCTGAAGGTAAATGGTTTATCCTTTTCTGTAGTCCCTGCAAGATACACAATCTCATAAAGATTAGTTAATAAGTCGTATTCGTCGTTATAAATAAACTCACTTTCGCATTTATAATATTACTCAACAGAACTCATTAGATATCCATCTAGTGAGTTCTGACACTCTTAGATCGATAGTTTATCAACAATTTTTCTTGCCAGTTACCTTACGAGTGAACTTAGTTTTAACACCCGTGATTCTGGCAGACTAGTTAATGCCCAGACACCTAATGTTCATAAAATCTTAAGACACCCAATGTTACCATCGTAACTACGTACTCCACAGGAACGTAAGAGTTGGACTGTTGTTTCTGTTTCATTAAAATAATTATATCCAAACATTCTTTTTTTTCTCTTTTTAATAATCCAAAGCAAGAAGTAGAGTGGTTGTGTGTGTAATTGTGTGTGTTAAAATTCATATTTTATAATTTCTTTATTAAATTACCACGCAAAGCCGAGGCTGGTTACTAGTCTTATATACAAATCAGATAAAAGGTCAACAGGTTTACCGGTTATTGAAAACTTAGAGTTACGTTGTAGCTTATGATCTCATCAAAATTTAAATTGTACTTTGCGTCTTGAAGATTTGATTAAGAAGTGAGAAGACCTAAATAAATAAACAGATTATAGACTTTCGAGTTTTATACAAAAAAGTATTTATGATTTTAATCCAACGTCACTCTTCATATTACTCTGTTGCGGTGTATCGGGCCATGCTTTTTATGTTGAGTCTCAGTTTAAGAACGATTAAATACTTGAGCATTTGACCAAAATTATTTACTATAGCCGGAAAAAGGTCATTTTAACACAGATACGCTTGTACTAACAATATAGCAAAAACAGCACTGAGCTCATCTGCTAGCTGCGATAGGCTACCGGAGGAATGCTGACATTTTAATGTCAAGGCTGGTTGCATTCTGTGCAACTTGTTTCACAAAGCATTTTGATTGGTGAATTTGCGTTCGATAAACATGTATTATTGTTATGTATACTAAATAATTAGACCTTTGATAC
Organism: Heortia vitessoides; assembly: GCA_020976665.1. Taxonomy (NCBI): domain Eukaryota; kingdom Metazoa; phylum Arthropoda; class Insecta; order Lepidoptera; family Crambidae; genus Heortia; species Heortia vitessoides. The sequence goes on from JACJUM010002809.1 coordinate 7,369,225, forward strand.
AAAACGAAGTATTACTAAGCAGGATATTGGTACTTAGATAGATCTATGAAACGGGCATACTTATTTATCTAACTGCATATTTATTATTCATAATACACTAAAAGCGAGTCTTCGCTAAAAGCGAAATTTCTTTGGACTACTTTTGATGCAAACATAATAGGATATGTAGTTGCTACAGCAAGTGTTAATAAAAATTGTACATTGTACATATTTAATACGCTTATAAAATGTGTAGTCTATTTCTTTTATTTACAAAGTGATTGAAAATTAGATATGTACTTTTTATTTAAGTTATCCTAGACATTATATTATTCTTCATTTTTTAATACAACCTAATAGAGAATCGCTTTTATCCATCAGGTTTAACAAATAGCAAATGCGATTAAGAGCAGTCATTCAAATTTCAAAATAGTAAAACTATTGTGAGTGAACAAAAGTCGAGTTGACAGACCCGGAATTATTTTTATCTTTGGTCTGCAACTGCAGTGCTATTGAAAATGGAATAGAAAAAACCATTACAACGACCGCACCTAAGCTACCGAGTTTTAATTTTCTCTTCACGGTTTGTTAACAATCCATTCAGTCGATATTTTTTAGCACCCAAAACGTGGTTCATTGTTGGCAACAGCAATTTTTTTCTTTTCACAGGTGACAATATTGGTGAAAGTATTGCGGATTTTTTCCTGTCCACCAAGCGCCATGTTTAAACAACTGTCAAAAAATACCGCCAAACGCCATAATGATTGATAAATACACATCGTACGTGATCCATTGCGCAGTGAAAGGGAAAAACGAAAGATATTTAAAATGAAAACGGACGGTGCATAGACGGTTTTGTTGTAATAATGTAGTGTTGTTATATAGGTTTCTATGCCTTTGTCGAAGAGGTCGTATAGCTCAGCTCACCTTTGAACTAGAAAACAGATAAAATGTGCATTCTTACGTCTCATTAGAAAGTTATATATAACCGTATTCTCAATTATAAATGAACGAACGAGCAAATTAATGACATTCTATATATTGTGCATTAATGTTTTGTGGACGTTTTTGTTTTTATAGAAGTTTGGCTGGACGTTCTTTTTAAAAATGTTATTCGTCTTATTACTAGTTATTAACACCGAAAATGGGTGTAATCATCTGTATAATAAAACTATACATAAACTTGGTCCGTAATAAGTCCTAAGCAAATCAGTAGACAGACCATAAATGGTGACTCTCGTTAAGGTAGGTGTATCTAGGCCCATTCCGGGTTATTGGCTGTAACTGCAGTTCTGGTTCCTTTAGTTTTTACGGCAAATGTCTAGTACGCGGACTTTACAGACCTAAGTTTGTGATATATTGAAAGCACAAGTAAAAACTTGGACGCATTTGTAACACGGTATTTATTTTAATTATTTATGTACATATATCAGGGTAATTTAGGTGCAAGTATATAGCGATCAAAACAAGTTCTATCCAGAGAGTATGTTAGAAAAGTATTCAAATGTGATCTGATTGGGAAAAAATAAGGAATTTCTGAATATAGGGGAAATTATGCTGAAATTCCGTGTAAGGAACGTTCTGTTTTGCTTTAAAATCAAAATGGCCGAGACTGATTTCGTTTTGCTCTCTAAGGGGCTTTAGAAATTCAAATTGATATTACATTCGGCGATCCAGATATCCCCAACAATCAACGGCCTGGCCTACTATGGGTGATTTAAGGTGACGTCTGACGGCAATTTCAAGATAGGTTCCAGAAAGATTTGTCCAATGAAAACTGATAATAAAAAACAGGAAAAATATCAAGATTAGTTTCCAGTACAATCTAAATAGACCAAATAGAAGTTATTTTCATAAATCTAAATAACAGTTTGGGTAATATGTAAAGGAATAGGCTGATATCGATAATCGAAGTCCTTGTGACGGATTCCGCGGCGGCCGCAAGATGGCGGTTGATGCGTTCGTGATATGCCAACCGGTTGCTCCATCCATGCTGCCTTTCCCTGTTTTCAGCACCATAAATGCCATTAGAGAATAGAGAAATAATATTGCATTAGGATATATGGGACCTTATTTATATCATGTTGCTGGCGTTTACTAATTAATGTCATTTGATTGTGAGCGAAAAACACACTTCAATATTTCATACATTTTTTAAAGAATATAAATAGAATGTATCTATACCTAGCAATTGATTTTTTCTTACGAGATATTCAATATACTGCGTCATTTGTTCTTTATTTGTTTTATAGAAATACAAATTAATGTATAAATAAGTTAACAAATATTAAACGAATTGCGAAGTACATTAAATATCTTGTTGCACATATATTGCAATAGATTGCTTAAAATCATTGAATGAAAAGTACACAAACTGATTTAATATAGAAATCTCCGTAATCGCTGATATAGAACTAAATATGTAGAGCATTTATAAATTTGTTTTTGGTTAATTGCTAGCTATAGCCACATTTAAAACATATTCCATAGCGGTTTACTTTACAGAGAGATCAATTTATAGCCCGGCAGACGTCCTGTCTTAACTATTTATTTGTCATTAACAATAAAACCTCTTAATTAAGATATAAACTATTTCTTAACTTTGATCAAACTGTGTACAATCAGCCAAAATGTTCGTCCCAGACAAACGCCGTGACATTAAATTTCTATACGTAAATAACCTTCTTTATATGTATATATTTATGGTGCTAGAGCTAAGCTAGCTAGTGCCAGAACCGACAGATAGCGGTATATCCATCCGAAACAGTGTAGCTCAGATGCTCAGGGCGGTGATGGACAGCAGCATCCCAGTCGCGTAAGATACGCTCCGCAATTGCCAACACGCTTGCCCAGCGCGGCAATTATGGCCCAAAAACCTCCTTCTTGGATAGGCCTATATTTAGCAGTGGACTTTCAATGATCCTATCTTTATATCCTTTGCCTATTTAAATTATAAAATGTCAAATACATGACATCTGGACTATCCTCCTATTAAATTGATTAGGCTTTTATAATATACTGCATGTTCTTATCTGGGGAAGTAGTAATTTGCTATATAAGAAAACAAGCAACGGATTTCCTCAACATCGTAATTGCAATAAACTCAGGGTTTAATTACAAAATAGGAATATTGCGTCACGTTGGAGATGCATCTGCTATTCATTATAAGTATTAAGAGTTACGCGCATCCAAACAGTAAATGCCAGTGGGGCCCTTTGCTTATATTTTGCAAGCTCTAGACATATGTTTACTACACGAAAAGCTGTTTAAGCAAGAAACCGTCCCAGAGCTAATGTACTCAGGGCATTATTTCTAACTGAATATATCTTAATAGGAGGATCTTTTATTTAGGTGCTGTATCATTATTTAGAAACTAGCTGTACCTGCGACTTTGTTGGCGTTCTTACATTATTTTTACGTAACTTCAAACCGTTTACGCAGCGCATGCAATGAAAGCTCTCAAAACGTATATTTTTCGCCCATTTTTGTTACATTATTGATTGATACCTACTCTGCTCCTATTAGTTGTAACGTGATATTACAAAACTCAGGTTACTCTTTCTTATATCTGCTATCTACTAGTGAAAGTCCGTTTCAAAAATTACCTCAAACAAACAGACAAAAAAACAGATTTGGAGACAAAAATTTAAAAATTGATATTCTTTCATATGTAAAGTGTGCGTGTCCAATTTTATTTATACATAGATATTGATAAAAGACAATATGTTCACAACACTTTAAATAAGTAAAGTACTATGTTGTAATTCGTTATCTTAAACATACGCCTTCAGAAACTACTCCTTGACAATTTTAAACGCGTATGCAACTATTATGTTTTATTTTTATCTCTCTTGAAAACGCGAATGCACAAGGTAACTTTAACGTCGAATAAAAAAATTGAAGAATCAAAATGTAGTTTTCAATTAGCATAGTCAGCATAAGAAAACAATTTTTTGTGCATTTGGCACCCTTTACTTTATAATTTTAAATTTTCTCTATTCAAGAGAGTATTTTTATTAATAAATCTATATTTAATTATTCGGAAATTTAACACTGGCTACATTTTAGTTTAGTTCTACGTAATTCTAATAGGTGGCGACACACTGAATTTATCGTCGATCTGTAGCGTGTCAATCTTACCTCATTGCACAAATGCAGGTAAATAAAGTAGCTAATTATTTGCAAGAAAACATTCGTTTTATCAGAATTCCTAGTCCTTAACCCAACAAACTTAAAGTGAAATACGTATTTTTGATTAATCTCTGCATCTATTTGATTTAAGTGTGAGTTAAAATAAACAATTGTCAAAGTAAAATACCTCATAAACGCACAAATTGGCTATGAAACGTTTCTATTCGTGTCTAGACAAGGCATCTACGGTTGTATCTAGAAATGTAAGAGCCATTTATTCTATCGCGTGGATTGAAATATAATTACATACACCTTCAATCCTAGAGATTTATTACACCCGCTAACAATTTAAGATGCATTGTTAAATAAACCATAAGTCAAGAGTAGAGTTGGCTTAATATTTGCGTCGCCGTGCAAAGGTCATTCATCGAAAATGTCAAGAGTTTTTTTATTTTTCTAGCACTCGGTTCACAAACGGGCGTTGACAAGACACGGTGTTGGCGCAACCGTCTACTAGCCTCGTGATTTAACATCTTTTTTATTGATTTGCGAATTTGAATTCCTGATTGCCTGTTTACCTATTTTAGTCACGAAGTTTGCACTAAAAATAAAGTACACGCAATAAAACTTAATTTTGGACGTGATACAAGATCAAGACGAACTATGAATAATGCTTTTCGTAAATCAATTTGCGTGTTAATTGGTAATTTAAATTTTGTTTCACTCAGACTACAGCAGTCAAAAGTTTATGTTTGCAAGTTTAGAGAATAAAGAGAACTAATATTTTGCGATTGCTATATTTTAGGGTTGTTAGATTAGAATAGATTTATACGTAAAATACTGTTAGAATCACTGAATATGGGGCTTGTTGGCGTAGATGGTGTATTTTGTCGTGGGTCGTGGGTTCGATCAAATATTATTATATGATGAATATTTATATTTGTTCTGTGCTTGGGCGTTATTTATATATATTTAAGTACATATAATATTTGTAATACCTCTATTGTCTAATATCTGTAACACAAGTGGCTACGTATACTTAGACTGAAGAAGTAATGTGAGTTTATTTAATTTATTTATTAAAATTTTTATATAAAATGTCTTGTCTATGAATTTAATAAACTCTAGCTTAATTATATGAACTGAGTAACTGCTTGTCAAGAAGCAGTGGCCTTGATATGACATAAATATACAACCTGTGATAAAAATGCTGGAATAACACAAATCTGCCGTATGCCAGGTCATTAGTGGAAAAGGAATGTTATGAGCATTGCATTACCTGTAAGCGTGAACGTGGACTGGACAGCCGGTGAGAGGATTGTACAACAATAGGACACACGCCACCACATCTCCTTGCACGACTGCGCTGGTGATGCTGCCGTGTGGGATGAAGTGCTTGATCGTCTGCTGTTTTCCTCTCGCCGTTACATTCTGGATTATCTTCAGACCCTTGTGGGAGACCTGAGGGAAAGAAGAACGGGTGAATTATCTTTATTATAGACATGGAAAACTCTTATTAGATATTTGTAGAGTTCAGAGTTATTTTAATAAATAAATTTTAAAGATAAATGTAAAGAAATATAAATACTATCTGTAGTACTTCAATGTGAAAGTAAGTCTGTGTATTTGAGGCTTTTGCAGTTTAACTGAATACATATTATTTTTAACGGCATTAAACAATCAGTACATGATCGCAAAAGTATTGGAATGATTGTGGTAACACAATTCTTGTATTCGTGTTCTCTTATCTCTTGCAGCCGTTATAAATCTCAACATCGACTTGCGTATCTTTGATATTTCTTTACATATTAGTATGTACGATTATTTCCATCAGGACAAATATTTACATAATAATATTTATGTTTGTTCTGTGTCTGGGTGTTAAATAATGTGTGAGTGATAAAAAAAATATATATTTATTTATATTGATATATATATATATATTATTTAGAATATACCACATATTTGTGATTCTTCTATTGATGCCCGTAACACAAGTGCATAAAGCAACTTATCACGGAATCAGGTCAATGTACGAGATGTTGTGGGAATTTATTTAAATATGCTCGAGAACTTCTTTCGCGCACTGTGAGCCACAGGGCTTTGTAAGAGCGGAATAGATCCCGAATTAAACGAGACTTATAAAAAATAGATGACTGAGTGAGAGGAAGAAGAGAGCCAAGTCGCTCTAGAGTCTGGAGCAAAGATTGCTTGATCTAGAAGTAGAACGTGTTTGGAATTTAGGGGTGACTTGTATTGTGTATGGCTTCTACCAATCAATTCATATCATCATAGATGATCATTAATCATGTACCTATTACCAAACATACGAGATATGAGAAAGCTATGGCCTCTTGTGTAAACTGTAAGCTGTAACTTGTGTAAACTGTAAGCTGTAACTTGTGTAAACTGTAACCTGTGTAAGCTGTAACTACGCTTCCTATGCTAAATTTAATCATAATCGGCCCATCAATTAGGTCGGCAATATACAACAAACAGACAGGACTCTTTCTCATTTATTTATAACCCTTTTTTGTGCTTACGTTACGCAAGGAAACTCTGTGTAAAATTACAAGTTTTGTAACTCTTATAAATTAGGCCCTGCGTTGATATATCAGTCAGTTAGTCAGCTTTTCTTTATATATATATATATATATATCGATTAGGATTATGGATATAAGCAGACAATGTTAAGGGAGGCCTCTAGTTTAAATATTTACCTCGAAAGATCCAGTCATAAAAATATCGTTAAACTAACTAAAGTTACAATGTTTGGATAATCTTTTGATTCGTCTCAGTCTAAATAAAAATGTAGATTAAGCCTTTATGTAGAACAGCGATTATTTTTTACTACCTACATACAACCTACGTCTAATTAATAGATTAAAAATATTACAGTTTGTAATCATTTATAATTGGATAACTGCTGGAAGTTAGACAAAAAGTTTCTAGGATGCAATGTTTAAATTGTTTTAATTGCAATGTTAAAATTAAAACCATTATATAAACATTACTTTTAATTGATAAGTTATTTCCTGTTATTTTTCAATAAATCAACGTTTAGAAATTCAATTGGCGTGAGGAACATGAAGGCAAAAAAATATTTATTTCTAACTTTTGTTAATAATTAATAATAATAATATTTATTCCATAACCCAGACATAATTGATACATATGAATATAAAATATAATCACATGATTGCAGAAGTGATCATCGGCAGCTCTACTAGTATAAAACAGTGTTACAGCTGTAAAAAGTAACAAGTGAATAAGGATTACATTTTAATAATATTTGTTTAATACAACTTAAATATAATTATAAATCTATTCAAATAAGACAAAATATAAATAATTAATTATTTTTATTTTGTCTTTTATTCTTTCTGTAAACCTTTACATTATTCCTTTCTACAATTGAATTTATGACCGTCGATATTCTCAAAACGTAAATGAATGTGCAACGCAACACCCATACAGACAGACAAAATACTTTGGTATTCATATCAGTACGGATAAGAAAAAAAAACAAATGCATTATGCGTAAAAAAACAAGGATAAACCATAAATACAACAAGCAATTCTATCGCTATATGTAGACTTTTAACAAACTATCACACTATATCCTGAGTTATAAAGTAGGCTGGCATCGGTCGATAGAACTTACATAACTATTTCACGTTTGAAATCCGATCTCCGTTATAATTTAATTAGAATACCAGTGTATTTAGGGTTGTTGATTATCTATTTAAGCGAACAGAAACCGAAAGTAATTTCATCAAAATGGTCATTGTGAGACGTCCACTAATGGATGTAGTGTGCTGAGCAGAGATTATGGCATTTCTGGGTGGATATAACACCATCTGTTGGTTCCGGTACTCTACTACTCGACTTTAAGTATTATTAAGTAAATTAAAGTAATTATTATTGAATAGGCTTTTGAAGATTTTCAGGTCCACAGGGAACCAGTTTATTGAAGTTCAAGGGTCGGAAGCATGCAAACTTCATATCTATCTTTAACTTTACTTTGAAATGAATAGTCTGAAACATAATGTCAGTTCCTGTTTATTTGATTGGTATGTATAGTTTGGAGGAGCCGAGAGGTACCGACAGAGTACAATAGACAATAGAGTACATCTCACTATACCAGATGTTGTAAGAGGTGACTAAGATACCAGAGCCGACAGATGACGGTATATCCGTCCGAAACAGTGTAGCTCAAATGTAGAGGGTGGAGATGTGCAGTAGCACCCCTGTCGCGAAAGCTGCGCTCTGCGATTACCAACACGCTTATCTAGCGCAGCAATTATGGGCCAAATCCCCCCTTTGTTGGCGAAGCCTATCTCCGGCAATCGACTTCAAAAGACTGTAATGATGGTCTGAATGGTTGCGGTACCTTTATTCGTTTTGGTTTACACTGAGGCCAAAACAATGTATGGCATGTCATCCTAATTTATGGAAAATACATTTAATACGTTATACGTTGCAATAAAAAAAGTACCAAGTTATTTATATTTAACGGAATTTTAATTATCGATGAGCCACTAATCATAATCCGCCAATAATAACCAACGCACTAATTGGCTGGCATCAGATTAACGTTACTCAGAACCTGTACTTGGAATGAATTTGTGGTGCCTTACAAATGTATCCAGGTCAAGTTGATGTTAGCACCTGCAACTTTACTTACGGATTAATGCTTTTATAACGATAATTCTATGTTTTATGTTATCGTTTATTTATTTTCCTATATTTGCTCATAGTACGACAATTATGTGTTCACCAAAACTGAATTATATATAGATTAGCGGACGATATAGGTTGTCATTTTATTTTCACAAGAAATTATGAAAAATAAAACTTACTTTTCTTGTGAAAATGGTAAATAAAATGACAACCTATATCGTCAGCTATCTGCCAGTAAAAGCACCGTTACAATGGGTACAGCCCTTTTATAGATTATCCAGAACAAACAGACAGACTAACAAAACTGACATATGCATTTAATGCAAAGATGCTAATTTTCATTTACATACATACATTCAAATTTGATGTATTAGTGTTAATGTATTATTATGAAGACCCGGTTGAATTGTGGCAGTAGACATCAAAGACTTTCATTAGAGGAGGGATTAGTAACCGAGTCGGGCGGAAGGAGATGGCTATTGCAAGCGTTCCTCTCTTGTTCCTGTCGGAAGCCACTCTGAAGGGTTAAGGGGTACTAGTACAAATATATATTTAGTAAGATACAGTTACTAATACGAGGTTGTATTATGTACAACATATCAGTCATATTTATCAATAGCACATTAAAAAAAACATCTTTTATCAGATCTAGTAGCTACTAATATTCTCAATCTCATCGTTCAACCAAAAAATTATTGACCATTTGCAAGTAACTTCAAGCTTTGAACAAACTCAAAAAAACATTTTCTGTCTCTAACACTATCACACAACAATTAGACCACCGATTAAATAAATTAATCAATAATGATTAAACTAATTTCGACAACCCTGAACGCAGATACGGTCAGGAAGTTCAGGTAGTATTGCGTAATGCAACAACCGGTGTCACTCCGTACGTCTCTCATAAATCAATTAGATCATCATAGATTACTTTCTCTGCTGACCCTTTTATGTCGCATTCTTTTTGTTACATTATGTGTACGGACCTGTGAAAATTAGCTTATTTCCTAATTACAACCTCTTGAGTAGATAAAAAAACAGCTCGATCTGTTTTTTTTATTTGATCAGGTCAACAGTCTATGTGCTATCACGGGTCACCGCAGCCTATAGACGCTCGGATTATCATGAGGATATCACTAGCGCGCTGCCATCCTTGTGACTAGAAGACATTATGTAACATTACCCAGTAATATCACTGTCTCTCTTTCTCTTCAAGCAGGAACACAGCAATGTAACATTGGTATTCAGGGTAGAAATTGGAGGTGAGGAGAGTGAGGTCATAGGTATGTGCCAATATTATGTTTATAATGATTTAGGAAAGATAAGCTCTAAAGTTACTGACATATCCTAATGGATTAGCAAGAAAAAGCTGCCGATAGGGCTGAAAGGCCTTGGAATGGAGACTGCGCACCGGCAAGCGTATCATAAGACGTCCAACCACATAGTAAATTATCATCATTATCATAACAGCCATGGGTCGAGAACTATAACGAATGATCGTTCGTCCCATTTGTAGACTAAAGTCTATCACCGACGATATCACCATAATTATAGCAGCCGTAAAAGGACCACTGTTGGACATAGTTCTCCTAAGATAGGAGGATCTCCCCATAATTGCCGTGCTGGACAGTCAGCGTGGCAATAACAAAGCTTCACGATGGAAATGCTGCTGTCCATTTTCGACCTGTTTGAGCTACACTGTTTCGATACCGCCACCTGACGGTTCCCGGTACCTCAGTCGCCTCTTACGACATCTGGTACAGGGGGAGGTACTATTTTACTCTGCTAGTGTACGATATGCTGATGATGATATCTAACCTTATGAGAGGACGTGTATATTGTGCTTGCCAGAGCGAGAAAATGTCACAAAAAGTATAAAGAAAAAAGTAGTCTTAAAAATATATCCATTTACTGATCACAATACGCTATTGCTCAATACGATATGAATGATATGATATGATACCGCAGTAGCCTCTTACAATACCTGTATAGAGAAAGATAGGCACTATTCTATTTTCCGGTACCCTCTAGTTAAGATACGCTACTTGAGCGAGTAGAAAATGTATAAATAATAAACATATTCCTTTAGTAAAATCCAGGCTTGAAAACATTAATAATAAGTCAGCTTTCTTATTTGGAATTAAAACTAGAAATTCTCGTAAAAAACAGGCATATGCGGTTTTTAAGACGGCACATCCAGGACAGCTCGTAATAATATAATAATATTCTAATCGTGTTGAACATACTCATTATAAAGTCTCTGCATGCCCAAGATACGGATTCTAACCAACTCCAAGTTAATATCTAGTAATTTGCAAGCATCGTAATAACCAATCCAGATTACCCCAACTCAATTAGCTCATCATCTTATTTTCTTATTACTAGATAGACATTCCAATTCCAGTCTGTATGTATAAAACTCAAGTAAATTAATATATTCTAGATAACTATGGTTCGAATGAGGTTAAGATTTTTATGGGCCTTATTAGAATGTTTTATATGTATTTTATCTAATAAAACTATGTCTACGTGTTATTTCTATACATCTTAGTTAAAAATAAGATACATACAACTAACACCCAAACATGCAATAATTTATAAATGTTCCTATTTGCTCGGGTGAGGGTCAAATCCTGATAGTGCACACATCCCGACTATAACTATTTGTAATTTCTCCGTTGTCTGATATCCTTACCACAAGTGCTTTAAACAGTTGTAGTAAGAATATAAAACAAACGCATGAATTTATTAATTATTATAATTATTAACATATAACAAACCTGCAATGTAACTTTAAAAGGCTCCAAATCCCGTGCCCTCTCTTCTAATATTCTGATGGCAGGGAGTGCGAACTCTTCACCTCTGAGGCCGCGTGATTCCTGCGCACCAAGGAACCACACGTAGTATGACGCCTTCTTTATGTCCTTTTTTAGTCGTAGCGCCATCTTGTTGGGCTCTTATGTCATTGTTGAGTTCCTGGAACAAGTCGTAACATGTTTAGCTCATAGATAGAGTTTATACTTTTGGATACACTAACAGAGGTATTTTCTCTTGAACGAGTTTCTATACTTTTTTATCATCTAAGTAACGCACTAGTATTCTCCGTCGTCTATTGATAATAATTAACTATTTAGATATTTATTGATCAATATCTAAACAATTAATTATTATCATCATCTTGTATTTGAAAAAAGCAGTTTTCAATTGATATAACGCCATCTATCGGTTTCCGTCGCCTCTATCAAAATACACGTGCACCAGTTAATCAAAGACCGCATCATATAATTACTAATTCACGCCTTCAATTTTAGGATTTGTCCTCCAGGATCTATTTCTGCCATCTGCTCTCTATACCCAAACTATCTCACACTTAACATTGCAGTTACAGTCTTAATAATTGTATTATATTACTATATCACGACACAGGGATGAATCGTCAAGATCCGCATGCCACCATAACGATGATAGCATCATCGCAATCAACGTCAAATCGATATAAATCTGATACGTATCGAATGGAAAGTATCGATTAATGATAGTTCGCAAACATTCCGACTACTTGATAAGTAAAGCGATGATTCGCAGAATATAATGGACTTTCAATCATCATACAGGTTCTATCAACTATTCAAAAAGATAGAACATCTTTATAGAGTATTGAGTGCGGCGAGGATTTTTTATTCGTTCTGTTACTCGGCAACTTGGAAATCCTACTTAGCCGTAAGAGGGTATTAGACTATATTATTGGTACTAGTAAAACTATTAATGACAAATATCTATGTGAAATTAGTTTCAATTTAGCCGTGAGATACCGGCAGAGTAGAATAGTACCTCCCTCTGTGCTAGGTGTTGTAAGAGGCGACTAGGGTACTGAAACAGACAGATGGCGGTATATCTATCCGATACAGCGCAGCTTAAATACTACAGGGTGAAGATAGGCAGCAGCATCATCATCCTAGTGCTCTGCGAATGACACCACGCCTGCCCAGCGGCAATTATGGGCAAAGACCTCCTATCTTGGGGAGGCCTATGTTCAACAGTGGTCTTTCTATGACTGATGTGATGACTATGACTCTTAAATTAGTATTGATAAATATATACATATATCCCGTAAAATATATACATATATTCATCATACAAATGTTTGACCTGGATGGGGATCGAACCTACGACCAGTGGCGTACAAGACTTGGACACAGCCGAATGCGCCATCATGCACGTCGTAATTAAAGCAGCATCAGAGCTACAGCGGAGAGCGGACTTATATGGAAGAACTATGCAGCTCCTTGTTGTCTATACCTCCAACCATAAAAACTAGCTGTTCTTAGACCACTTACATTCGTAACTTAAAGCTTTATTGTATATCGTCAAACATATTTTTACGTGTTCTACACCTGGGAGCTAATAGTACATTTCAAACTACCCGCTTCAACGAATCTAATTATCGTGACTTATTTTGTATGCACCTACAAAAACATCGTATTCTCATGATAAAATCACGCAACATCATATACATTGACCTGACTCCAAGGTAAGACGCTTAAAAGCACTCGTGTTACGAATTTTAGACAACAGGAATCACAAATGTAATATTTAATACTTAAGCACAGAACAAACATAAATGTCATCATATAAATATTTGTCCTGGGTGGGATCGAACCCACGATCCTTTGCACATAAGATAGGGTAAAGGGATAGATCAAACATATATTTAATTTGATATTTCGATATGCACTCCATCCATCCATTCTATCATAAACTATGTTAATTTTTTTGGAATGTAATTTCTAGTCTAATTTATAACATCTGCTTACACATATAGTCCCGTAAGAAAACCTCGGCAGGACGCACATTTCATATTTGAAGCCTTTGCGGGAGGAAATACCTCTGAAACCACACTGCGCGATAATTTAAGTTCCAAGAATGTTCCCCCACTATTGTTATTATTATTGTACTAAAATCTTTTTAAATATGGCAATGTGGTATGTATGGTAAGTAATTCGCAAACTTTAATAATATCGTTGTATCCTATTACTAGTCTAGCATATACCATTACCAAATCAACAAATAACTATTACAAAATACAATTTCACACGACATAATCATTCAATACGTACACCTCATTATAATTCCAAATAAAGCGTTGGCCGGCGACAATTTGCCACAGCAACCTGCGCCCGCGCAGTGTCGAAATAAGGGCAGTGGACACACTGATTCATGTTTTCAAATTTTCTCACGCGTGTTACATCAATAATAAAACCTTGAGTTACATTTTAATCAGTAAAACAATTGACGCTTGAGCAAGTTATATTTTGTATCAGACAGTTGAAGACTTGGTGAGAAGTCCATTCAAATACTCTTAGAGTATAATTACCTTTGATAATGTCTTCGAGCATGGAATGAGATCATTTGTGTTCTTAACTCAAATTAAAAGAATTGCAATTCATTTGTTTTATATTAAATGGTTAGAATTCTGAGCATTGAGAACACAACTCACTTCTGAAGGTAATAAATGTTAGTGGAATATTGTTGATAATTTAGATATCCGGTTCAAATAATTTTCGATACTACATCTCAAGGCGCTTTGATCGTCTTTATGTAAATTATGTATAATTACTTACAGTGTACTTTAAAAAATATAATTTACCTGCCAATTCAAATTAGATTTAATAAAAAAGAGTCGAAACATCCGGCCTGTGGGGGTAGTCATTCGGCCAATCCCAACAGTTTTCACATAGAATAGATAATATAATCAAAAAGGAATATAAATACATAAATAATAAACCAATGCAAAGCTCAAAATTAGCAGCGAATCACACTGACTGCAACATTAAAAAGTTTAGTGCGGTTTTTGCAAAACCTCTTTGGAATATTTACAATAAAAAAGAACGGCTTCTGATGTTAGAAGATCGAACTAAGTGAGCGGCATACCTAGGCGTTTAGGCCGACAAAAACTGTTCTGATGACCTGAATAGTTCGTCTGATGGAGACGAATCATCGCTATTTAAGGTCATTAAAGTAATAATTCATCGTCTAAAATGCGAGTTGATGGACTGATATTACGGTGGTCTGATAATAATAAACTGAGAGCAAAAAGTATGGGAACGTAAATCTACGCAGTTTAAAAAGATCTATAATAAAAATAACTAGCATTACTAATATAACTATAAACTATACTATGTGCCCGATTGCGCATTGGACAGTATTCCTATTGAGTAAATTAAGGGTCGTAGGTTCCATGCAAGGCAAAGATTCATGTCATAATCATTATTATTATCTTTATCAGTCCAAAGTATATGATGTGTAAATTTATTATTTATCATGAAATTTCTATTTTAACAAAACCTTTGCCAACAAAGATCTCAATAAAAACATTTTCATAAATTTAATGCAGTTGTATGTTACACCGAAAACGATTTAGCAGAAAATATAAATCAATCGGCAAATTCCATCAGCAAAAAAACTGCTTATTTGGTTTTCGCAGAAATGACTTGTAAAATGATTTATTCTAAAAGTATTTACTGTTGTTACCACCATAGTGTCAGCACATGACTGCTTTGTTGTATACAACGCAAACGGAAATGTCAAGAACAACTGGTTTGTATCACCGCAAAGACTCTACCGGATCCTTCCGGTGCCTAAAAAGTCTGCAGTGGAAGTAATTGGAAACCGTGGTAGCTGCGTCTGCATAAGAGTAAAAAGAAAACCACAGCTGGTTGCCTGGTGCTTAATAAGATATTGAAGTCAGCGATGCTTTAGTTTTATAGAGCTATAAGATATACGGTGTATACGGATATATTGGTATCTAACTCCCACTTATTTCTATAGCTCGTACAAGTTGCTGTGCGAATGGCAAAGAGGCAGTGAAATTACTAGGTATTATGACATGATATGATATCTTCAAGTCATAAGGTTGACAATGCGGTATTGATAACCTTGTGATAATAAAAGCGTCTTTAGGTTGCGGTGACTGCTTCAGTGTGTTTCCTTGTCGATGTAGTCATACAAATACAGCGGAAGCGAATGGAAGTGTTGGTATAGGACGATCTAGCTAGACGAACATGTCTTAACCAGGTAGAAGAGGTATTACTCTGAGGGATAGGTCAGAATTACCAAGAAAAAACGAGCATATATGAAAAGACTAATGCGAGTGAAGGAAGCAAGAGAGGTATGCCAAGATCGTAGTTAGTAGAGATCCATAGTTTTTAATTACCCCGATGGGACATAGGCGTGATGTATATATAAACTAGCATATAAAAACAAAATCGAAGAACCTCAAGTAAGAAGGTAGGTACTTTAACAAAGTTTCGTGTCGGCAGTTATTTATAAAATTGCCTTCACACCGTTACAAATTAATATTTGTCTGTGTTTGTAGTCCAAAATGTAATGTTATACCGTTTGACCCAGTAACGCGGAGTGACACTGCGCAATCGTAACTTAGCCTTTGTAATAATCTTATATGTTATTTGGCAAATGACACTGTAATCTGTTTTTTTGTTATTATGACGTATCTAATCTGGTGTATTGCAAGTATGAGATTTTTTATATAAGTTCACTAACCATTTTATGCATGTGTGAGTAAACTTATGCTTTTTTCTCAAGAATAGTGGCCATGGATTACTTTTTCATTTGAGCAATGTAAAGATTTTGCTGTAGAAAACTTTTTATGACGTTTAAACGTTCGCTACTCATTATCATCACCATCATCATACCAGCCATTGGAAGTCCACAGCTGGACATAGGCCTCTCTAACAAAAGTGGGAATTCGCTCATAATTGCCACGCTGAGCAAGCGTGTTGGCAATTGCAGAGCGCAGCTTTCGCGACGGGATTGTTGCTGCCCATCCCTGTCGTGTGCATTTCAGCAGCACTTTTCGGATGGATATACCACCATCAGTTCAGGTATTTTAGTCGCCTTTTACGTCACCTGGTGCAGAGGTTTACTCTGCTGGTACCTCACGGCAATACTACACGTTCGCTACTCCAAGCAAACTACTCTTTGAACAGCTTTAAAACGCGGTTTGTCTCCGTTTTCGTACAAAATGTCAGCTACACTGTTTGTAAAAGATATGGCGCCATCTGTCAGTTATGAGAGCTACTGTTCTACTCAACCGGTAGCCCACGGTTTTACTTTGTTTCTCCCGTTCAGATTATTTCAATTATGATGTGGTTAGTATGCAAGTATACATTAATGAACGCGATAGGATAATAAGTCTTTTACCACAAATAATAAATGCCTCATTTTTATTGTTGCGTCATCGCTTTACACTTTATATAAAAAACGCAAATGCAAGCAAGAAAGTAATTGAATTGATAAGACCATTTTTTAAAAATATATTGTTGTTTAGTCTTTAGGTAGTTAGGTCCAATTATTTGTAATTAGAACGTAAAAGTAGAGCCGACATCAAAAGCGGTCAAAGTAGTTTTGTGAATAGTAAATGTATGTAAGAAAATATTAAACAACAACCAGCCATTAAAAAAAAATATACATGAAAAACGCGCACATATCAATCTTTTTTCTGAATAGACGAACCCGTTACTAAAACTAGTTTTTATTAGGTTTCTTAATAGTGACCGCTGCGGATTAGTGGGCTCACCGTTACTGATTGGTGTACGTAAGACATTCACTGATGAAGCCCCAAGTGTTATTTGATATAGGACAGTAAAAAATAATCAGCAAAAACAAATGCCTATAACAACGCTGTTAAAACTCTTAACTAACTAAGCAATAATTCATCATCGTTATATGGGCCATAGAACGTCCACTACTGGTCAAAGGCCTACCCAAAAAGGCGTAAATTTGTCCATAATTGCTGCCGTAGATAAGCGTGGTGGCAATCGCCGAGCGTAGCTTAGCGTCTGCTGCATTTTCATCTATATATCTATATACCGCCATCTGTCGCTACTTCAGTCGCCTTACGACACCTCGTATAAGGGCGTGCTGGCGGTACTCTGCCAGTGTCTACCAGCAATCAGTAGGTCCACATTGGACCCGTAAGCTGAATTCAAATGTCGCCGTAGCAATGTGGAAATTAGATAATGGTAACTATGATACTCTAGACTGTTTGTCCACAAAGTATTAATGGCAGACAATAATTGATAAAACCCCATAAGCATCACAAGGGAGACGGTGCATTTGATAGGGATCGATTTTTTGTCAATAACAAAGCAACATTAGTTTTGCACCGTGAGGTACCGACAGAGTAGATTAGTACCTCCCTCTTTACTAGATGTCGTAAAAGGTGACTAAGGTACCAGAACCTACAAGTGGCGGTATATTTATCTGGAAAAAGTGTAGTTCAAATGCATATAACAGGGATAGGCAGCAGCATCCTAACTGCGAAAGCTGCACTCTGCTATTACTAACAAGCTTGACAGCGGTGTAATTATGGACAAAATTCCCTTTTCTTGGGGAGGTCTATATCCAACAGAGGACTTCCAATGGCTATAATGACGATGATTAGTTTTGAAAATGGAAGCCGTAATATATCTGAAATGCAAAACATAAGATTGAGTTAAATAAACTGCGTTATAAAACCGTTTTGATAGTGACGTTACAAATAGTACGCGTAATGAATAGATGGTAAAAGATATAGCGTTAATTTACGATAATAAATATAAAGAATTTCCATGGAATCATTTGAAACATTCCATAGAAATTCTTGCTTGGCGTGCTGATAACTTCTTTGCATCCTGAAGACCGCTAAAGCTAAGACGAATTTTTGGCACAATAACATAGCGCCATTATCAAAACTGATATATGCAAAAATATGCAAATGATAGTTCGACAATATATCATTGTGAATACTTGCGTCACAGCTTTGTGAAGTGTTTACAATAGGTGCTATTGGTTCTTGCTCTCGTCAGTACAGAGTTAATTACTGGTCTCGCAAAACATTGCCTCACACGATGACAAAAGATGATTGTAGCAATTACTCATGACGGATTGCCCCTAAAATAATGATTGACATGTAGAGACAATGCGCCAGGAATAGAGAGATAGGTAAAAACTTTGAAGAATATTATTAAGGTGCTCAATCATCCTGATTGCTTTTAACACTAAGTATAGGTTTTTATTCGTATTTAACATTTTTAAATGCTTTATCCGAGAGTTGTGGGTTAGATCTCACCCAGGACAAAATGTTTGTATGGTAGATATGTATTCAAATATCGTATTTGTTTCTCTGTATTGTACCTAATGTCTGTACCACTCTTCTCCGCTTTAAGTGACACGCTTATCACGGAGTCAGGACAATATTATTGTTTAAAAAATATAATATATAATAGAAATTTTTTTATAACATTATAGGCTTAGTTACTGTTTAGATGATAAATTATTACCGGGCTTGGAAAAAGGACTAATATGACGTTCTTAAAATAGATTTTAAAATCCTAAAAATATCTCTGTCTGTAGTGTCAAAAATCTGTTATAGTACATACTTATGTCGGTGTAAGCTTAAAGGTGTTGCTCCGTGCTATTATACGAGATATACCTCTAGTAGTAATAAATATATTTTATAAACTATTACCTTTTTAATATAAGATTGTGCATATCTGATACATATAAGTGCTTACTTAAAATGGAGAAACTCAGAATATCTTATTTATACATCTACCAGTTCAGTTTGTGGTCTATTAATGCCGTACAGGTTTGTAATCGCATTTATTATGTATCCATAGTTGAAATGCGTGTCAACGTCTTATTACAAGTATCATACTATTACTACGGATAACATCTATATAAAATCATATTTTTAAAAATGACTGACTGACTGCCTAAATGACATATCAAAGCAGGGCCTAAAATAAAGGGTTAGAAACATGATATTACGCACAAGGGCTTTTTTATAACGTGGGGAAGCACTAGGAAAGATTTTTAACATTCGCCCTTTAAAGTGGCAGAACGTAAAACGGTGCAAAGTTTGCATGAAACTTTGCTGTTTTCAAGTTATTCAAATGAAATTCAGTATAAAGGATCTTCATTAAAAGTCAAAATGTTTTTACAAAAATCAGGAATTATTTAAGGGGGTAAAAGAGGGGAACTTATTTCGAGTGAAACCGCTGAGTGTTCTGCGCTCTAGTGTTATACATAGATGTATATCGGAGTAAGCACTTTAATATATAGTACCAATAACATTAAAGGATATGAAATATATTAACAGAAATAATACTAAAAAAATAAAAGTTACTGGCTCAATAATTTTGATAGATATCGTTTTAAGCTTCTCGAGTAATTATTGGAGCTCATTTAATTCAGACCTTGAAATCTCGATTTCTAGTTCGCAAATCACTAAGCAAAACGTGACGTTTAATAAACCAACGAATTCAAACCAAACTTATTGATAAAGGAATCATTATTTTGCTTATGTTTTCAACATCTAATGTTTAAGAAAATGTGTGGTCACGCACAGTTTAACTTGAATCAATGTTCCTACTGCATAAGTCAAAATAGGAACAGTTATCTAATTCAGCGCACAAAAATAAAAGAACATCGATAAAAAGTAAAAAAGTAATGATTATGCCACTAGCCCTCTATTGTGTAATTAAGAACAATTGACCAAACTGTTAATACTTTCACTGTGACCGACCACAATAGGGTATCGAAACTGAATCGAGGCAATTAAATTGGCTTTATTGGTTTGTTGGCCCTACTTTAATAGACCCGCCAAATCGATAATGGACACTGAAATTGATTCGATTAATTAAGTTATGTCAAGTAAAATTCGAATAAGACTTTGTGCCGTGCATTACCCCATGACTGCACGCACCCGATTTGATTTCTTCTAAGAATAAAATAAATTAACAGGTATTTTTTCAACATAGTAAACAATTTTTTTTTTTACTTTTGTGAGATGTTCTGAAAGCTTTCAACTCTGAAATCTCCCTTGTCAGATTGAACTTTTAAATATTTATCAAAATTAAACAATGTACCAGATTAAACCAGAATACCTACTTCAGGAAATACTAAGAGGAATTTCAAAAGTATCTCATTTTTACGCTAAAATCTCAAAATTGTAAGACGTTGTCACTTTTAAATAAGAGCATAAACTATATCAATTGGTTTCCACTTAGATAATGTCAAAACAAGCACCTACAAATGATGGCAAATGGCACCTATAAATTCTGATAAATTTTGACAAATGGTAGAAATTGTTTAGTGTACCGTTTTAACAATGCTTGCCCTTGGGTCCAGCAGTTAGCGACCAATTTTGACCGATTTCAGTTAAGTTGTTATTGAATGAACGGTCTTAATGATTAAGACCGTTCATTCAATAACATTAATTCAAAAATCTTCTGTTTGCCTTGTGCTTGCCGGTACGTGGTCTCCATTCCAGAACCTTACGACTCCATAGGTGCCCTGACCACTGCCACTTCAACTTGCTAATCCGCCAGACTATGTCGGTAACTTGGTTCTATTACGGATCTCATTTCTGATACGATCGCGCAAACAGAGTCCGAGCATTGCCCTCTCCATAACTTGTTGGATTAAAACCGCAGGATCGCGCTGGCAACAGGCCGCATACGATCAGTCCTATTTGAAATCAATTGATCAGGCCTATGTCCAGCAGTGATCTGATCATGATGGTATTTGGCTTTACTACACGAATGTAGCAAATATAATATTTTCTAGCATTCACGCGTTCACTACTTATAATAAAAATCTTATTTTAACTGCTTTCAAACGCAGTGAGCCGCGTTTTAAAAAACTTTTTACATGTTTGTTTTATGATGTGGTAAAAATAACCTGCAAGTTATTTTATCTCTTATTAAGCATGAGAGAAACGCCTTAGAATTTGATAGGAGGCTGAGATCTTTGTTAGGATAGAATAGAAAACTGCGCGTCTGCTGTCTTAATGACTAAAACTCTCTAAAGTAAAATATTGATATCACGAATGCTTATACGATAAAAGGAGCTATTCTAAGGACTCATGTAAACGGAGCTATTAATAAGTGAATGTAAAAAAGAGCGAACGCTGGATATATCCATCTAGTACTATCTTTTGAAACAGCTGATTAAATTGACGACATTTCACCAAAAAAAACACTTCTATAGCCTATATCGTTTAATTTTACTCAATCTAGAGATCTTTGGTTAGAAGTAAAAACAAAAATAGATTTGAAGCTTTCTCAATTTATCTTTAATTTACTGACAACTGAATACGGTCGAAACAATGAATGAATTTATAGCAGCGAGGTCAGTCCAGGGCAAAAGTCTAATTACTGCGACCTGGGGCACGCCAATGTCGTTAATGATCTGACCTCACGGTTAACGGGTGTATATGACTATACTATGTTTAAATTTAATTTGCATTCAATACCAATTGTTTTTTTAATCGAATATTCAATTAGAGTGTTTTTATTTTTACATATTTATATACATATAATACTAACCACACTTCTGTTTGTGTAGATGCAATATGAACCTTAAATCACCATAAGTAAAGAGCAAAATTATTAAAATAAAAGCCGCTCATAATAATAGTTGCAAAGCAAAACAAAATATATAAAAAATTATTTATTTGAAAAATTATGCGCTATAGATATATATATATATTTATATATTAAACATGCCGGAAAACAGCAGCTGTTACACAGTTTCATACTAGCACAGCTGCCGATTATGACTTCTTACTTGATTGTATTTTATATACACATGTATTGATTATATCTGGATTATGAAATAAATATTGTTATTATTATTATGTGTTTTTCAAATTGAATTTCTCAGGTTAAACACAGGTTAAAAAACACGGGTATTTGTCATTTATTTTTCTATTTACTACTTAACTGGCTTCGTATTATTATTATTATATCGATTTACTACGTATCTGATAGTTGTAAAAATGTTCTGACTATACGACAAGTATTTAAGATTGCTGCATTTTGGAGAAGTATGTATTTGTATTTTGATAGATTAATTAAGGCTATTAAATAATTGTTTTAGTATAGGAGCTGCTGTAGAAATCACTTTTGGTACTACGCAAACACAGTTCATTTTCAATTGTATTATTATTGAAATTCAGTACAGCTTACCTATTATGTAAGTATGTTAAATGTAGTCATTAACTAATGTGATGTCAGGTCTGTTGTTGTGAATAATGTGATCAGTTATGATGGCACGGTCAAAGTATAATTTAAAGTTATTAATATAATTTCTACGCACTGAAATCGCACTGTGGGTAAGTTAAATAAGGGACGCGATAATAAAAATCTTAAGAATAAAATAACAGATCAGATCTACAAGGGTTAACACTCCTTAAAATTTAAGTTACTATTTTCGATTGGGTAAGCGAAATGTAGGTATCCGCAATGATAAGACTAAACTGTTAGTTTCTTTGTATATTTATTTATTATCTCTATAATCTTTACCTATAACAGACCCTTTGCAAAGATCTATTTTATTAGAACTTGCATATTTCTTACGCCAAGCAACATTGTGTTTTAAATACGATGAGTCAGTGAAATTACTGGATATTTCAAATTAGCCAATATCCAAAGATTGCCAGCACTCACGGAAAATGTTGACCAAAATGGAATACATGTTTGTTAACGATGCGGTGTGTAAAGAAAGAGATCCGAGTAAACTGTATCCTATTTTGAAAATAGGACAATCATTAATAGTGAATTTTTTTTAGTATTCCCACTACATATCATAATTTGATCTGACTCCGTAGTAATCCACTTAAAGCACTTGTGTTACAGACAATATCAGATAACAGAGGAATAACAAATATATAATAATTAAATACATATTTTTAACACCCAGACACAGGACAAACACAAATCTGATTATATAAATATTTGTCCTGATGGAGGATCGAACCCACGACGCCTAGCGCATAAGATAGCGTCTGATCACTACCATCTGCGCCATCGGGCCCGTCAGTTTTTTGAGCATCATGCGGTTTGAATCACACGGGAATAGAAGATCTTCAGATACATCACAATAAAAGGTTCTCATGCCGCCAACGATGGCTGACTATTAAATAAATAGCGTTATTTCTCAAGTAAAATATAATAAAGATTGCTTATTGTCCGCACATTTGTTAACAAACCTGCGAAGTTCACTAGACAATACAAAACACAACAATACGGATAACGAAATAAAAGCATCTGGCTAATATTCAGGTCACCCGGTCGAATGTTTCTCATACACACTATGTATAATACAAAAGTTAATTACTTTTGTTTTTTTTTCTTTTTTGAACAACTTTTACTTGCGCTCGTTTTTGTTCAGGTGCTTTAGCTTCATTTGTTTTGACGTTAACGCTCTTTTCAAGCAGTCGATTCGAAACAGGCATAGCGAAATATATATATATATATATATATATATATGTATGTATGTATGTACTAGTCGCAAAAACGTCCTAGGACATTTTTGTATGTAACGAATATTTATAAATTAAATAAATTTCCACAACATCTCATACCTGACTCCATGGCAAATCGCTTGCAGCCCTTGTGTTACCGACGCTAGACAGGTGAATCCCAAATATACTACTTGAATACAAATATGTAACGCCCAAACACAGAACAAATAGAAATAACATCTTATTTGCTTTGGATGAGAATCAAACCAAGTGCACAAGACAGGATCACTACCATCTGCGCCATCGGGCTCGTCAATTTTTGTTTGTTTTATACTAACTATTCTACTCTGGCGGTAAATAATTCTATTTCATTGAACTTGTGTTCTTTCTTAGTACGTGTACGTCTCACTCTATATAGTTCAATTATGCTCTGTACTTATTAAACAAGAGAGTACAGCGGGTAATGTGGTATCATTGTTCCAGCTGACCTTGGTTGTGTTGTAAGCGACACTTAACTTCTAACTGGCGGGCGCGTATCGTATCAACAAGTATCTTGGTTTGGCGACATTGAGACTGCAGTACATGATCGCCATTTGCTACGTTGCTATATACTCTTGTCTCCGGCCAAAACAAATGGCAGTCGCAAAGTTTTGAGTGAAACTGTAATTCATGTTCAGAATTGTCACTTCTTGCCTTTTGATTACACTAAAACCAAAAACAAAATAGAGTCTTCAGAAATAGATATAGTTATTTGTTTTATTGTTAGGTAAAATATATTTGTAATATCCTGTAGCTGAGATTTAAACTACATAGAACTATATTCAAATTAAGGCCCGATCAGAAAACCTATTTTATTTATAATTATATTGCCGATTGTTAGGGTCTTTTCATTCTGGAAACTGTTAGGGTACACTATTCTGTATATTTTTCTTTATTGTAATGATTTTTATTAGCCTAGGACTCCAAACTGAAACACATATAAAAGTAAATGCAATGGTTAAGTTAGATGTATTATCATGCTTTGAATAGACATTTTAAATATATGCATTATTTTTACAACTATTTCAAATTGAGCTTGAATAGGGATTTCAGATTCGGTGAGTGCTTATCTGAACTAACAGTTTGATTTGATAAACCTTTCGTTTTACGCTTTCAATTAACCAGCACAAGTAAAAGAAATATTCAGAATACGGTAATTTGCTGTTTTATTATTTCACAAAAGAAAAAAATGCGTATGTTTACATTTCTGACCGGCTTTTTTTATTGATCATTATACCTAAGTGTGGTCAACTTCTAACATAAGTAAGTACTATATAAGAGGTACTATATAAGAGGTATTTAAATATTGATAACATACTCAAAATCGAGATAGTATTTAGTACACATTGTTAAACAAACTGAACTTCAGTACTTCTTGTACGAGCGGAGTTATTACAGACTTCCCACGCTAAGAAGATACAAGTAAAGACCTTTGCCCTGGAATTAGCGGTCTCTGAAACATACTCGGACATGTCGCAGTTTTAGCCGACTTCCGATATTCGCTGTAGACTAGAGGTTTTCGAAGACTGTAACATACTTACCTCGGCAGTGCATAAATTATTAAATATATATAATTATTATAAATTATATTTAAAAAGTATGATACTTATTTTTAATGTTTGGTAAAACTTTTTAAAGACCCGACTGTAAGTTGAGTGACACAACACAATTTTGAGTTGTGTCTAAATGTATTGTGTGTTGTATCTACCCTAGGTGTTTCTATGTTTGACTTTAGCACTTGACTTTTTTTATGGTTTTTAAAAATAGCATATACATTATTTGCCAAAGGGCGATTAAGATCAACAGCTAACATAGATATTAAATTGTAGTGCTTTTTTTAAAACCAAAAATGAATCTGTGATATTTTATTTAAAATACATTAAAAAGGGAATATTAAAGCTATAACCTCTTGACATTTAATCGGCATTCTGATTTTTAAATATACATACAAACATATTTCTCATTTGAAAAAACAAAACACAGGTTTAATTATAAAAATAAATAAAAATGGAACAAGACGCGTGTGCTCAAAACACCATAAAGGCGCGCTTCAATTGTTTCTATTGCGACGTACAATTGAGATGGTAGGTACCAGCGTGTTTTGAGCAGCGGTACTCACAATAGGGGAGCCGTTGTAAGCTAGAGTTGAACGAGCAAGCAAACGTCACCCATGTGCAAGCCGTGGAGTGCAATTAAGCAAGGTTACGAGTTACATAACTGTCGGTAACGGTAGCCCACTGTAACGGCACCACGATTTCGCGACCATTTGCTTTTCTGTACTGCGCGACACGGTTCTACATTTTGCGTATAATACATACATAATTTTTCTATTTATCACTAATCCTAGTTAGCCTAAAATTAACATACGGTAATGGAATCGTTTATGCTACCACTTTTCACAGGTCAATTTGGAATCAATTTTAATGTTAATTTATAAATGAGTGGCTAAAACACTTTGATTTAATAATGTGAATACAAATTCCTTGGACGCAGGATAGTTGAAGTTAGTACGCTTGAATAAATTAGGCTCTTTTTTACTCAACCTTTTAAGTCTAGGCATTATTTATAATGTTCTTTCATTATCCGTTCTTAGCATGAGCTAGTTGAAATCCTATCAGTTACATCATTGTAGCTGATAGGATTTCAATTAATGTGTCACTGAAAATACATCTAAATAACGTATTTGTTATTTATACTATCTCGCTCGCCTGGACCTATTACAAAATATCTTTAAAAATAATATTTTCGCTTTTACTCATATACTATTCGTAATTGCAAAAGATATTTACATTAATTTACTTCTATTTCAAATAAAATTTGCAGTAAATTACTAGCAAAGTAGAATACACCTTTTATACCAGGTTGTAAAATGCGACTGAGGTACCGGAACCGACAGATAGCGGTATATCCATTCAAAGCAGTGTATCAATAGGCATCCTAAATGCGAAGCAAATCTCTGTGTACTGCTCCTCTACTTCTCCAGCGCAATAATGAGCATAACCCCCCGGGGGATGTCCAACAGTTGTTATGATGATAATAGAAAACACGCGATTGATGAGACTTTTATATACATATACAAACAAGTATCGCTCTCCGTTTCACCCGCATAGTACCTACTTTCCGTGAGGATGAGTCCCGTTGGAATAATATATAGCTAATGTTTCTTGCTGTTCGAATCAGAAAGCGAGGCTAAGCTTTATTTCATTCCAACATTTATTACATTATTGTAACTTTCTATTATTGTAAGAGTTCCTGATATCAGTCTAGCAGATTTTTTTAATTTATCTGGAAATACAAATCTATATGTGAATTTTAGGTAGAGTTCTCTTATTTGTGAATAAAATATAGCCTAAGTTACTTCAGAAGAATTTAGCTTTCTATTAGTGACAGAATATCTACAATCAGTTTAATTGTTTCCGAGCCTTTTAGGTACAAACAAAAATAAAAATGTTTTCTTTTTGTAATAAAATTAATTACGTGTATGTAACTATCAGTGCAAGGCAATTCTTCACAGCACTAAAGTTGTAATGCATTTCCAAGGAAAAACGTAAGTGCAATTTCCATTTCACGGAAGAAACCTGTGCGGTTCTCCTAACCACAAAAATGTCGCTTCCAACTTTCATACGACCTTCTTTAGGAGGCTTAAATATGCATGAACTAAACATATGCACAACGCTCGTTAGAAACCGGAATATTTTAATGCGTAACGTAATAGGTTCGAATTTGTGACAAAGCCTTCATGGTGAGAGTTTTGCTTGATTTTAATAACGATAATTTTTAGAAGTTGGAAGGAGAGATGATCGTTATACATTAGGATTTTAAGATATCCCAACTAGTCTGTACTAATACTACAAATGTAAAAAATATGTCTGTCTGTCTGCCTCTTTGTTACGCTTTTACTCCTTGCATGATAAACCGACAGCTGGAAATAAGGAAAGATATGCTGCTGCAGAAGACTACATTATAAAGTGAATACATGAATATTTTGTAGTATATAAGAAAGGCGAATGTGAGCTATTTTGTAGGACTTTGAGATCTATTCTATTAATAACTATTTAATCGTATACATAATTGTACAGTACATAGGATTAGTTTTATAAAGAAACAAAATTTCTACAAGAAATAATGTGAAAAATGCTTACCTTAGGTAAGTCTTAATTTGATGATAACTTAATCAGCATTCCTATTGATTAACTAAGGTCTGGCCATAAGACCAGGCGTGGTGGCAACGACAGTATCTCCGAAAAAAATACGAATTGCAAAAATATACCAGTAAACGTTCAATTAACTACAAACTTAACTTATATAATTTAATTTCCTTAATTGATACGTAATTTCTCCAATTAAATTCTCACAGGCTTGATTAAATAAGGTCTATTGGAGCATTGTAATTTTATGTGTAACGAACAAAAATAAAAACAATAAATAAATAGCGGTTTAAAGCCTTTAAAACTTAGTTTGATTAACCGTAGCAAACACGTTAAATAATATTAAACGAAATATAAATCAAACGCAGCCAAGTATTGAACTATACCTTGATAAATGGCTTAATAAAAAAAATCTTTTATGTTTATACAAATGGTTATTCAAAGAGAAAGTGTCCCAATTAATTAGTACTGCAGCATTATTCTCTTCATGCACATAATTCCAAAAGTGAAAACTTAATCGCAAGCGCTTTTTCATATTCCATATTACCGGCAATTAACACTGTAACGTATTATTAGACGAAGAAAACAATAGTTTACATGTCTAGAGATTAACACTCTTTTTAATTTAGAGTACGGTCCATGAATTCCAGTACGGGGAAACCGTAGACGTGAATTTTTTTTTTATTCCGATGACATGGTATTTAGTAACTTTTTTCTTTGAAATTATGTTATACACATTCTTAAATATCTGCCTAGACGATAAGATGTTTATATTTTAGACCTTACGAATTGAAGAGTAATTATTGATCCTAATAGTCTTAAACCAGGAGGTTTTGGAGAAAAAAAATTAGGCGGAAACATAAAATTTTTGTGAAGAGTCTGAGTGTATCGAGCCCTTCGTAGTCTGTGAGTACTGGATTTAGTGGTCTAAATGCTTAGAATTTTTTAATATTATGCCTACAGCCATTGCGAGAACTTTCGTATAATCTAGATACACATCATATCAGATTTAAAAATCTTTCGATTTGAGAAAATTTCTATCATAATAGTTTTGATTCACTACAATTTAATATGGTTTTTATTGATCATAAAGAAAAGAAGCTTCCCGAATGTGAATTCGATAATTGAAAAGATTCAATAATTTAGGAAGTAATTAAAATAAAATAATATACAGTTATTGCGTAGTCTAAAAAAAGATGATTAAAAAGTAAACAGCTGCAGTTATCAAAGAAACTAGATAATAAAAACAAGACCAACTTCCAGTTTATGCACATAATTGAGTTCCAGTACATCATGCATTAAGTTGTAATACCTAGTTTTTTCTTGTATAATATAACACTAATTGTGTTACATACAGGAACGCGCTTAAGTGCATTTTCGTACGAAACATTTTTATTTAAGAATATACTCGACTCGTGCTTGTCGTAATTAATAAGACAACTGTAAAGAAAATCGGAAACTGTGCGGAAAATGCCGCTTATCACCGGCACTGCGTGTTCACATTGTTTAGGCTTTTTTCCGCCATCCGCCATCTTCACTCAGTGCCATCTTGGTTATCTCCGAGAATCAACAGTACGAAATACCAATTCACGTGCAATTTATTTAATTACCAAAATACTTAATACGAAGAGGATATATACATATTTAATAAATATACTTAAATACATATTTATTTAATAACATACCTAAAAAATGTTATTTTGATAACATGATAATAATGATATTTTGCTTTTTCCACGGATCGTGATAAAAGTGACATCCACTTCACTAAATAAATTTAGTACCAAATTATGGTACACAAAAAATATCAATAAAAAGCAATTAAGGCATGTACTTAAAACTCGACGACGCCTGATTAGACATTAACTATTTCGTTTTTTTAGTCAGTAATAGAAAATACTTTCAAAAATTAATTATAAATAATGTGTTAGAAATAAATAATTAATTAGTACATATATTATTTTGGTGCAAATAACAGTAAGCACGCATAACCGGGAAGTTTAAATTGTTAGGTAATAACAAATCGGTATTAATTAAAAGAAATATTTTTCGGTTTTTTTTCGGTGCACGCTAACCGATAATTCAGCTTATTAAAAGTAATTACTAAGATGTACGCAGTATTCTTAGGCATTAAGTATTTATCGTAACATCATTTATGTCATGAAGTTACCTAGCATTAGTCGTGTGTTAGAGTAAAACAGTACGTTCCCCCCTGTATCAGGTGTTGTATAAGGCTAAGGTACCGGAACAGTTGGCGGTATATCCATCTTAAGCTGTGAAGCTCAAATACCATAGAGTGGCGATGGGCAGTACTATTCTCGTTGCCAAGCTTGCCCAGCGCAGTAATTATGGGCAAATTCTTTCTTTTGTGGTCTAACATCCAGCAGTGGACGTTATGGCTGATTTTATGACCTTTAAAAATACCAGTGTCCTCTACTATATAATGCATGTAATATATATATAAACATGTATCTTGAATCACTATTAAAACTCGCATCAAAATCCGTTGCGTTTTAAGATCGAAGTCTATACAATAATAGATAGCGGAAAGCGACTTTGTTTTATACAATGTCGTGATGTATTATTGCTATTTAAATAAACCAATTAAATTTAATCAATTGCTATTTTCACACTAGTACGTTTATTTACAAAGCACTTAAAGGACCGTCGAACATAAAAATGCTAGTACATAACTAGCATTTTAATGTCCGGCGTTCCTTCGTTCGACGTTAATTTGTGACTTCAATTTTATTAAAAATGGAAGGAAAATGAGGAAGAAATTATCATGTTTTTTTAAACGTTAATTGAATGGAAACTTAGGCCTTGAATATAATGGCTAACTTTTATTCGTATTAACTTTTTAAACTAGTGCTTATAATCGAATTATCATAAAAGCATCCTCAATTGCCAATGGTTGTTCGGATCAGATAAAGTAAATGTCAAGTGCTATGACGCAACATCCGAAGGAAGTAGGTAGTTATATCGCAAACGTGTTTTTCATACGGAGTATAAAACTACTGCTCTAAAATGATCTTCGCGCCGTATGCGTGTCAGTTTTAGAGACAGCTCAGCATTTGCTGGTATACAACTCTTGATGGATAGTCGACTGTACTAATTTATGTAATTTACCTTTCGCTTACTTTTAAAAGGAGTTATTTTAACCTACTTTAATTCGTTCTGCTATGGCAATGTTATTAAACGCAGTAGATATAAACGTGACAGAGATTAAATTTGTTAAGTCATATAAGTTTAGATTTATGGACAGACGATTGGCTGCTGTTGGATGCAGGCCGCGTACAACCGGTCGTATTGGAAATCCCTTAGGCATATGTCCAGCAGTGGACGCCCTCATCATCATACCAGCCTTTGAAAGTCTACTGCTGAACATAGGCCTCTCCAAGGAAGGAGGTTTTTTCCCATAATTGCCGCGCTGGGCAAGCGTGTTGGCAATCGCAAAGCGCAGCTTTCGCAACGGGGATTCTGCTGCCCATCTCCGTCCTGTTTATTGAGCTGCACTTGTCTGTGTGGATATACCGCCATCTGTCGGTTCTGGCACCTTAGTCGCCTCTTACGACACCTGGTGCAGTGGGAGGTACTATTCTACTCTGCCAGTACCTCACGGAACGGTGGACGCCCTACGGTTTTTATAATCGTGAAAATAGAAATGTAACAAAAAATATATGTAACTCACCTTATGTTGTTATTAATTTTTGTTCTCAAACGGATAAAATCTGAAACAAAACATGAATTTTTTAATACATTTATATTATATTCATCACAATTAAAAAATCAAATCTAAAACATAATTTTAATAGATGCATGTATTGTATATTTTCGTCGGTCTGTTAGTCCGTAAAAAGTACGACCCGATAGATGAATTTTCACTAGATGACATCAAAAACAGTACACACATCTTAAAAAATGCCTTTCACACGCACGAAGTTGCGGGCAACAACTAGTCCGATAAAGATTAAACCTGGCCGGTCTTTAGCTAAAGATTCGTATCGAGCCGGTCAAAATACTCGCCCACTAAATACAAATAGGTCTCTGTATAGTAAGTGCAGCGCTGTCTAAGCACGCGGGTAAGTTATCGCGGCTGTTGACCCCAGATAAGCGTTTAAGGTTCCCAAACTTCAAACGTTCAGGTTATTTAAAGATTTTACGGGCCTGATGTTGAGTTCGCCAGTGGGTTCGACCTCCACCAGGACAAACATTTATATGATGATTTTTGTATATATAAAATCTCATATTTATTTCTTTATACATTTATACATTCTTTATACATATATTTATTTCTTATTACTTTATTTCTTTATACAGCAAAAATAATTATATCTTACATTAACTTAATAATGATGTTGCACATCTGACTAATTATATACATTTCAATATAGTCAAAAGTATATAAAAACAATTGTTTTTCATATTATTCAATTTTATACAGTGTCACTTGATTTGCTTTTTTTTTGTACCTTACCTTACAATGTAATTCTCTCATATTAACCAATGCGCACATTGTTCCACACACTTTGGAAATATCTGACTTAACACTTAAACACTGAATGCAATAACAACATACGAGCCTCTTAAGTACAATGGTAGCTACGTATGTTGACCTAAATGTGGAAAACCTCCGCTTTGATTCCAACTCGTAACGGGCTTAGTGTTTGTTTCTAATATTATCTTTAATTTAAAAAATATTAGTGATTAAAATACACTTACGGTAAATAAAATTAGGGGTACCATAGAGCTAGTATAATCATTCTATAAAGTATATTTCCGATACCACGGTGTTTCTTCTAATGACAGTGGTGACACTAACAAATATGGAAGAGAAAAACTTTGTTATATATAGGCACGGAATTGATACGTAAACTAACATATAACTAACTATGTTAGTTTACGTTAATTAGTTAGTTTAAATAGTTCTTTGTTGGAAGTGCCATCTCTAATTGTCTTTTAAACTTTTACATGCAGTAGACCTCATACAAGAGGTCGTCTGCATTGGCACCTCATTCTGTCCTATTACTACTGCCAAATAGCAGTATTTACATTGCTGATATGGACCTAAAGGGTTAGAGGCATTACATTACTAGGTAATGTGGCATAATATCTT
This sequence comes from Heortia vitessoides, assembly GCA_020976665.1. Lineage (NCBI taxonomy): Eukaryota > Metazoa > Arthropoda > Insecta > Lepidoptera > Crambidae > Heortia > Heortia vitessoides. The sequence goes on from JACJUM010002809.1 coordinate 7,402,631, forward strand.
AAAGTCACAGTGTTAGCAACACATTAGTGATATCAGGTCTAATAAAAAAAACAAATAATAATAAGTTGCGTTGCATAATTCATGTTCGTCAAAGCATGCTTTTATTTCCACATTTGTTTAGACACATTTTTCTTAATAGTTCTTTGCAATTATTGAAACGTATCTTTTGAGAGATAATTAAAGCTAACTCATAAACTCGCAATTTCATTACGAAATTGTAGCACACGAGAAGAATGAGAGGTCGTTAAAACCAAATGCGCGCCATTTTTATCATGGCTGCCAACCCACGCGGCGATTACACTCTTGAGAAATACTACTGGGTAGGGTTAGCATTTTCAGACCATAAAGGAGTTTTACCTTATAAGAGGATATTAAGTAATCACGGGCACTCTAAATGAGAAATGAGCAGTGACAGAAAGCTGCGCCACAAACTTACACTGTGTTAAAATTTAAGTAATAACCGGGCCGAGGCTTGAGTTTAGACCGGCAGTGTTATATACAACTCATAAAAAAAAAATTATATATAAAAGATATTGTTAACCATGGGTATGGATTAGCCGGTAAATGTGTAAATAGGCCACTGATGATACTCGTAGTGAGTTTCTTAGAACATCAAAGTCGGATGGATTTTCAATTCGGATTATTCTAACGGTTGGTAAAGGGTGACCTGGAAGGACATTTGCAGACCAAATTAAAAGTTCTGGTAGGATCTACGTTTAACTAGAGCAGAGTCAACTTGTGCATGAAGAGCTGTGGCATGTTTCTGTATAAAGGTAAGTAACATTCGTTAGACAAAAAAATTTGTTGTTCAAGTTTACTGGAAAACTCTTTGTTTTTTATATTATTTTTTAAAAAAAATCCTAAGTGAATAATAACTTCGTCGTCATATCAACCATAGAACGTCGACTCATTGCGGGATTTCCCTAATAATTACCACACCAAGCATGCGTAGTGGCAATAGCAGAACGTGGCTTTGCGACAAGGATGCTGCCCATTATTGATTTTTTTATTAGACCAGGACAACAGACAAGCTGCCGTCCGCGTCATTGTAAGTATCACCCCAGCCTTAATACGATCGTAATATCACGATTGTATCACTATAGCGTTGGACACTTTGTGACTTGATATTATGTCACATTACCCAGTAATTGTTTGTTTCAGCTGGTATTGTAGGTTCCGATATCTCAGTCGCCTATCACATCATCTGTTACAGAGTAACTGTCACAATTTGTCCACTGGCGAAGGACAATACATAGAGAAATAAAAAAATTATGTGAAGCACGCGTAAATCTGTGAAGGGATTCAATACATGAGGATTGTATACATCGTAAAAGTATAATCTTCCACAATTTATTTTTGTGTGTGACTATTGTAAGTTGTGTTTCTATTTTTTTTTAATTAGCTTTGTTTTCTGTTAGCATTGATATAGCAATGAAATAAAAACAAATTACGATTTATTACATCTAATCATGAACAGCATTCTTTATTCTTTAGAGTTACAAAACTTGGATTAAGGTTTGCAATGTATTTGTTGGTGTTATGCTATTACTTAATGCTGGAACTAATCGACTGCTATATTTTTATGATTAACATTCTTTTCGGATTGAATTACATTAACAATTTTTTGCGGGGATTTCACAACTCATAATATAAATTTAGAATCTTGTATTTGTAACGTTGACGCCTAAAAAAGTATACTTTAGAAACGGTATAATTTATTTATTTCTATAGGATTTTCATTTATTACAGAAATATTTGTCTGTCATAGCTAAATAATACCATGTTCTTATTTTTCTCTTTAGATCAAAGATTTATTTAGATGTAATTGTAATTTAGTTAATTTTTGTTTTTCTACAATAATTTTTATAATAATCTTTACAATATTGATCATATTTAATAAATCAGTGAAAGTCCTGTTTATCTAGAACAAATGGACAAAATCATAGTATGTTTTCTAGTTATTATTATTATTATCATAAAATATATTTTTATCATAAGTCTGATTAATTTTCAGAAATCTTTTTGTTGACAGTACAACTTGTGTACTCATTGGACGCGAACGCACGCGTTCGGCCAACTACGACCCGTACCAAGGTTCCATTCCATACTCGGCACGCACTAGAATACCGGAGTGTGATAAAAGCCATTAAGGTGTAATTTGAGGCTATTATAAACAAAACCACGATATCGATACGAATGCATTACACAGGCATTCAACAGTTACAGATTACGTGATAATTGGTCCCGAAACGATACCGCACGTGGTTATGCAGCCTCACGTCTGATTTCCAAAGAGGTTAGACTATATGTAAAGATGCGTAGCTTTTTTATGATTATTGCTATCAATTTTAGCAATTTTCTATTTTTTACACACAATACATGCATTATTTTAACATATAGTCTAACCTTAGATCAGATATATACATATTTTAGGAAAGACATGGGTGACTTTTAGTCCCCATACTATAAAGACCGAAGATCATTTCAAGACCGAGCGAGAAAGAAGTTGTATTATGCCAGCGAAAAGCAACTCCATACACATTCCATTTCCACTGGATAGCTACGTAACATCGATAAAAACTTGTCAAATGAATTATAATCTAAATTCGGAGCGTTAGGCGAAAGTTCGGACGGAAACTAATCTTCACTTTTTCGCGAATCATTCGCGGATTCTTTATTTTGTTTTGCATTATTGTCAGGTTTCGTAACGACTTATCGCGTGTTGTGGCACAAATGTATACGCTTTAATTATATGAGAAGGCCTGTTGTGAGGTCATTATAGTTCGCAATGATTTTTACTAGTGTAAACCCCGACTTTTGGTAACATGTGTTGAAGTCACCATGGAAATATATGTTTTATAAAAAAAGAGCAATTTAGCCTGTTTTATTATTTCAAATCTATTTTTTATTTTATTTTATTTTTGGTTCTAATGAATATACTGCTTGTAAAAACTGGTGGTTTCAAGGTTTCAACATTAGTTAAGTAAATATCTGTATCATTTCATCATCTGTATCTGGAGGTAGACCGCATACAAAGATCAACTGCATGGGAGCCTCTCACCAAACAGCAAACAAACAGCAGTGTTCGTGCTGTGTTCCGGTTTGAAAGGTAAAATAGGCAGGGAAATTAGAATCTTGAAGTTACAAGATTACAAGATATTCCCATGATGACACGAGCGTCTATAGTCGGCGGTGGCGCTACATTTTATATTAATTGATTAATAAGTAATTAATTATCCGTGGGTACCGGCAGAGTAGAAAATAGTACCCCCCTTCCTCCCTATACTAGGTATCGTAAGAGGCGACTGAGGTAGGTGGCGGTATTTCCTGACGCAAAGCTACGCATAAGGCCAAAATTCCCCCTTTTTCGGACCCTATGTCCAGTGGACGTAATGATTATTATGATAAATAATCGTATGCTTGTTTAGCCAGTCTATGGCTGTAAAAAAATCTATGGTTGTAAGTTAGCGCGCGCAATTTTCTCTATAAAAGTGCAGATCCTAATGAGGTCTGTCTAATCCAAGGCTCGATGGACCGCTTCCTGTAGGGCTGGCCGCGACCGGACCGACCGGTCGGCGTTGCTAACGGGACGATTTATCAAGGGTTGTCAACTATTATTATCATTATTTATTTTAGGTCTATTATCGTCATATTTATACCTTTTTGTATTATGTTTTATATGCGCAGAAAGGGACCAGTTGAAGTCTTGACACCGCACTGTCATGTATAGATCCTTGCAGTGATCATCATCCGTTAGATTTTAGAAAAAATATTTTACTTATGTTTCATAACCTTTGAGGAACCTTTATAGTAAATTTTATTTGAATAACTTATAAACAACAAGGTTACAAACTAAGTTTAAGCCCCCGTTTTACCCCTTTCGGGGGTGTAATTTCAAAAATCTTTTCTTAGTGCTTCTCTACGTTATAAAAGTAACACTTGTGTAAAATTTCAAGTTTCTATCAATTATAGTTTAAGCCATTAATATGTCAATCGTCCATTTCAAGTTTTTCGTTATTAATTCCTGGATTATGTAAAAAGTACATGCACAGCTACATGTGCGTGTTTTTTATTAGATTATGTACACATTAGTAAATATGTATTATATATTGTACAAATCGCTATCGTTAATTTTATTAATGACTCAATCGTTGTTACGCAACAGCATTTACATATCGTGTCTTTATAATTTAGTATCATTTATTATCACGTACGCACACACACAATTATATTTACATTAGGTAATTTTTATGGAATGTCGATTTACTTTAGTCTTCCCTTTTGTCTTCTTTCACATGATTATTGTTACTTATAATCGACGGGCCCGATGGCACAAATGATAGTGATCTTATCTTGTGCGAAACGGTGGGTTCGATTCCCACCCAGAGCAAATATTTATATGATGATTTCTATGTTGTCTTGCGTCCGTAATACACTCGTATTTAAATAACTTACCACGGTGTCAGGTCAATGTATGATTTGTTGTGAGAATTCATTTATTTATTATTTAACTTGACATGATAAGGTAGATTAGGGCCTGAGAAAATTCCGTACAGTGTTCCAAATCGGTGGCGGCTCTGTATCATTACTTCAACGTCACAAATATTATTAAAACAACTCTTGCATATAACTACACTTGTTAAATAATACTAACAATATGAATATGAAAATGTATTTCTGTTCACGTGGACGGTGCGATATAAAGAAAAATATATATTTTATTACAGAAAGTTAGATACCAAATCATCAAAACAACATCTCGGTCGACAGCCCTAGTAGCAAAACAATTTCTAAGTCCCTTAGAACATCCTCTAATGTAAATTTTTGCAATTTGTCTGCATGTGTGTGCGTATAATAAACAGCCTCTTTAAGTTTCAGTACCAATACCAGCTTCATTATTAATTCATGTAATAATTCTGAATACCACGCTTTTCCCTTCGATATCTCGGAATCGTTTGAAAAGGGATTAGCCAAGGTTTTAAATTATAATATAAGTACTCAGACGGGATTTAAAGATGTTTTATATTGCAATAAATGAGGGACCGAAATTACTAATAAAATTCTCTATGTTTAACGGTCTTTAACATCTTATATTAAACTTTCATTTTCTAAAATTTAAATACTCGCTATTAAAAACTACATGCTTTCGTTCTTTTTCACATAAACTATAGTTCCTTTTTTATAATAATTTTTATTTAGCTCAATTACAGCAGGGCGGAGATGGGTAGCATTCCATTCCAAAGGTCTGCAATTGCCAACACGCCTGCTCAGCGCGCCATGAAAGCCAATAACCCCTAAAGATAGATCCTATTGCAAACCACTCAGAGAGGCTTATCTCTAGTGATATTGATATTTTTATCAGTATAAATAGAAAATACGATCCCTAAAAACCTACGCTCTTTAAATTTTCTAAACATATTAAGCCCGAAGATTTGCAAGATTACCTTTGTTATGTGACCAGTAAAATTCAATTGCTTGGAATTATGACATAACGCATGGTCTTCCGAGGTGCAGACTACAAAAAAACATGGAAATTGCAAAAACTGAGTGCATTGCTCCCACGCATTATGCAGAGAGCACTGTCATCCAGAGTACTCTGATGATGCAAGCGATTTAGATATACCACACACCACAAATAAAACAGTCAAAATATAGTAAGTAAGTCATTTACACTTAAAGATTTGTAAAGCAACAGTTTTAGGCTTCGATTTCTCTACCTCACAATATACATATAAAGTACTAGCAGGTTTTACTTGGGAGGTAGGATAGTTTATATATAGATAAAAAAATACATATAGACATTTAGTCGCAATATTTTTTTTTATTATAAACCTATTAAAACATATAGTTAAGATAGGACAGTGTCTGTTCGGTTCGGAATTCTATATTATATAGTCTTTCATGAAATTTCCGAAAATTGACAGATAAACTTAAATCTTGCAGTTGATTTTAAACTTTATTGAATCATTGAGATTCGATTCGATTGAATGGAAATCGTGTTTTGTTTTTGGTTTATTGCAGAAAATGAAAGATACTGTATTTTTATACCAGCCTACAGTTTTGAGATGATTAGTACTTATTTAGTTTCATTGTCAACGATTTAATTCACACATCTGTAATCAACTAATACGAATCATTCTTCCTAATAACTTGTAAACTTTACCAGTAAAATTATAAAGAACAGTATCAGTGCGCCATTATAAAACATGTTGAACTTAAACGTGCGTTTAGTAAATATCATTCATCATTCAAAAGTGAAAATGTAAACTCGGAAAGTCATTGCGTAAAATGATTTGCGATATAGAATTATTAGTGAACCATAGAGGCCCAAAATAGTGTAAGTGACCGGCGCAAACGGCACGAGCTGCGCCGGCGCCGGCCGGGGGCGCTGTCATCGACCGCGCCCGTTACTCCAGCTAGGTGTTGCCATAGAGTAGGCTTGATCATAGACGCGACAAGGCATAGTAATATTTGACAGATTCATTTTTTACTTTTTACGTAATTAGGATCAAACATGACTGAAACAGTCAAATTTATTTTACTATTATTATTAACACGACTTAGCCGTGTAGTACCGGCAGAATAGTTCCTCACCTTGTAACAAGTATCGTTAGAGAGCGGAGATAGACAGTATCATTCCCGTCGCGAAGATACGCTGCGATTGCCAATGCGGACCCCCCCCCCCTGCCCAGCAGATGGACTTGAATCTTAGAAAAGGTCATTAGCTACTTTGACTCCAGAAAAGCTCCTATGGGACACGTTTTAAAGTGAAGCCCACGTGGGCTGAAGTTACCACCAGATATAATAATTTACAACACAAGTATGTAATGTCCATAGACTATGTATTGCATCGTAAATAGATGTTTATAGTAGTATACACAAGTTAATCACTTTGCCACTAACATTGACTTGTAATTACACCGCCCAGAAATAATTGCTTGCAGAAAGTGTTGTCATTACTAATGTGTATTGCTGTAAGCGTTCACTCTTCTTGCAACAATAATAGAGCGACGAGCTCAATCGTCACCTCATCAGGGAAACTATTAGCGAGGTAATTTCAAATTACATACATTTGTTTTGTTTCGGTATTGCGGATGTATGTTGCGTTTTGCTACGTTTAACACAAAAAACACTACATTTTCTTATTTTACTTGTTCGCTGCTCATATTTTTAAACGCGGTCTTCTTTTTATGGGACGTTACAGTTACCTGGCGGCAAATAACAAAATAAAGATAATAGAAAAATAGATCGAAAACGCGACTGTCAAAAAATTTTTTTTCAAATATAAACTTTTTTTTTATTTCTCTGTGAATAACTTAATCTCGTCATAACCGCCTTAGTATGTGCTGAATTTAATTCGAATAAGATGTTGCTGCCCATCCTCGCTCTGCTGTACTAATTATGGTACTTCGTTTATACTCCCGTTATATAGAGAGTACTCAACTCAGCTGATTTCCGACGGCTTCTTGTAACTAATTCTAGAATAAACAACGACATTAGGAGAGTAGCATAGTTTTACACTCAACCAAATAAAAATTGTTAGTACGACACTAGAAACCATGGTTGAGCTCCACCACTCCTTGGCCGTTCTAGACACGACTCAAACAAATTGATTACTACTTTTGTCTGAAATATGAAAATTGAACCCAAAAGACAGCAATTGAAAGAAAATAATTATACCTTGTAAATTTACACGAAACAAAGAAAATGCGAGTCCTTAATTAAATAACAGGCAAATTCGAAAACTAATATTATATATTCTATAAAATTCACAAGACGTAGATCTCATACAAAGATCGTCTGCATTGGTACTTTGCTCTCAGCAATTCCACCGCCAAACAGCAGTGTTCGCATATCGCTATGTTCGCTATATCGCTGTGTTCCGGTTTGAAGGATGAGAGAGGCAGTAAAATTATTGGGTAATCGGAATTAATATCTTCACACAAATCACAAGGTTGGCAACGCGCTCACTAGCGTCGTATGTCATGTCTTTGTGACATAAGACGCGATGATAACGGGCGTCTAAATTCTGTTGAATTTTTCTTATAAAAAATAAAAATAAATGTTAATAAGCTCACACTAGCACAGCTTAGCTAAGGATTTTAAAAAATCAATCATAAAAATTACAATCATATGCACATCTCAATTAATATAAAAGATGTATGCTTAATTCGATACATTTTATCACAATCAGATGTAGAAAAAACATGATTAAATTATATTTAAAAGGGGTAGAAAAGGGACTCTATATAATTAAAAATAGCCTATAGTTCAATAACATTTATAATTAGATTTGTTATCGTTAGTTATTATGTGTTGGTTTAAAAATATGTTCGTTATATATATTATTAAAATTGTAACTCGTGTAAGTAAAGTTTGGTAAGTAAATTATTGTACATCTTGTGAGAGTAAAGATCGTAAAAGACATTAAGATTATATTTGGAAAGATATTATAAAGCTGACATATGATAAAAAGCCACCTAAAAACAATAAAATAAGACTCAAAAAATAAAATGCTTATTTGGAAAAAAGTATTTAAACAAAAACAAAACGCACCTGTTTACTCTATGGTACTTGAAATTCGTGGAAGCGGTCATGAACAGTAGACGTGATTCGATTTGAATAGTTTTTTGAGTCTGTTACCAAACGGAGTTGCGGAACATTTTCAACTTTGTGGTCACTGTGCCGGCAATATCAATTTGGACTTTATTACTAAAGAGTTAAGTTTGACCTTAATGAAATAAATATTGCTTTAATGATATTTTGAGTGCTCAAATCACCATCATTGATTGCATACAAAGCTTACTAATAATGATAAATTGTATTTATTATGTAAGAAAGGATGATCGGACAATTACTAAGGTAAGCCTTGGTTTACTCAGTTTAATACGCCTGCCTGTATGTTGCCCTTGTTAGTGGACAGGTAGTGTGCATTTTAGATAAAATTTTAAAATATATTTTATATATTAAATTAATATATATTTAAGATAGAGCTAAAAAAGCTTGTTGAATTTGGTTCTCGTCATCGTTAACATTAGAAAAAGTACATTTGAATGACTACTATACTATTTCTATTGATATAATCCACTTGAAATCAGAGATGTGTCTGCATTTTTATTATTTACAGAATTCATTATTTATTAAAAAAATTGCAGCTATTTTTCATGCGTTGCGACTTGGGAATACTGCTGTCCATCCCCGCCATTTTATATTTATGCTGCGTTTCAGGTGGATAAACTACCATGCGACAGTTCCAAATTCAGTTCTGTCAGGACCTGACGGCTGAAGCGTTAGTGCTATTCATTAAGTGTATTAAACAAGAAAGTAGTTAATTGATTACTAGCGGAAAGTCGTGACTTTATTCTGATTTAAATGCAATATATATAATAGCTAATACATTTAATAGCTTTTCCGAGAAAGAGTGTCGGAACTCACTAAATTGTGTTGGTTGTAATTCGAAAGGTATTTTAAGCAATATAAGTCAGTACACATCCAGTTTCATATAAGACTTATCTTTAAGCAAAGAGAAGATATGATATACAGAAACTACTATCGGACTGTGTCGTGCCCTTTATCTCAATCCATTTTGCAACACACTTAATCAGAACAGTTCCGATTTCGCTGCACATTTCTGCGATGATTCGTCTAAAGATTGGTCGGAATGAATGATGGATGATGTTCCGTTCTCTTCGTTCGTTTGTCAACACTAGTCATTATCAACCGAGGTTGAGGGTTTGCAGTAAAGCTATCTTCATATATAAAAATGTCGTGTCACGTTGTTGGTCCGAGATGGACGCCCTAAAGTAATAAACAGATCTTATTCGAATTTTAAAATATAGGATAGTTTATATTTCATTTTATAGTCCCAATTTTTTTTTTGTAGATTATTTGTTCTATACATAGAGTAGAATGAGTATATGCATCTGTGATTGCCAGTACAAAATTCGAACACATGCCGGGATGAGGTAATTAAATAAATATATAACTATTACAATAAACTCATGGTAATGTAATCAACGGGATACAATTTTACACGTGATATAGCGATATACTTATAGTGATATAGTTTGACGGGCGATGTCGCAGATGGTTGTAAACATATCTTGTGCCCCAAAGTATCCATGATAAGTGATATGATGCATATTTGTATTTTTTTATGTGTCAGGGTGTTATTATATGTTTCTAAGTATTATATTTGTGATTCCTTAGTTGACTGATATCCGTAACACAAGAAGGCTATTATTTCGGAGGTCAATGTATGAGATTTTGTAGGCATTTATAATTGTTACTATTTTAACCTAATATTTTTTACTCATACTATAATCGGGACAGTAACATACGCGGTAGTATGCTTTAAGAAAATTATCTAAAATTACCGTATTTGTGAGCATTTCAAATTTTTTTTTTAAATACATAAATTCACACATCATTTAATACTCGTACATCAAATATACAGGCACAGGACTAACACAAATATTCATGATGTAAATGTTCCTTGGTGGGGAACATTTACATCATGGTAGTGGCTCATAAGATAGAGATACTACTGAAGGCGCTGTTCGGCCCATTTTAATCATTTAAACTATAATAAATGTTATAATATGTATACTTCCTAGTAAATTTTATGTAATCTATACATATATGTTTTCTTGAAAAAAATATTATATAACTTTTGTTCGAAAATAAAGTCTGTCACATATAACAAACAACGTGTATGTAAGAATTTATTTAGACATTTTCTGTTTATTTTTCAAAATATATATAAAATTACAAGCCATTACACAATATTTAAGTTGTAATCCCGTGAAGTAATTTGTAAGACAAACAAACAATGTTTTACTATGCAATCATTATAATGGCATTAGATTCGTCAACAATTGTAAATTACCGCGGCGAATCACGCCATATCTAACGCGGTGACAGATCGCAGTCAATGTCACACAGATCTTTTAAAAAATTCTTATAAAAACTGCAGATCTTAGGATAGTTATGTAGGACTTGTTAGACGACGCTCAACTTCAATTCTCACTTGATTTAAATGCCAAAATTATGTCTTTTCTGCATTCTATGAGAACATAGTATTATATACATATTTTAGTGCCGTGTGTATCATACATAAATGTTATAAAGTAGTCGTCTAAATATTAACAAGTTTTTTGAGTATAATAAGGGTTACTAAGTGGCGCTTTTATATAAAAATAAGCTGTAAATAAAAAAACGAAAAATAAGCTTTGAAAACTTTGTTCTACCAATTAAATAATAAAAATCACTATGATGACTGTGAAAAAATAGGGGTTTGTGCTAGAAAATTTAGGCGTATGTATTTGTGAAAATTGAATCATAAAAAAACACAAAAAAAAACTTTGTTTAAAAAGAATTAAGGGTGGAAAATAGAAGTTATCCGATTCTCCACCCCAGCCGATATGCACATTAAGATTCACGAAAATCGACTGAGCCGTTTCAGAGGAGTTCAATAACGTACACCGTGACACTAGAATTTCATATATTAGATTAAATGAATGTTTTGCATTTCAGACTTCTCCCAGCTTCATCTCCAATTTAAAAAGCATTCAAATATAAGTGCCGACTATTACTTCATTTCTCACACGCATATGGCTTACGACGTACATATGATGATAGCTTGATGGCGCAAATGGTGATCTTATCTTGTACACCAAGGGTCGTAGGTTCGATAATCTCCCAGGAGAAATATTTACATGATGAATATGTGTTTTTTGTACGTCGGAAAGTTAAATATATATTTAAGTATTATATTTGTTATTCCTCTGTTGTCTAAGGCCCGTAACAGAAGCGACTTATCTCGAAGTCAGGTCAATGTGTGACATATGGCGGGAATAAATATCATTATATGTTGTCCATTGTTTTTATAGGCCGCGAAGTACCGGCAGAGTAGAATAGTAGGTACTATTCTTTGAACCAAATTTCGAAGAGGCGACTGAGGTACCAGAACCGACAGACGGTGGTATATCTATCCGAAACAGTGTAGCTTAAATTGCACAGGTTGGGGATGGGCAGCAGCATTGCCAAAAAACATCCCCGGGGCGGAAATTATGGGCAAAATACTCCTTTTTTTTGGGAAACCTTGACACATCCAGCAGTGGACTTCCAATGGCTGTCACGACGATAATGATTTGTTGTCTGGATAACTAACATAAATATAATATAATCCAGTAAGTTAAAACCTTGAAGAAAACGAAGTAGTCATATCATGTAAAAAATAAAACAACGAAGTGTCTGTGATGACCTTTATTTTCTAATTCCACCATCGAAATATCACCATTGTGCCTATTTCATTTATTCTAGTTATTTTTATAGATGAATATGGAAAACTACAGCGTGACCTTGTTACTTCACAACTTGCAATTTTTAGACATTATTTTTAAACTGCTATGTCACTCCATAGATCACGAACAGCAATTGTCGCCAAAGTGATACTTTAGTTCCTTAATAAAAATAACAAGTAAAATGTTTATATTTAGCTTTTTTATTTTAGCGTCTGCAAGCTATCATGCGATGATTTTTTCCCTAAAAACTATCGGTATTGACAGTTTATTTTAATTATATTTTCTAAGCGCATTTTGTGATAAATATGCTATCGCATGAAAAGCTTTTAAGTTGAAAAATACTATATATATTTCTACACAAAATTATAAAAGCTTTCAATATAAAACATATGACATTTATTTTCACAAAAAAAGAAGTATATTACTTCGACTTATCATAAAATAAAATTGCGAAATTCTCTATGACAGCTGTCAGACGTCTTTTAGCAAGCAAGAGTTACATAGTGACAACTTAATATATAGGCAATTATAAAAAAATATGATAGTTAATTTATTGTCTATGAAGTAGAAATTAAATGTAGGTAATATGATACAATATAATAATATAGCAAGAAATACTATGTGCATTTAAGGTTTGTAAGTATACCACCATGTCTAAAAGGCCGAAGACCGCAAGAAGGAGGAATCATTTATATCCAGATAATTTCTGTCGAAGCATCGCTGAAACCGTGCAATCTGTAATCACATCGCCAAAGTAACAGTGCAACTGTCTCGGATCGAATAAGCTACGTGACAATAATATCTACAAGATACGCCGTTATTAAAGCGCATAAATTTAACGGTTATTCTCTAATTGATATTCTACCTGATACCTGCTACTGCTATGCAATTATCTGTAAACCGATGTAGCCTGCAGATTTATTAGGTCTCATATTATGATAGATTTTTGCCTAGAGTACCGTTCTCAACACGAGGTTTATGAACCCAAAAAGCATGGGTATGTTGCAAAAATATGCACTTATATAGATGGAATAGTCTGAAAAAATTGATTTGTTAAATAGATCTTTTATATGGGTGGCTTGCGGTTTTTTTTATTATAAATTTATGATGAAATCTCTTACTTAGGTTTTTATTTGCGTTTTAATATCTTGACACTAGATAGCCTACTCTCAGACGAAGTCAAAGGTGACTAATTCTAGATCTTATTTAAACTAAAACCTATCCATTAGCCCAGTGACAAGGTTACAAGCATCTATATATGTCAAAAGTTTGGATGTTTTAAGGCCAACTGAGGTGCTTTAATTATATTTATTTATATCAATAATGAATCGAACAGAAAACAAACCATAACAATGTGTTTTCCCTAATACTCGTTTATTTCTTAGTTGCATATACTTACTTTATCATACCAGCCATTGGAAGTCTACTGCCGGCCTCCCCAATAAAGAGGGAGTTTTACCCATAATAGCCGCGCTGGGCAAGCCAGTTGGCAATCGTAGAGCGCGCCTTTCGCGACGGGGGTTCTCCTGCCAATTTCACCCTGTGCATTTGAGCTGCAATGTTCAAGATGGATACACCGCCATCTGTCGGTTCAAGTCCCTTAGTCGACTCTTACGACACCTGGTAAAGAGAGAGGTACTACTCTTGGAAACTTGTCCCCTTGCGCAGGACCTGATTTTTTTATTTTTCGCTATTTTATCGCTACAACATTTTGCACAGTTTGGATGTCAGGGAGTCATATAGACTTTTACACAAAATAACAGGAAATCTTCAGCGATGAGATATAACGTACGGACCTCGCGGACAAACGTTATTTAGTTCACACTTCTACAAACTTCGATATTTACCCATTTAGTTTCAACTGTCTAGACTGGGCCTTACTCGTATTTCCTTAGGCTGTATATTTAACAAACAAGACTTAAGTGAGGCGTTGGATGTACAAATTATCATCTGCATGACGTTTTTACTAGTTTACGGTGTAGAAACTGTCTGCCCGTTATTTTGTAATCCAAGGTTCTTGGGCTATTTAGAATTTTATTTAAAAAAATGTAAGGTTATACATAAAAAAAATAGTAGTTTGTTAGGTTTGCGTAATTTCATCATAATAATTTTTGACTTTACGTGGAACGTTATGCGTTTAATAAACCATTATCATGTAATGATTATTTTACTGTATACTGTATTCCTATTCCATTAATAATTGCATTACAAAATTAAACTATTATATTGGATTACAACACTAGCGATAAACAAGCAATTCAGATATCATTTCACGCAGTTTTTATGTTTTATAAATTCGTACCGAAAATTTAATAGAAAAATAAAATAGTATCTACTACAAGCTGATACATATTTCATTTATTAGGGTCATAGGGTTCATGTTGGATGTCCTTTATCTCTATCAACGACAAAACTTACAGAAACTTTCTAAGATTTGTAAGAATTACATAACTAACAAGAACTGTCTAAATTCTCTAACAACGAGAAAACTTACAGAAACGGTCTAAAATCTCTAACAACAACAAAACTTATAGTAACTGTCTAAGATCTCTTACAACGATAAAACTTACAGAAACTGTTTAAGATCTCTAAAAACGACAAAATTTACAGAAACTGTCGAAAATCTCTAACAATGACAAAACTTAAAAATACTGTCTAAGATCTCTAACAACGACAAAACTTACAGAAACTGTCTAAGATAGAGATTGATAGAGATCAATGACAAAATTTACAGAAACAAGTGACAAATACATTACAATAAGGAAACTTTGCAATCGTCACTGCAAACCAAGCATCGTATTACCGTCAAACAAATCATACAACACGCTGTATCGCTGTATACATTATGGTATGATAATAAGGCATGTTATTATCCTACATATCAGAGTTTCGTCCTTGTCACCTGCCACATACCTTTTGTCTCAGTCACTTATTTGCATACTGAGCGCTGCATTGCTGCAGACGCGCGATTTCAATTTACACGCCGTTTCATAAATTTGTTTTGTAATATTCGTCTGAAACGAAGTATAAAATATATACAAATACGAATGATAAAATATATACTTCACTAAATAGTGTTTAAATATATGTAGTTTTGAGACTGTGAGAAGAAATAATCATGAAGATTTTAAACGAGATAACTTTTAATAAATGGTTAAATAGTTTAGAACTCGTGTTTAATAATTATGATTACTGGACAAATACTAGATTCTAAGAATAATTAACTAGTGTATATAAAGTAAAACGCATTGGAGAATTTAATGGTAGTATTTAAACTTTTAAACAGATTATGTTTTAATTTTATTTTCATAGTTGCAATTACATCGCCGTGGAGTACCGGCGAAGTAAAATAGTACCTTCCTCTGTACCAGGTGTCGTTGGAGGCGACTAAACTACCGACGACAGATGGCGGTATATCCATTCGAAAAATCACAACTTAAATACTACAGTATGGGGATGGGCAGCAGTATCCTCGTCGCAAATTTGTGTTCTGCGATTGCCACCACGCCAGCCCAGCGCAGTCATTATGGGCAAAAATCCCCCTATCATGGGGAGGCCAATGTCTAACAGTGGACTTTCTATAGCTAATATGATGTTGATAAATCATATCGATATGTTTATTTTATCGTGTAAGTATCGGAAATGGAATATGACTAAACTGATGAGTTTATGGATAAACGATATTTGGTATATATGTTCCTCAGAGAAGGAAATAGGCACATTTGAGATCGAAAACATTCCGGCAAGAAACTAGTAAGTAAATAGATATTCATGGTATCGAGTTTTAGATTAAAAATCCTATATGCTATTCGATACCAACATTAGTACGATTCAGCAAGTTTGCATAATCTCATTAGTGCTAGCATACTTAGGAGACGCGCGTCTCATTGACCTCCGAAGAGAATGCGAGAGAAAACGTCCGTTAATACAAACTACGTCGACTAGACATCTCCACAAGACAAGTACACAATATACGTTGTTACAGGCGGTGGCAATTTATAGCGAAACCTTGAGGGTTATTGTTCCTTTCTAGTCTGTACCTGTTTGTTCTCTTAGAATTGTGAGGTTGGAATCGCTGGTTTGTGGGATGATAACTGACTTACACAAATACTAACGTTCCGACGCTTGTTAAATAGGAAAAAAAAAGATAAATACAATTGTGGCGCCACGCATAGTAACTCGTTACGTACAACAATAAACAACACGTTACGTCAAAGAATCTGCATCGCGCTTACAAAGTTTTCACAAATAATAATAAATTACTACAACATCTTATACATTGACCAAATTCCGTGTAAGTCGCTTAAAGCACTTGTGTTACGGACGCCAGACAATAGAAGAATCATAAATATACTACTTAAATACATTATTAACAGCCATAGAACAAACACAAATATCATCATCATCATAAATGTTTGCCCTGGGTGGGAATTGAACCAACGAACCTTGGCGCACAAGATAAGATCACTACCATCTGCGCTATCGAGCCCGTCTATGTACTAGAATCTTCGTATATATACTAGAATATACTGGAGATAAATACTGCAGTCGACCTGACTCTTCGCTATTCGCAAATTAGGCGACATTGAACTTTCTCTAAACAATGACCTTAAATTAAACTAATGGAAAAGTTCTTGTAATTTTATGAATATGTTATGTGGTACCGGTATGTTTGATTGGTACCTGCCCTGTACAAGGTATCGTAAGAATCGACTGAGGTACCGGAACCGACAGATAGCGTTATATCCACCTGAAACAGCGTAGGAACATTCTCAACGCTAATTTACGCTCGGAGACTGTCACTAATCTTGTCCAGGCAATTATGGGTAAACACCCTCCGTTTTTGGGAAGGTCTATGTACCTCCCTCCCGACAGTGAACATTCTACGACTCTATGATCACAATAATATTATTATTAATAGTAAATATCATGATTGCGAAAGTTTGTCCATCTTCTTGTTACCTTTTTATAACTAAAAGTCAGAACGGATCTGAAGGAAATTAAACCCTAGGGACATCTTAAAATATTTTAGGTTTTTTAGGCCATTTACTTCATTGCTTATAAAAGATTATATTGTAATTTAATTCCAGAACTCGGAAAAAACCTTAGATGCTGGAAATCTAAGGTTTTTTCCGAGTTCTTTCCGTTTTCCGTGTTAATTGATGATAATTCGTGCTGCTAATCTCTTAACGGAGCGAACAGCAACTGTCATACATTATTTCAAGGAAAGAAACCATCGTTAAATCTTCAATAGACCTTGTCAATTGAAACAATATATAAAGACAATATTTTATAATATTTAAGCGTTCCCAGCCGTGAGGTACCGGCAGAGTAGAATAGTCACGATAGCTGCGCTCTACGATTGCCAACACGCTTGCCTGGCGCGGCATAGCTTGTCCAACAGTGGACTTTCAATAGCTAGTATGATGATGATGATGAAACGTTCCTAAGGCAACTGATCTGAAGAACAAAAATTAATAGGCCTTTCCGAAATATGCCCATAATTACTGCTGGGCGGACGTGGTGACAACCGCAGAGCGAAGCAACGCGACGTGAATGCTTGTTTTTAATGAATATACCGACGTCTTCGATCCCGTTATCCTCATTCTTCTCTAGTAATACCTGGGTTAGGTACTATTCAACTCTAATGGTACCCCACGGCAAATCGCACAGTAGGTCTAAGGAATATCTTGCAAAGTGTGTTAAGCATTCCAACTTTAGAATATAACCTACATTTGAACTCTTCAACATGAGGGATTACGTAACGCGCGGTTTCGTTTCACTTGTAATTTTTAGATATTTTAGCAGTCACATGCAAAATAGTTACTTTTACTTAGCACACTAACGCGAAGACGTTTTAAAAATGTTTTCTCAAACTCAGGTAGTGTTATAACATTGGAATTCGTATTTCGGCGGCTTGGATGAAATAACTTCACTGATAACCTATTGCAGTAACTGGTCTTAATTAGAAATGGATAATTATTACTTCAGAGACTTCAGGCGGGACTAGATATTAAATTTTTTTTAGACTAATATTATCTAAATATAATTCAACTTTTTCTGTGCTGAAACCTTTAAAGTAATTGTTTTTTCCTTATAGATTGCTTCAAACTTTTGAGCATTTGTAGGTAATTAATGTAATTCATTATAATCTTAAACATTGAAGAAATGGCGCTGATATCACAGCATAAAATCAACACTAATAAAAATTCGACGTGTCCGCTCTTGGTAGCACAACGGTGGTACTGTCTCCCGGCATGGGAAAGGTGGAGGTTAATTCCGCCTGAGACCTTGGATAGACCTTGAGGTTGGGTAGATTTTTTTTCTAGTAAATGTTATCATAAATATTTATATGAATTATTTTAGTGTAATATTCTGAGTACCGGCAGAGTAGAATACCTACCCCTGGACGAGGTGTCGTAAGAGACAACTGAGGTACCAGAACTGATTTATAGCGGTATACCAGAAGCAGCGTAGCTCAAATGCTACATGACGGGGATGGGTAGCAGCATTTATTTTGCTAAGTTACGTTCTGCGAGGCAATTGGCAGTGGCAACTAAGGCTACTATGGTGATGATAGTTATGATAAATTCTACGGTAGTTGTTTAAAGTTGCTTCCAAGGTACGTTTATCCGAACAAGTATTTAATAAGTACCCTTGAAGTAGAGACTAAAAAATATTTTCAATACTAGGCGGTAATATATTTTTTTTCAATATTTATTGTATTTTTTTTTAAGTGAACCGTCATACAAATGTAAATGCATGCAGTTTTATTAGTATATATGTGAGACATTTATGAATTACAAATGTAAACGTGACTTATACGAAAAATGTTTTCCATAAAATGTTTGTTTAACAATATTAAACCAATCTCAGGATACGATAAACCGAATCGACCGGGAACGTAAGCTTATATTTAAGATGGCAATCAAATTAAATTCCAATAGATAGGTTTAAAGTACTATGATTCGTTCTAAAGGCTCCCGTCTACTTTCTGTGGAACTTCAATTTATTTATTTTTATTAATAATAAAACCTTTAGGTTATGAGTATACTTGTTGGTAATATCGTAAATTAAGCGATGATCCTTTCAAATATTTCTTAGTAAAACGTTTTCTAATATGAAGTAACATTCGCCTCTCATGACACCTGGTCCATTAAATACAGCCCCTGTTACTTTGAATACCATTGGACGGGCCAGATGCGCTTATGGTAATAATCCTCTCTTGTGCGCCAAAGGTCGTGGGTTCGATCCCCTCTCAGGAAAAATAATTATATGATGATTGTGCTAGTTCTTTGTTTGGATGTTTCATATATGTTTTTAAGTATTATATTTGTAATTTTTCTGTTGTCTGATGCCCGTAACACGTGTGCTTTGGTACACAAGCGGTATTTCAGAGTCAGGTCAATATATCAGATATTGCAGACAAAACTGCAGATAAATTGAAAAAAAATGCCTCGGAAACGTAACGTTAGTTCGCGTCGAAGATTTAATTATTGTTTAGTTTTTATTTTACTGAACTACTTCAATTAAGTTCAATACACACAGATATAAAAATTGACAACTTTGAGCAATGCCAATTACAAAATTTTTATTTTACAAGCAAGCGTACTTCGCGGTATTTAAATACCGACCACATATAAACTTGAATTAAATGGCACCACGTGAAATATATCCGAATATTTTCGAGTTAGTTTCTCTTAACGGACATCGAATATACATAAAGGTAATAAGTTGCCGATGAAAGTGTCATTACACTTGATTCCACCGAGAAAGTTTTCGCTTCGACACCGTCGATATGAGCCGCTAACGGCCTTCTCCCGCTTTATTTCGGAGTTAAGGCACTTGATTACACTTTATATACGTATTTAATTAACTTGTTCTTTTTTAATGGGATCATGCGCGTTTGTTACAGGGTGTATTTATATATCAGGATTCAGGAATGTGTACAGTATTGTGTTATGAAGCTTGAGCGTATGTATGTGATTCTGGACACGACAATTGTTAACCTAATCTAAGATCAAATAATCGGTGTGTATTTAAAGCATTTATATTTTAATGGAAAATAGATGTAACCAAGGTAATAAAAAAATTATAAAATTCTAACATTCGCTAAACCAAGTCAAGATGTTTATTAGTAGCATCGCTTATAAATAGAACGCATCCGATACGATTAAATAAATATATTAGCTTTTTGTTAGTGACTGCGCCCGCGCATGTAGTAAAGTGAACTGTATATTAAGTTCTTAGGGAATTCTAGTTTCCCGGGACCAAAATCAGTTAAAATCCGTCCTGCGTTGGTATGCGTTTTTTGTTGTCCGTACTGAACCTCTTTTTTCTGGTCTTCTTTACAGTTGAAGCTATATATAGTGGGTATCTTGAGCTGTAAGAAAATATTCCATCGCTCCCCGCTCAATATAATTATAGTTCCACACATGTTAAAGACAAAGTGCTAAATAAATAGCAATTTTCTTAATTCCATAGCACATAGATTATAAACATAGGCCCTTTAACAAGTTGGACATGAGAAATGTGAAACCGTGCTCTCTCCAATAATCTAGATCTAACATTTTGCCGGGAGACGCCTAGATTACTATCTTATGGTAATCATATGGACTAACACGACATCTCTGTGTTCACTATACAAAACAAAATTTATAAAGCGCTGGCACATAAATTCGAACTAGTATAATAAAAAAATACAATGGCTCTGAGCGATATTTATAGTCTACACGATAAAATAACTGCTTACATTCAGACGGGCTATACACTATGCCCCTTTGCCACTGTCGTAGTACATATAAAAAAGATAATGTCAAAAGTGTGAACTGGCAAATGACTGATAGTTCTATCAAACGCCCTAAGCTTACATTAGAAAAGTTTGTATCGTCACAAAAGGTTCTATCAGAGTAAATAATTAAAGTGATTGATATCTTCTAATCTTGCACACACAATTCTTTTTCACAATCAAATCAATTTTGTAAACCTTTCTCCGTTTTTTTCAGCTAATCTCCAAAACATATATCTCGATATTGGCAAGAATTTCTTTGGTGGTTAACTGATGTTATAAAAAACGTCTTGGCAAACCGTTATTTTAGAAAAACCACAATGTGTTCAGCCTTAAAACAAATTTTATTGTAAAACACATTTTACATAAAAGGTAATAATGGATATTATTAAAAATATATAAAAAAGTGTTTATTTGCAAATTGTTTATGCTTTGGTTTACTTGGACTTTAGACTTAACTTAAAGTAACTTATTTATATCAAACGATCTACGCATATTATAGTGAACAAATCGTATCGGAACCACTAAAAAATGTCTACAAGGCATTTTATCGATTAAATGCTTTACAAAACATTGCAGTATTCGACTCATTAAGTAAAATGAGCTATCTTTGGACAAGATGAAAGTTATGCCGATGATCGCGTGTTTTCAAGTACTTATTAGTTCCCTCACTTGTTGATAGATGTCATTACTCTCTTACGCGAATCGTACTGACAATATCTCATCGAACTCGATCACTAATGGAGGTTAATCAGACATGGCCTGAATGCTTGCTCTGATTTTAGAGAAAGAAAACTTATAATTGTGTACAATCTGTTTTTTATTAGACTAGGTCGACAAACAAGCAAACAGCCCGCGTGATAGTAAGCGCATAAACGCTCGTAATATCACAAGGACATCACTAACGCGTTGCTAAGCTTGTGACATGAAAATATTATGTCACATTAACCAGTAATTTTACAACCTCTTCTCTTTCAGCCCTTTCTCACCCTTCAAACCGGAATACAGCCATGCGAACACTACTATTTAGCGGAAAAAATACGCGAGAGTGAGGTACCAATACAGACGGCCTTTATTTGAGGTCTACCTCATGTAGACACTGTATTGGTTTTACAAATCACACGGCCCAGCATCGCATGGTTAGTAAGAGAAGAATTGTAAATGATAAATATAATATATTCGTAGTAATTGATTTTGGATTCCTTGATAGTATAAAAATCAAGTATTACAATATTTGTCCTTGCCAGACCTTTCAATGAAGTACACCATTGAGATTAACCCTAGGCAACTATTTTCAAGTGTGGCAATGATGATATTACAAAATAGGCGAGTGTAATTTATATTCTTTCTGATACTGACTCAACACCGTTTTCAAGTTTGACAAATAATAATAATAATAAATAAATTCCCACAACATCTCATACATTGATCTGACTCTGTAATAAGTCGCTTAAAACCTTTGTGTTACGGACATCACACAACAAGGGAATCACAAAATAAATATTATTTATTCACTAAAAATCACTGAAATACATATATTTAATACCCAGACACAGAACAAACACAAATATCATCATACAAATGTTTGTTTTGGGTGGGACACCACGACCCCTGGCGTAAAAGATCAAGGATTAAGGAAAATGCAATGTCACACAAAAAATATAGAAAGTTATATAAACTGAGTTTCAAAAACATTCTAATAAACATTTGAAGATGCTATAAACAAATGCGGTTGCTACTCGTTCCAGGTGTTAAGGGAAATCGCGATGTTCATTTGTTCGAGGATTCTTGTGAAATGACATGATAAGCTGCCAATGTCAAAAACGTAAATTAGATATTTGAATTGACTGCTAGTACGACCAGGTCTGCGAGTGGGCGCCCGCCGCTCAAGGTGACTACTACACTGACCGGTCGCATTCCACGAGCGTACTTTGTTTTTTTTTACCATTGTTGCCCGACGCTAGAAACGTTTCCACCCTTTTTGAGGATTACGCTTGTGTTTACTGAGACTCAACCCAACGTATATTTATTTTTAGATGCTAATATAGTTACCAAAGCCAACTTACGGAAAATACTTTATTTTATGCTATAAAACTCTCTAAGGTTTATTTTCATGACAGAGAAGAATGCTATATATTCTCAAGCTGTTGTGTAACGCTTGAGAAAATCGGATATATAATTGAATTTGTTAAAGAAGGGCGTTTGCTCGCTATGTTTTGATAAATATACGTTTTGTGGTAGACTAGAAACTACATAATTATTAAAGTAATAGTTTGTTTTCTACAGTATATAAAAATATATGAAAATGCACAAAATCAAATGTAGTTTTGACCATTTTTCTTATTTAAAACTATGAAGAACGGAATAAAATTGGATTGTATTTTTTTAATAATCTATTCAATGGCATAGGGTTAACAACAAACATTCTAGGACGATTCTTACTTTAAGAATACTCAGAACAATAATCCTAGGAATTTGCTAAGCCAGAAGCCCAAACCTAACCTATATAATTCTTGCTTGTGATAATTTCAGCAAACAATTATCACAAGTATCACCTGACCCAATAACGTATAATTAATTAAAATGCCATTACCTCCCGTGATAGTATTTGAAAATGGCGCACGAAAAAAGATGGCTGTCGCAAAAAGCGTAATTACATGTAAACGCAATCTTTCGACGTTATTCACCGCGTGTTTGGGCTGCGTGTATGCAAGAGGCGATCAGTTTTCACCATTAACATTCTTTAAAAAATCTTCACAAAACAAACATCAAATAATACAAAAAGTTTGTTAAAAAATAAAGTATAAAATAAAGTCAATGTGTACATACACATATTTATTACATTACATATTTCTGCACCTAAGAAAAACTAAAACATATTTTTTACTGTCTGCCATATATTTATGACATTTTCATAGCGTAAAAAAATAGTCCTCATTAAGTGATGACTATTTTTTTAAGTAAGTATATTTATTAACTATATTCTTAAAAAGGTAGTAAAATGAAATGTATAAAATTTTTATAAGTCAATTTGTTTGTAGTTCACTGATAGCATAATATAATGTCAGATAATACTCGTAAAAGGCTCAGGAACATAACATTTTGACTTTCAAACGAATTGTAAACAGCCCAGCATTTAACCGTTTAAACCGTGAAGTACCGCCAGAACCGTAAGGTACAGGCAAAGTGAAATAGTACCTCACCCAGGTATCGTAAGAGGCGACTAAGGTAAGGCGAGGCGTAAGAAACCAGAACCAGGTGGCGATATATCTATCCGAAACAGCTTAAATGCACAAAGCGGAAATGGGCAGCAGCATTACCGACGCAAAGCTACGCTCTGCGCAGCAATTGGGCAAATTCCCGCTTTCTTGGCAAGGCTTATGCCCAGCAGTGGACATTTTATGATTGTTATGATGATGATAATGATGAGCATCGCATACCAAACTCAGTTTAGATAAATCATAAACCAAGCACACTCTAGAGAGGTTATTTGAAATATCCACAACTTCTAAGTTTAAACAGGATTCATATGTAAAGTCGACAAGTCGAAGAGCGACCTTGCATAGCTTTTCCCAGGGTCATGGGTCGAGTCACCGGGGTTACCGATAGCCTTTTCACTTCGACAACGTCATATTTCAAACAGGTATACATTTGCTGTGCTATCTAAAAATAACCTGAACATAAACCGTTCTGTGTCTACAAATAGATGGTTAAAACTAGAAAGCAGTATTTTAATTTTCAAGTCAAACCTTTGGATAGATATGAAGACGCTTTCTTCGATACTAATGTTTAACGATCATATAATTGAGTTTTAATTTTTTTTTTTCGATTTACTTATGAATTGATTTTGTATGCACGAAAAGAAGTATATAGTACATAGAGCCACTATGTACTTCTTTCCTCCATTAACTTTTACTGTATCTATTTTCATATTTATCTATACGCTCATTTTCTTTAAAAGGGTATGCACTTTTTTCGCTTTCCATATTAATACATAGATAGTAAATAAGCAGCTTAAAAAACTTGTGTTATATGAGATATCAAACAACTAGGCACTACAAATATAATACTTAAATATATTTATTTTATTCTATCACCCAGTCGCAGTACAAACACAAAGAGTCATCACATAAATGTTTATCTTGGGTGGAAACCGAATCCACAACCTCCGGCACATGAGATAGGAAAGACCGAATGCGCCATCGGGCCCGTACATATAGTCAAGTTTTTTTTAAGAATATAAAGAAAGAAACTTTCTTCCTTCAAATATCTTCTAAAGTATACTTTTGTATACCAAGGTACCTTTGCCATGAACTTGTTAACCAATAAATAAAAATTTCCATACGCCCTCAAAGAGAAGCTACCATTATCAAGGTAGATACTGCTTCATAGCTTAAGCCCCAACTGACTAAGTAACCCTCAGCTTTCACCAGGTCGGCACAGGTCAAGTGGTCAGAGAATAGCCCACAGCCTTCTCACTATTCTAAGATTGGCTAGCATAAATTGCTTTAGTACATACTAAATGTAATAGCTATATACTGTTTCCGTCTTTCACATAACAACGTGCATGAAGGCGACTGTTAAGGTTCCTATTGTCAGCTGTTTTCCACTTATTAATAATAGTTCATTTACTATGAGGATTATAGCTTAGGTTGGGTGGCGGAGTGTTTACTGCCATTTGCGTAAGTCATTGGAAACTTGTGGAATTGACGTACAGTAAAACCCGCTTAAGATGATTTTTCAGAGACCCTACCAAAAACGCGTCATAAACAAGAAAGCGTATTATGCGGTTTAGGTAAAATAAAACGTACTACATAATATTATGTATTTTTTTGTAATTTTGGTACGTTGGATAGGAAGGGTGGATATTAAATTATACATTAAGGGATTGTGTATAATTATATTACTTAAAAATAATTAATTATTTTGGCAAGATTTTGATGCATCAGCAATTAAAAGATTTTCAACATAATTTAACTTTTGCAGTGCGTCTTCGCTTTGATCCAAAGGAGCTACTACATAATGTTTTAAATCATTAACAGCTGATAATGCCTGGGCATTTGACAAAACCGGAGCTGACTCATCTTCGTCTTTATCATTATCACTTAGGGCCTTTTTTGGTGTGTTGTTCGCATCCTCAATAAGATCTTGGGTCGTTACATTGTTGTCAATGGCAGAATAACCAGAAAAACTCTGCAGTAGCTGATCGTCTTAAACGGGTTAGTTGTAAGTTGTATTAGAACTGCTCAAAATCTTATTGGATGTGACTAATACTAATAAAATTATGCAATTAATAAGAAACAAATTAATTAAAAAATAACAATGAAGTAGTAAAATACAATCTGTAATGCTACATTTCTGGATTTAAAATATCTAACTACTTTTACGATTAAGGAAAGTAATACATATAACACAAATTCATTAAACACAAATCGCCACGAAAATTGTATATTGCGTATTAATCTTGCCAATTAGAAAAATACTGACTGAACAAGTTTATTCCAAAATTATTGGAATCTAAATTATTATTTATTATTCTTTTTAGTTACGCAAGCCTCTGAATCAACGCAACAACAAAAAATAAATCGTCCACTACGGTTCTCGTAATAAAATGCAGTGGTTAGCCCATCCATGGGCTGTATTGCGAAGGTCCATTTACCGTGGTTACAGGGCTTTGCAAGTGACGTCGTGGTTGGGTGACGACTCGACTGTTATATCACGATTTGGGCATAGTGCAATCAGGGATATATTCTATAACGATAAATCTGTACAACAATATTGACACTAGGGTGTAATTATAATAGCTGAGCGTACCTACTTATATAAATTCATAAATATGTCTGTCTGTTTATTCCC
Source organism: Heortia vitessoides (assembly GCA_020976665.1). Classification (NCBI taxonomy): domain Eukaryota; kingdom Metazoa; phylum Arthropoda; class Insecta; order Lepidoptera; family Crambidae; genus Heortia; species Heortia vitessoides. The sequence continues at coordinate 7,429,580 of JACJUM010002809.1, forward strand.
AATGGGTTTGATATATAGGAGTTTTAAATACTGAAAAAACCCCACAGATCGCAATGTAAAATGTAGTCAATTTGGACAGTCAAAGAAAACTAGTATATATATTTACTTCGGATCTGTTTAGTAAAAAATTACGAGAAGGATTTAACAAGATAAAGATTAGTTATTTTAATTTAAATTATATAAATGAATAGAGTACATAAGTAGTATTCAAAATTAAAAATAGTTTGTAAGGTAAGCAACAAATATATGCACTAATCTACGCGCTATCTGCATAATGTCGCGCTAAGGTTAATAAAAGCATAATAACAGAAGGCACAGAAAAATAATAACTGGCCTTCGTCTAGAATATACTGTGTATTTAAAAAAATAGTTAAGTATATGATGAAAACTTGGTTAAGCTAATCCTCACTATTAATTCTCGAAATCAATATGCACGAACCAGTCTTTCCGCAGAAAATATATATGGTAACATTAAAAAAGTAACCCGTATCGAGTCATTATCATTATTATATCATCACACCAGCCATTGGAAGTCCACTGCTGGACATAGGTCTCCCTAAGAAACGGGGAATTTTGTCCATAACTGCCGCGCTGGGCATGCGTATTGACAATCGTAAAGCGTAGCTTTCGCGACGGTAATGCTGCTGCCCATCCCCACCCAATGCATTTGAGGTACACTGTCTCGGGTGGATAAACCGACATCTGATATAGTGAGAGGTTGTATTTTACTCTATCTAGTATCCGGTACCTCACGGTTTACCTATTGAGTAAGTACAGTATTTTGTGAATTCCTCACAGAAACGAACCCAACAATCTATATTTAATTCAATTTCACAGCACACAGCAACGGAACTTATTAAAGATGTTAGCAAAAGATTCAATCAGCGACATCAACCGTTACATCTCTGACATTGTGGTCCCCGATTCAATCGATATTGCATTCGATTACGCAACCGCTCACATCGATTTTCCGGAAGAACCGATTCGTAGTAATTGGCCAGGCCGCAAGTCGGCCAAGAGCTTGACAAATCGGGCAACGTTTTTGTTCCTTATAAACGCCTAACTCTGTGAATATCATACTGTATCAGATGAAGTAAATTTTTGAATTCCATATATTGTAGGGCTATATATGTCGTAAGTCGTCTTCTTCCTCCTTAAAAACCTCGGTAGCTATAGTAACATGAAGTTTGCCTGAGACGGTGAGTCTAGTTACAATGTCCGAGCAAGCTTAGTGAAGATGTAATGATAAAAGTACTTAACTTAGTAAGCGGTTGAAAATGTTTTTTTTCTGTAAAGTAACTTATTTTTGAATGGCTGAATACGTCGATCAGAGACGCCTCCCATTTTTCTTACCTGAGTGTACAGTACTTTCTTATTTAGTACCTAACTAGGGTCGATATTGGCGTATTCTGTATTAATTGCCACTTTTAAAGGCATCTATCAGTTTGCTTGTTTTAGTTGCGTTTAAAAGTCACTCAGCTCATGTGTGTAATTAATAACCAATAATTGACTCGGCGTTAACCATTCGGAAATAAAAAAATATTTAAAGCTGAGGGTTATTTATTATTACTTAAGATTTTTTAAGGTTAAGTCAGCAAAACTACTTGGGTAAATCTTTAATAAAAGACTGTAAAGCTTGCACCTTAACTTAGCCGTGAGATCTTTCAAAGGATCAACTACTACAAAAAATATCTTTAAAGAGCTAAATATATCACTCTCTGCCTTTTAAAAGACCACGCTACATCGATTATCCACCTTCACGCACTAAGCTTCCAAATGTGAATTCCTTCGCCTAAAAAACATTGTAATCTCGAAAAAGGTTTGACGCAACATAAACCTCTACAAAAAATAACAAAAAAGGCATTGAAATACCAAAACACGGGCACGCGATCGGGAACCGAACCTGCGCTATTAACGTGCCGGACACACCTACCTGTCCAAAAAAAAACAACAACCTCGACCAACATACAGGCAAGATGAGAAGTGTTTTGTTTTAAAGCTGGCATTGGTTTGCGTCAATACTTCTTTTTTGTAATACTAGATATTTATATTACATTTATATTTTATCTGTTTAATAGATCGTGAGGCGCATTTTTAATGAGCTATAACTTATTTTATTTGTACAACAAAGATATTTTCTCATATCCGGAATGTAGGTGTAAGAAAAAGAAAAGTAAATTCTTTTGTCTGTTTGTAATTCCTAATTAACTGATTATGCCAAAATGATTATAAAAATATATTCGGTACTCACATAAATAAATTCGTCTGTTTGTTCTGGCTAATATCAGAAATGACTGGACTAATTTTAGCGGGACTTTCATTGAAATATATGTTCACTGAATAGTTAATTTTTAGTTTTTATCATAAAATAACTACGGATACTTTTATTATTTACTATTCTCACAAAAACGGAAGCTACGCGGCTTTCCTAGTTAGATATTTCTAAAATATTTAGGCACAGAGAATAGGCTCGCGGAGCACCACACCGCTTGTGTGCTCATTTGTACACAGACTTGATTCAAAACTAGTTTAAAGTTACCCGCTAGCACTAAATATTTGAGATAAAAGATAAAACTTGCCCGATAATAATACGACGCAGTGTAACAGCAAACGGTATATTGTATTTATTAGTGGTTGCTAACTGGATACTAAATATAACCGGGAGACAGAAACACGCTGCTTTATGCAATTTAGGCTTATCCTTCTTCATCATCAACATCATCAACATAGCGGCCGTAAAACGTCCACTGCTGGATAAAGACCTTACCAAGAAAGTGGGAACTTTGCTCATAACTGCCCCGTTGGCAATCGCATTGGTCTTTTCTGATGCATAAACTCAGTCGCCTCTTACGACAGTCAGGCAGGGGAGGAGGTACTATTCTACTCTGCCTGTACCCCACTTTTTATTTAATGCCAAATTTTATAATACACAATATCAATTTCGGAAAATAATATGACAAGCCCGATGGCGCAGATGGTAGTAATCCTGTCTTGTGCGCATGAGGTCGTGGGATCGATCCTCATCCAGAACAAATATTTATATGATGATATTTATGTTTGTTCTGTATCTGGGTTTTGAATATGTGTATATGATTTCTCTGTTGTCTGATATCCGTAATACAAGTGCTTTTAGCTTATCACGGAATCAGGTCAATGTATGAGATGATGTGGAAATTTATTATAACAACTATACATTTACAAGGCGCGGTATTATATACTTGAATGAGGTGATCAAAGCGTTCACTACATTTAAACTATTAAATTGTCAAACAATCCTACTTGCATAGTAAAGAATCGGTCACTATAGTCTATATATTTCCGGCTCAGAGTAATCTCCAGAGCATTGCTAGCGTATCATCAACCTTGTGACGTAAGGATATGTCATTACCCAATAATTTTACAGTTTCTTACCAATGTTCAAACCAGAATACAGCAATTTGTAAATTTATCTGTAGGAAGATATACATTCAGACGTCTGATATCCACAGATGGATATTGGACGTTGGACGTCTACAGATGGATTGCATGCAGTGGATGTCCAATGGCTGAAATAATGATGCTGGTAGTGTGGAATACTTTTTTTTTCACAACGAAATATTACGCGTTTTAAACGCAAACTTCCTTTTAAGTTATTTATAGAAAAATGGGACGTTGAAGTATTAAAGAAATATATATGGCTTATTTAATTTAAATTAGTAACGTCTGAATACTTAATCAAGTCACGGTAATCACATACACTTGTTACATAACATGCATTACTGAGCGAAGAAATATCTGCATTCGTATAACGTAATGCATAACAATGACATTTATAATAGAGATTTATTATCTCTAAGATGTTATAAATGAAAAACAAATTTGTATATACGACAGTCATATAAATACTTAGTTTAGTAATACGAATATGTGACGGTCTGTTAATTAATACAAATAGGCTACAAAATATTTATCGTATTTCTATCAGTCTACATTGCGGTGAGTTTGCACAACAGACCGACAAACATGTCAGTAAACTCTCAGTAGTAAATAAGGCATTTAGCACATATTATAAAACGTTTGTACACTTAAATTATTCAACACAATTTTTTTTAGGATAACGAAGAAATTTAATCGCTCTTGTGTTTTGTTTTATTTATGAGGCCCAAACTTACTTCTTATTATAAAAACAATCAAAGTTTAAAATTAAAAAAAACGTAGATAAACTAAGAAAAGAAGATTTTGCCCATAATTACCGCGCTGGGCAAGCGTGTTAGCAATCGCATAGCATTTTACACTGCTTCGGGTAGATATGCTGCTACTTGTCGGTGCCGGTACCTCAGTCGCCTTTTACGACACCTGATACAAGAGGAGGTACTCCGCCGGTACCACACGGCCTTCGTAGTAAATAAATAATTTATAATATATACTATTAAAGAATCTCGGATTATAAGTCGGAACAAATTTTTAAATAGAATAAACTTTAGTTTATTCTATTTAAAAATTTGCAGGTATGCACCTCCTTAGAAACAGACATTTTTACGCGAGTCAGTCATATCCCACAGAAACTTTACATTTACGTAACAACATGTTGAAGGTATTTATCACTTTCTTTCTTTCGTTTATATTCCTCCTAAATTATATATAGTGACGCAGTAAAGAGTTAATATTCACGGAGGCCGACATAGGAGCGCTCACTTTTACCGCGTATTAACATGCACGCGAGCGACGGTGAAAACAATCGATTTGTCAGACACTCCACAATGTATTATGTATTTACTTTCTCGATTGCAAACCGCTCTTGACCTGGAAGGCTTTCCAAATTATCTTAAACTCCACTAAAACATGTGTTTTTTTGCAAACATAAATGTGAAATTTATTTTATGTTTTTAACCTTGGACCTTGGATACCTTGATTTTAAATTATTTATAACTTTGAGAAACGGTGTTTTGATGTTGTTTTGTATAAAAAAATCTGTCTCACTATCAATTTAGACATTTAGACGTCCGGCGTCTTATTGTCTAAAGGTACCGGAACCGATAGATGGCGGTATATCCTACTGCGGCGATGCGTAGCCGCTTCTTCATCAAGAAGCCACGCTTTGCGATTACCACCACCCGCGAGGTAATTATAGGCAAAAATCTCTTAAATGGTTAACTTCTTAAACCTCATACTTGATAGTGGATGTCCTTAGACTGATAATGATATGCTATATATATATATATATATATATATATATGATAATCTATACCAATATCAAGAAGGTTTGTCTATATTTGTAAAATAAATTTAAATTTGTGTAATCATTCAATTCGCAATATCGGATGTTGTCCGACGATTTTGTATAAATGTATCACCTTTACAGTATCTAGCATCCGGCTCATAATTTATATTCAACAAAAGCACTCAAGTGCGACTTGTGAAATGAATACATTTATAATTGATCTGTTTTCTCTTTAAATTGTATACTGGTGGAGTTCCTACTAACCATTGTTCCTTGTTCCTGTACGACGGAGCCGATGTTTAATTGCAGGCTTAATTCCATTTCCGATTTCAACTCTATTCATCTGCATCGATTAGCATGGAAATATCGATACTCGTCATTATTGCAGTACTCACCACGTAGTGTTGTATCCATAACCATTGAATATGAAATCGATTATCTTTGAAAAATATTTGTCTATCATTAATATTTTTTTTGTTTCATAAAATACTAAAAACTAAACAATTGGACAGGAATCAGAAACATATTTTTAGTAATACATAAGTAAATGATAAAATTTTAGTGACTTCACCACAGAATCATATGTATTCTAAACTATCTAGAGATCAGTTGGTCTATCATTTTCTATATTTGTACAATAAAACAATACCATGAAGTTTCCGAAATTGTTCAATAAACCACAAAATTAAATTTAATGAAATAAATAAATTCAATTATAGCTCGCTTTTAAAAATAATTACTTACTGCAAACTTAGCAAACAGTATGTTTATTAGTAAGCGAAACCTCGCGAAGCTTCTTATGGGCTTGATTAAGAAAGTTATTGAAAGACTAACTAAACTAGAATGTGTGGTACAAGAAATCTTCACTTTACTTGTATGTTCATCATGAAACAAATATTGAGACTACAAATTGAGATACCAGCTATTATATCTATCAAGTTGGTTCAAACTGTATACAGAAAGCAAAAATGTATAAAAATCTGTACATTAATTTTAGAAATACATTCCGGACCTACTATGTGACACCATTTTTTATATAAAATGATGTCGTAAATTGACCACACCTCGAGCTCTTTTTAACCATACATCACTACGTCCACAACACACCTTATATATATTTATGCATTAAATTATGACCTAACCTCTAAATTTAAAAAAAACTTCACGAGAACCAGTCTTCAAGGTTCAAAAGATCCAAGATATGACTAAGATAGTAGAGACATCTTAATGGTGACGAGGAATCAGAAACAGGCTAATAATACTTAGGTAAACTAGCTTTAGCCTAGACAACAAGTTGGTGCCGTGCGCAATGTATAGACAGCAAAATAAATCACTTTTGGTTTGATGTCAATCAATAGGGACATCTGTCGTTGGGTTCAAAGGAATATTATCATCTTACGCAAGAGAAGTAAAATTTCACTTAATAACTGTACAATAGTAGGTCATATTTACTTTTTTGCCTAATGGATTTATTAATTAGTAACTAGATTCCATAAAAGTCTCATAAAAGTAGAGATGTTGAGAAAGACAAAAAAACTAGAACAATAATTATAACAGAAATGTCATAAAACACTTAATCAAAAGATTTTATACAGCCATACTCACCTAAGATGTGCCATTAATTTTTTTTGCTAACTGTACGCAATGACCAAACTCTTTACATGGTGTTTAATTTACCGCATACTATCAAACAATCTTGTTGATAAGAATGCAAACCATTGTAAACATGTATTTTAGCGCCATAGAAATTTTAAACTTGTAATACTAGCTGTATTACCTCTTTACGTTGTTAATAGTGAAGTAATTAAAAAGGTTTATAGCCAATGTAGGATTTAATCAAGTTGACTTGAAACGACGCTATTAACCTATTTTTTCAGTACCTATGTAGGTAGAATTGAACGTTCATTTTCGATTTTATGAACTGCATTTATGTTGAATACACAATTATTATTACTTTGTTAATTTATAGACGAAATTAAATGGGTGATTAAAAGTTGGACATACATAATTATGAATTTCGCAAAATAACATTGATACCGAATACGTTCCTTTTGAAACACCAATAAAAATACTGATTTAATAATACATATTGTTCGATTCAATATTATTGAGTTATATCGATTGATTAATGATGGTCAATCTTTCAATACAAATCGACGCGGGTGAACCAGGTATATTATTTTACAGCCATGGTTTTTTTCTCGGCTAACCTTTACAACGATGTCAAGGCAGAAACGTGCATAGTGTTAATGAAATATTTGCTCTGCAATAACAAGTACTTTGTAAAGCCTTTAAATGGAAAAAAAAACTAAATTAGGATACATTTTTGTATACCTACTACTTTATTTGGTTTGAATGTACGCACATGAAATAACAGCTTATTAAGGTATATCGGCCCATATTCGATTATCGATTTAGAACGAGTCTTTAATTAATCTTTACTAATATAATATTGGTGTCTTATATCATTAGTGATAAATTTATATTTATACTGACAAATTATTAAACCAAGAAATATCTCTGGTTCACAGATTAAAAAATAAAAGATTTTGACACCTGTCAGAAATACGCACCAATGGCGCAATGTCTAAAATTGCGGGTAGCTGTCCCGTAACTGGCCAGCAATTCGGAGGTTACGTGGATAAACACTGGACTAGCAGCTTTCTCATGTTTATATTTCACACGTTTTCGAACTGTACCGACGCGTTTACACGGACGCTGTGATATAATAAATGATTACTTACTGTGAGAAAACTTTTGAATGCCTCTATTTGGACCGCATGAAATGTCTAGGAATAGAGAAAGCCACTGGTGTTTGTAATGCCAGCTGCTTGTAAAGACAGCAATGTGTAAATCTGGATTCATAATAGGAAAAATCTAAATTTTCTGCTATAGAGAAACTACACTAATTGTTTATGAACATATTTTAAATCCATTTCTAACTATAAATTTGCCTTTTTCATAAAAGGACAAAAAAAATATTACGTAAGTTAAAAAATGTCACTAAGAATGATGTTTTAGAATACAAAACACCGTTTTGGTTCTCAAAGCTGTCTTTTGTATACGTTTATCTCAATAATATATAATAGAACTATTCAGCTATAATTTATTATCAATAAATCATATTAATTCTTAACTGTTGACTTCTATTAGCGAACAATTCCAGGCGATAATTAAATTTTGTAAAAAAATCATAGACAATCTTTTCTTCATCACTTATGATAGATAGATGCCCATTAATATTTTTAAATAAGTAAATAATCAACTAACTTGCACGATAACAACGCGTGGGTTCAGAGAACGGTTTAACAAAAAGACGAAGGTTAAAAAATTACGTCTTGATTGACAACATAACAAATTAATTCGCGCAAATTAACTGTTTTTTAAGGCAAACTTTGTAATTATGATCAAATTAAACAGCAACATTTCACAATCACGCATCTCAAAGAAAATTATGACTGCCTAATTATATATAGTGGATATTGCGATTATTAAAATGTGGAGTCTCGTACCTTTATCATAATACTCAATGTAATGAGTGATAAACCACGCGTAATTATTTATTGTTGTTGTTTAACTAGCAGTGTCTCGCGGTTTCACCCACGTTTAATTGTTTAACTTTCATGCTAACTTTGCACCCCGCTTTAACCCTTTAAGGGATGATTTTCGATAAAATATTTTACATGTGTTTCATGACTTTCAATGAAAAATCTTTATATTGAATTTAATACGAATAACTTTAAAAACAGCGAAGTTTCATACAAACTTTGCACCCCTGTTATACACTTTTCGTGGGAGAATATTCAAACACCCTTTCAACTATGAAAGGAGGAGTCTCACGTATCACGTAGAAGAGTACTAACTCCTCTACGTGATAAAACGCAAAGTTTCGAGTTTTTAACTCTTTCAGTTTAGGCCCAGCGTGGATATGTCAGTCAGTCAGCTTCTCAAATTATAGATATATAGATATATGATAAATTTTATAAATAATATACTTATTTTTCGAACCTAATATATATATCTATATATAATATATTATTCTTACATAGATCTGGATGAAATATGGCACTAAGATTAGCGGTAGCATGGAATAACATATAGGCTTCTTTTCATGCTGGAAAGGTCTGACTTTTTATTTTTCTTTTAATTCAACTACTTTTTCCCCGTTTGAAAAGAGTTCCTCAGGGTTGAAATATAAAGTAAAGACCACACAGATAAAGTAAAATCGCGAGTGGAAAGAAATCTACAGATAAGCAAATGTATTTTAATTGATTTTTATCGCAGAATATTGATTCAGATAAGTTTTTGGGTTGAGCACTTGATTTCGATTTTGCAGTACGTAAATCCGAACAATCCATCGTGAGCCCGCATCGTGGCTCCTGGCTAGTACTTTTTATTCACCTATAAGGACAAAATTAATTGCTTAGGCATTTAATTTCATATACATTTTTATTTCATGAGTACTTACAAGTTAAATATCCGTTATCATCCAGAAGCACGAAATCTGTAAAAAAAAAATAAAACTATTTATAAAATTATTAAAAAAAAACAAAAATATGTTGCAAACACGTATAAGAAATAGTTGTGTATGGATGTCACAGAAGTATCGGCGAGTCGGGTCGCGCATCTCGGGAGAAAGCTATGCCCTTTTACGGGCGCATCGTAACGATAAGTAGAATGGGTACATCCTATGTTCACCACAAAAACTACACTTGAAATATGAGATGTGTGTGTTCTAACATCCTAGTCATATCGTAAATACGAAGAAAGATTTACTAAATTTCAACGAGTTTGATAATTTACGAGTATACTCCTATAAATATAGCGTGATTTGAATGACAGATGTCTATGTAGTGGCGATGTACGAGATATATTTTGGCACTATGGTATCTGTTATTAATGTTGTTTGTATTACAAAGATTTTACTTATATATTGTATAAAATTAAGACAAATAAATATTCTTACCATTTAAAAACAATTGTCATTTTTATCAGGCTTAAGGACTATAGTAACACGATCGTATACAGATGTTCTCTAAAAATCCTATTACGAGTTCAAATTTCACACTTGACCCATATTCGCGGTAAAATAGTACCTATCTCTATATAAGGTATCGTAGGAGATGACAGGGTTACCGGAACCGATAGATAGGTGGATTATCCCTTCAAACTGGCGTAACCCCAACTCAATAGGGCGGGAATAGGCAGTAATATCCTCGTCGTCATGCTAAGCTCTGCAATTGATACCACCTACTTGGAGAGGGCTATGGCAGATATAAAGTAGAATAGTTGACGTCCTACAGTTAATATGATTGATATAATGATAATCACTTATAAGTACTTCGTAATAAGACATATTCTTGAACCGACCTAGGAAGAAGTGCGGAGACGCAACCATATTATTCGGTATTAAAAAAGGTTTTATATAACCTTTTATAATAGTTAGAGATTGCTCGATTATAACTTACGATACATAAAAAAGTTTGTTCTGGTGTGCTGCTCCGTTCATTTATTTATTACAGGAACAACATTGTAAAACAAATCATTAATACCAAATTTCCCTATTTCCGCATTACTCCACTAAGTAACTACATAAGTGCTTAGCCCGATTGCAACAATTCAATTATAAAAAATAATTAAAATGAGAGAATATGTTTATCACTTGCAAATCCAAACACGTAGATATATAATGCACGTAGTTTTCTTTAGCAAAAAGTGTTACCTAGTAATGATAATGTTTTTGTAATTTTATTACACCAGGTCGGCAAACAATCGTTCAGTATCTCATAATCGTCTTCGCCTATAGACGCTCGTATTATCACAAGGCTTTCGAAAGTGCGTTGCCAACCTTGCGACTTGAAGATAATATGTCACACTACCCAGTAATTTTACTACTCTTCAAACTGCAACACTAGAATGCGAGCACTGCTATTTGCCGGTAGAAATAAGTGAGTGACGTTTAATGCAGGTGACCTTTGTATAAGGTCTACCTCATACAAAATAATATAAAAATATTACGTGTCTAAATAAAACTAAAGACGCTCAATTGCATGTGGTAAATATATAATAGAAAAAAGTCTAAGTAGTGGAAGTCATTTATGCACAAGAGATTTTTTTTAGAACATAACGATAGTCTAATATTATAAGTAAGCAAAAATATTTACATCGCTCGAGGCATTTCGACAACCAAAGAGATATATTAGAACCTCGATAAAGCAAGCTTTGAACTCTCACACCAAAACTATTACTAATAAACTGTAATCTTATTTCGACTTATAACAACATGTTACAAACCTTTTAGTAATTTTTTTTGAAACTTATAACAATCACAAGGATGTTTTTTAATTAAATTTTTATGTACGTATAATGTTACACTAAATAAATATTTAGTTTTGTCATCATTTAAATCAATTCTGTTTATAATCGTGTTGTGTTTAAGGAGGTAAAGACAGATTATTTTTTCTACATCTACATATTAGCAAAGTTGAAATATCTGTTTGTTATACCAAAATAATAGTTTTTTTAAAGAATCTTTTATAAACATTTAAAATGACTCTGTGATAAATCGCTTAAAGCACTTGTTTTACATACAAGATAAAACCCACGATACAAGATAAAATCACTACTAACTGCTCCAACGTTCATGTCAATTTTATAAGTACCGTACATACATGCCAGTATGTAAGGTACTTATAAAATAAGTTTTTAAATTGACGTCAGTCTGTTTGCAAAAAACTCCGAAACAGTTCAAAATTCTTTTATGTTTGAATAATAAATTTCAGTCTATGTACAACATGCTGCATAAAACTTTTTTATAAGCAATTTTTTTTTTATTTTTCATGCAAATATTTTGAAACACATAATTTTAAAGATAATCCAGACTTTTTTTTATGTATATTAAAGAAGACAATTTTTTTCAACACAATCTGTTAATTAAGTGTAAAATACTAAAAAAATTGTATTCTGTCGATTTGTAAACAAGCTAACCATTCGATTGCCCATCAACACGTTTTTTTTAAGTGATCCGGATTGATCAATTTACAATCAATAATTGATTACTCCAATCCCAATTAAAGACAATTAATGCCTCATTTACAAACGAAATCAATTATCACTTTCCAATCTCCCTCTTGAGCTTATAAGGTCTCGATGTTCGCAAATTTTACAATCATAATTTAAGTCGCCTCAACAGTTAAATTAACATCGGAGAATTTTAATAGGCTTATTTTTCTCGAATAATATATATCGGTATTTGTGGGCCCACTTTCTTCGACATTTAGCGTATTTTTTAGGTTAATGTCTTGGTTTGCGGTCGGCACAATTCAATGAAAGATCATAAAATAATCATGAGCAGTATTTCCGACGGTTCTATTTAAAAATAAATATACTCGTAATATATTTACACCTCCTTTACTTTGATATGTCTGACTCCGAGATAAGTAGCTAAACTATTTGTGTTAAGAACATAAGACAATAGAATCATTACAAATAGAATTCTTAACATCCAAACATACCACAAACACAAATAGTCATAACGAAAATTGCTTGGCTGATGATCGAACCCGTCGTGGGTTTGGCGCACTAGATAGGCCCACGGCCATCTGCACCATCGCGCCCGTTAACTTCTTGTGATTTATTGAAGATATATTGAAATATAAACACTATGGTTTACCGTCAATGTAAAATCAAGTAGATTCCAACTGTATCAAGTGTCGTAAGAGGCGATTGCAGTGCGGGAAATGTCGTGATGGGAATGACAGATAACGTTATATCCTCCCTAAACTGCGTAGCTTTAACGCAACAGGGTTGTGAAGAGTAGCAGCGTCCTAGTCGTGAAGCTATGCTGCGATGGGCTCCATTATATTTTTTCTATGATTTAAGCTGTCTGACATCGTATATATTATAATACCGCTTAAGATTTCCGCGCTAGACAGGCGTGGTAGCAATCACTTTGCGTCGAGAATGCTGCTACTCTTGCCTGCCTGCTTGCCCTGTAGTATTTAAACTGTCCTGTTCCGGAAAAATATAACACCATCCGTCGGTTCCGGTTTCTCAGTCGCCTCTTACGACACCTGGTACAGAAAGAAGTATTATTCTTTTTCCTCGGTATCCTACGGATTAATGTCTAATATATGTCGTTATGGATTTAGCAGTTACAGCGGACAAGATGCAGAGCGTACTATACATGTAAAAGTAGATCTTGAAGATCATAAGAAAATTGAAAGTTTTAGGTCACCCTCCAATACTGACGAGCGTAAAGATGAACAACTAACCCGACTCACATTCAACCTGACATCGAGCCATTGCCGAGACGTCGTGATAGCTGTCATTAAGTCCATTTTCTGGGGATGTGGAGCGAAACGGGTCTCTCGCTGTTTACGACAATTTAACGGTACTTTATTTCAAGTTCAGCTATTAATATAAATCTTATAATTATATATGTATTATCTAGATACGACTAGAAGATACGACTGATACAGAACTCAAATAATATGACAAAGTCAATTTAGTAACGAACTCGGTATTAAGAAAGGAATAATAAATTGTAGATATTCAGAGAGACACTCAACCTGGTCACTCTAACGTCCATAATATTTATAAGAAAATATCTGTTTGTCAGCAGCCCAATTCTGATGACACATGGCAGTTTGAACCCACGTGTTCCTGTGGGATGCGATATGAACCAAGGCAACCTCATGTATCGTTGTCACTTCACGTGTACGACGGAGTTATGGCTTCGATTCCTGATATTTTCAAGCACTCAATCAAAATCAAAAGTTAAACATATGTTTATTTAAATAGGTGAGATCAATAAACACTTTCAAGGGCACGTCAAAATGTAATGTCTAATAATATCCTAAAGTCACAAGATTAGCAACGCGCTAGTGATATCCTTGTGATATTAAGAAATAAAAAACCCAGACACAAAACAAACACAAATATTGATCATTAAAATGTTTTTCCTGGGAGGGTACTTGGCGCACGAGGCAGCAACACTACCGAGTACGCCATCGAGCCTGTCTAGTCGATACCAAGGAGGCAGTTCAGGGCAAAAAGACACGCATTAACCTGTTGATGATTGCCGACCTGAGCTCTACTATTGACACAAAAATTATTCAGTCAAGCATTCAGATCCACGGAACGGGCGCAGCACCTTACAGGGCGTCAAGTGTCATATCCCTGTCACAGATCGCGGCGGATCGGTGCGCGCGCGCCGCATACTGAGCGAGCGCATCCGTACTTGTAGGAAGTGGGCTCGTTTGCATTGGTGTGAGGACGTGACTTATTTAATATGTGTTCTTAGTTAGCCACTCATAACCACTACTAGCTAAAACTGTTTATTTTTAAGGCATGAAAATATTATCTACAGCCAGTAAAATTTACATTAAAATGATTTTTTTTAGGAATAGAAATATACATAAATTCACACAATATTTCATACATTGACGTCAGGTCAAGGTCCGTGATAAATTCCTTAAATCATTGGAATCATAAATATAATACTTAAATATATATTCAATACCCGGTATTTGTAATAGTTGCAGAATAGAACCAGTGGAAAGCCGCAAGGTACCGGCAGAGTAGAATAGTACCTCCCCCAGTACCTCATTAAGCCGTAGGGTACCGACGAAAAAGAATAATACTTCTTTCTGTACCAGGTTTCGTAAGAGGCGACTAAGGTACCAAAACCAACAGATAGCGGTATATATATCCAAAACAGTGCAGCTCAAATGCACATGGCGGGGATGGGCAGTAGCATCCCCGACACAAAAGCTGCGCTCTGCGATTGCCAACACGCTTGCCTAGCGCGGCAATTATGGGCAAAATTACCGTTTTCTTGGGGAGGCCTATGCCTAGCAGCGGACTGTCAATGGCTGATATGATGATGATGAAGTCCCTACTGAAAATCTGTCTAGGAGATAATATTAGGCGTCCAACGGCTGACTTAATAACGATGATTAGCAGAAATGAATGATGTTACCTGCCAACACTACAATTTTTGGCCTACAATAAAATCTATGAGTGTGTTATAGTTTTCTTCTTTTAGACAAGCATTTTTCCTAAGCATATTCAGGGTGAGAATCAAACCCGGGCCTTATACGCATTATCCAACATAGTTGCTGCTGACGCGACGAGGCCGTCGCATAGATTCAACTGTTGTCACAATAAATTGTCATTCGTTTACATTATCGTACCGCGTGTATCGATAAACGCATTGTACCGGGGTGACTGTTCGATGGCTCTAAATATAGAAACTTGCTCGGGTCTGTGGTGTTCGCCAAGATAGTGTGGTCAACGGCCACAAAAATACAGACGGAGCATAACCAAAGTTACTAAAGGCACATTGCTGAAAAGTATTTATAATGGCATGTAGTTTGGCATTTGGTTTTATCAAATAGTTCTGTTTTGCCGGACCCGATGGCGCAGATGGTAGTGATCCAATCTTGTGCGCCAAAGGTCGTGGGTTCGATTTCCACTCAGAGCTAATATTTATATTATGATAATAATGTTTGTTCTGTGTTTCTGTGTCTGTGTGTTATTTATATGTATGTAAGTTGTATATTTGTGATTCCTCTGTTGTCTGGCGTCTGTAACGCAAGTGCTTTAAGCGACTTACCACGGAGTCAGGTCAAGTATGAGATGTTGTGGGAGTTTTTAGTTCGATTGGCTAAATAAAATGACACTTCAGACTTGAAATTCCAATTTTCTGTTAAACTATATCGATTTTGCCAAATATTTTATCTGTAGCCGTTTTTACAAGTTTGTATGTAATATTAATTGGTGCAACGTGTAGCGCATTCATATGATAAATCTAGGTACACTATAGAAGAAGTCTAATTTACAACAATAAGGTGTTGCAATTCATAAATATCGTTTAATATTTCTTAGATGTGTATTAACCTCATAACATAATGCAAACAAGTCCAACAATAAGTAAAATTGTTCTTGAATTCTACTCAACGCATTTTTTTTTTAAAAAAAAAGCTAGTGCAAGATATTTGCGGGATCACGAGAAATTAAAAATAATTCGACATTTAATAAATATAACCTTCTTTAAAATTTCAAACAAACAAAAAAATAAAGGAGCAAGCATAATGTGACAAATTCTTTATTTTTCATATTAATGATCAACTTTTAGGCGAATAAATCGATTCTAGCATGTCATATTTAGCGAGAATTTTAAGCGGAGAAAGTGGGTATATTGGTAATGAGGAAATAATAAACAAAGAAGTTAGTTTGATATTTGCTTTAAAATAGCCGTACAGTAACGAGAAAACTTAAAGTACTATCAGTTTTTTTTAAGTTTCATATAAAACCTAAAAGAAAATTTTGTGTATTTGGGCGTTATGAGGCTAGGCCACCCAAAACACCAAAAAATTATCTGAAATCAGAAACTTAAAAACCTGCGTTATTACCATAACCATAAACATTTACGTACTCATAATAAATTCCAGAATCGTCTGTTACGTGGTACCACAAAAAAAACATAATGACAAATATTAAGCTACCAGAAGGCAAAGGTATTTCCACATGCAGTTACATCGAAGGGTCAAGTTGCGTAATAGCCGGTGTGTTGTTAAAGATGTGTCAGTCACCCGATGTACTTTCGATTTATACATCAATATTTGGTTAGCAGATGGTTCAACTTGCTATAATGATCTCTGTATCAATCACCAAGAGGTATTTATTTCTCCATGGCCTTACGTCATTAAATATTTAAGTAAATTAATAATAGTCGAACGCACCTGGAAGTACAGTATTAGATAATTATTATAGCTTCTAATACCAAATACTAATGTTACCAGTCACTGATCGGTTGGGACTTAGAAGCGTCTGTCATATTTACAGGGGTAAACTCTTTCTTGTCTGATGGTTCGGAAGAAAACCGATAAAACGAGTACTAAATCTATATATATATAAAAGAAGAGCTATAGAACATATCAACGCAGGGCTTTACACAGGGATTCCTTTTTTTAAAGTAGGGGAGAACTAAGAAATGATTTTTGAAAATTCATCCCCCTAAAGAGGTAAAACGGGGACAATGTGTAATGAATGATGTGTTGTAAGTTTTTGTATTTATTTTTCTAGTTAGAGTATTGCTTATTATAACGGCTTGCTAAATGCACTTGCTGTTAACTTGGTTTAAGTTGTGTTGCCTTGCCAGTTTTTTTTTAACTACGCCACTAAATTGTGATATTGCTCATGCAGTCCTATAAGGTCATCAATCATTATAATTTGCATTGATTTTTGAGTTTGAGGACTCCCAAAACTAAAGAAAACAGTTTACTGTACCGCCACAATAAAGAGTTGGAATCTATTATCTTATATCATTAGTATTATAATTCAAGTATAATTAAGCTACATTATGTTAATAATTTAATATAGTCGTCAAATTCTAGAATATGAAGATGTTAGTTTATCTTAAACCTGAGTAGATGTTTCGACACAACGTGTTCTGGTGGCTGTGGCCGCTCATCGAGTAGAAAGCGATTGATAGATCTTTTATCAGCCTTACGTAACGAGCAATCGAGTTACGGTGCTATTAATGTATCGATATATAACTTTTATAGGTCTTTATTAATGGCCAATGGCTGTTATATACTATGTTGTGCCGTATAGGGTTGCCGCTACGATAAAGTTCAATTATGGTGTTATCTGAATAAATAAAAAGTGACTGACTGACTAACTGACATATTAACGTATGGCCCATTCTATATGGGGTTAGAAACTTAAAATTTTGCACAGAGGTTCCATTTGTAACGTCATCGAGCCGTAAAACGTCCTCTGTTAAAAATAGGCTTCCCTGCCGTGTTGCATACACTGCTTCGGATAGATATACCGTCATCGGTCTGTTGCGATACCTAAGTCGCCCCTTTTACGGCCGTTTTTTACGTATGGAGCTAAGAAAGGATTTTTGAAAATTCATCCCCTAAAGGGGTAAAACTGGTATGCAAAGTTAGTATTATACATTATGCTGTTTTTGAAGTTATTTGAATTAAATTCAGAATGAAAGTTACACGTACAGTTAAAGGTACACAAGTTACATTTTTAAGAAAATCAACCATTATTAAAACGATAAAAGGTAAGGGGAGGGGGGGGATTGCAAATATGCTAGTTTTTTTATAAAGTAAGAGGCACCTTGTGTTTAATCAATGAAATAAAATCAAAATGAGCGACCGTGAAATTTTATCTCGTCTATTATAGTAAAAAAATATATTGTAAAATGTTTCACAAAGAAATTTTGAACATTAAGAACTTACACACACACACACACACACATACACACACACCTATGTGAGTTTTAATTGCCTAAATTTACACAATTATTTATGCATAGCATTTGTATCAAATAATCATATTGAAAGTTGCTTGAATATCTAATATTAAAGATAACATGGTTGACCGAACGTTCCGGACTTACAGAGTTCATAATTGCGTGATCCGTAAAATTGATCAGTTCCCATTAATTTGAATTGTTCATTGATAAGATTTTAAAGATATCTAGTAGTTGACGGTGAGTCGAACGACGTAACTATAAAAATAACCAAGATATGAACAAACGTCCGAACCCATTCATTCCACGACTCTGTCCGCTTGGAGTTCAATTTAAATCGTGTCCAGTGTTACGCGAAATCTTTGAACAAAAGACGCCCATGTCCTTTCATGCCGTCTGTATGCTTGATAAAGTTTCTCTAGGCAAGCCGTAAGAACCTAACAGACATAAAGCAAGATAGACAGACATACTTTCACGTCTATAATGTTATATATACTATATAACTAAGTCGACAAATAAACAGACAGTGATAGCGCGTGATAGCAAGCGTACCTACAGCCTATAGGCGCTCGTATTATTACAAAGATTGAGAACTTGAAGATGTTATGTCACTTTACCAGCTTAGTAATTTCACTGCCTCTCACACCCTTCAAACAGGGACACACAACAATCCCTCCTGTTTGGCAGTTGTAGCATAACCAAGAGATAAGCCTGATATTACGTAACCCAAGCACATTTTCTAATAAAAAGTATGAGCTAGGCATTTCACTTTAGTCTGCAATTAATACACATCTTCTATAAATGAGAGTTCCGATACAGCACTATCATTACAATATAATTAGAAAATGTTTAAATCAAGCGGTAACCAATTAAGTTATAAAAAGCTCCCGGCGCTGCATCTTAGCAACAATAAGGAAAACTCATACATTCTCACGTATCGGATGTGACCCATTTGATGGCGGGCGTAAATATAAACAATAGACTTCCTGTCACAAAAACTTTAACGTGTATCAAGAAACGATCGATGTAACAATTTGAATATTACTCTGTTACTAGATTGTTTATCTTAATATGTAGTACCTTATACTCGTACATTAAACCCTCCACGTCCTTTACTTGAAAAGTTTATCCGGATGATAAACGATTTTTTTTTCTTTTTATTTTCTTGAATCGATTCCTAAATTAACTACCAATAGATAGATGTACTTACCTCAAAACTATCTCGTGAAATGTACACTAAAACTATCTTTGAATTATTTTAGATTTTAATTTGGACTGTTTGAGAAAGTATTTATTTTATTGATTTGGAAAAAAATATAGATTGTCTTAGCTGGGGCTATAATGTGAACCACACTAGTTAACTAAATATCAAAAATTAGAGATGTTATCTGACGTCATAGAAAAAGAAAACAATTACTAAAAGCTTAAAATTGAATTTTAAAAAAAGTCTCTGAAGATGTTTATAATATTCATCTTTAGAAAATAGAGAAACGTCTCTGTCTTCAAACGAAACACAATTAAGATATTTATTAAAATTAACTAGCACCCATAATAATGTAAAATGATCAGACAGAATTTAAATTTATCTTAATTACCAACTGCCAACGAAATCTTAGGCGGATACTTTCACAAGATTGAACCCGTGACCCCTGTTCTATGAACCGACAATTATTCAAACCAACGGAGCGTTATGACCTCTTTGTGCTTAATCCAAGAACATACGAGAAAAAATATACGTTTCAACTATGTAGGTAAGTGTGTGTAAAAATTTAATTAATTTACCCTGACTTCACGTGCAAAAAAATAAAATAAATTCTGTTAAAGTTAAGACTCGGCACACTCCAGCCTGGGCTCGTTTACATACACACATATAACACTATTTATATATGTTATATAAAGAATATTTTGGATCTGGGCATTCTATTAAGACCTAGATTGCGATTGCGTAACAAGAAGTATATTCAAATTGTCTGAAATAATAATAGGTTAAACACATAAGATATGCTTTTTTATTTCTTTAGCGTCAATCTTAAGTTCTTGATATTCTAGTAACAAAATACGCTCCAATTTGCTATCCTATTATTGGAGTTTATTTTAACTGCCATATCATTAGCGGGTGAGAATGTGTGCCGAATTTCCTAATTCGATTGTCGGTATTAAATAACTTAATATATGTATTAAATTTTACATAACTCGAGTTAGGTAAGTTTACATATAATTTTGCGTTAAACACTTGATATACATATACTGATACACTATGTATTAATTTACATTGATTACAGAAAATATATAGATAATAAAACCTCAGATTTTATGTCAAAAGGTCAACGTTCCCGTGTGTTTTATTCATTATGCAATTAAAATTTTCATGTTATTCACATCTGCAACGCACACTTCATATTGTTAGTATTATAATAATTTACCTACATACAATATCGAAAATTTGATTACCGCATCTGCCCTAGGACATCCAGATGAACATATAATGTTGGTAATCTTCGAGCGTAGCTCCAGAACGTGTCGCATTCCAGTCAAATTGCACAGAGCCATGCTGTTTTGGTAGGATTTATTATTGTCTATTGGTTTCGGTATTTTAATTAAACCATGCCGCATTGTTATATGTTAGCCGTGGGGTACCGGCAGCGTAGAATAGTACCTCCCCCTGTAACAGATGTCGTTAGAAGTATTGTTGCCGACAAATGACGTTATACCCATCTAAAACTTATTCTGGGAAGGTACACTCTGCGATTGTCGCTAAGCCTGCGCAGCGGGATAGTTATGGATATAGACAATGGACAATGGACGTTCTACGGCTGCAATGATGACAATGATGACAATGATGAATCATAAATCAATGTCAAACAAAAATGTAAAGACAAACGAAAATTGTATTTCGTATCTTTACGTTTTTAGCAATCTGTTTTTTTGTCATATGGCCAGAGCTTGATAAATACTTGAATATCACAAACCATTGACAATATATTAATTTATACCAGTTGCTTATAAATTTTAGAAATTATTTCACTAACATAAAGCTACACTATTTTGGAGTAATATAGACTATATCGTCGATGATACTTCAATACCGCGCGAGTAGCTTAAGTTAATAAGGTCCATTTTCCATCCTTTCTAATTGAATTTTCAACTTTATTTGCAACTGCTACTTACGCGGTATTGCACTATTATCATCGATGATATTAACAAGAAAAGAGTTACCTAAAATGGAAATACTTTAGATAGTATTTTTGTTGGTTTAAATTATGATATTTACTAGAAAAAAAAACTACAACTCCCAGGTATCAGGCGGGACTCAAACTCAGATCTTTCCCATACCAGGGGAATGCACTACCGAGATCTTAGCGGATATATAAACTTTTTCTTAGTGTTATTTTTAAGCTGTCAGTGCCATCTTCAAATTAATACCTCGTACCTTAATCACGAATACTCAAATATTGAACTTCTACAAGTATGACGCAGAAGTTTTTGTTTGTTTGTAATAAATAAAAACAAACTTCTAGACCCATTACTCTTTATAGAGTCACATTACCAATAAGTAACATATACTATATTTTATCCCAATATTGTTACAGGAAAGGGAAACGCAGGTAAAATTGCGGTGCGCCTGTATAAAACTAATACTGTCTTTCAAATATCAGCAAATATAGGACTATATCTCTATATTTACTCGTTGACTTGATATTGCTTTTCATAAGTGACTCTAGGCAAAGGGAAACGTCGAACATTAAAATGTAAAAGATGAGTTTAATATAGCCTTTAAAACCGTTAAAAAACCTTATATTGTATACCACTTAATGAATGCAAATAAGAGATGTGTGATCATTTCTATGGAATTACATATAAGAAAAATGTATGACGATGAATTTTGATTTATTTACATACTAAGTGTGTTTCATAACACATAAATAAAGATATAATAATAAACAGAAATACAGGCGTTGTTAATTCATATTTAAAACTTAAAAATATAGTGTTCAGACAATATTTCATCACAGTCGTAAGCAGTTTATTGCTTTATACGATGCACAATGCACCTTCCTACTCTATGAACCAGTTTAACACAATGAAAAATATACACCGGCCATATTATTTCAACTTGTATTGTAAAGGATTAAAGTAGGTTATCGCTTGATAAAGCAGTCGAATTAAAACGTTTCAATTATGAAAGTGTTATAATGCAATTGTAGCAAGAAAAACAAGTGTATCAAATATATAAACTGCGCGGTTGGGTGGTCTATTAAATATTAAGTCACAAATTCTCCATTAGGAAAGCACGTTGATTTAATAAGATTGTAAAAAGTATTTGCGTCAACGGCTATGTCTAGTACAATGGGATTTATGCATTTTTATATTTCACTGTGTACTTCACGAAGTTCGACGGATGTGAAGCACAATTTAAGTCCGATGATTTCCTGTTCGTAAATTAAGCTGAAATATTAAATATCATGCAAGTCAATTTTAAGGTCTCATAAAAAAAGATTGTGAAGGAACTCTCATAGTATACTGAATAATCCGTAAGTCTAGCACAAGGCAGAAGCATTGACATGCAATAAGGACAATCGCAGAATAAACAGTTGCCATAGACTTAAACTTTATTTATTCCGAGGATATAATACCAACAGTATAATATACCACCAGAAGGCCTTCCACAGATGTTAGAAAATACATTTAATTTTACCTTAATTACATTAAGTTCCAGCTATTATCACGTAACTTGTTTCTAGATATTAGATGCATTTCTAAACATACACTTTAGGTGCCCATATTGAATTGCAATACATTTCCGTTGACATTTGTAAATTTATTTACAAAGATTACAAAACCGACTCTGATTAGAACAGATCCTTTTAAAAACTTAAGTTTAAGTTAGAGAGATGACCCGAGAGTTGTATCGCCGGGTCAATCTGGATATAACCGCATATAACCGTTCGTTTACGAAATCTCTTTTAGATGTCTTATTCCAACAGTGGCCGTCCTACGCTAATATAATAAGGAAACTTAATTTAGGCAGCGATCTCTGCTAAACTCTTATCTTTGCATTTCTACGCTGATATCCAGATACGTATAAATTTGTAGTTTTCAAGAAAAACTGCGTAAGTATAGTGCTTAAACATAACTGGATAAAAGTTACAAAGATCAAACTAAAATTATTTTAATTTAATAAAATCATTATCATCACCTAAGTATCTCCAAAGAGGGGGACTTTTGTCCATATGAGCTGCGCTCTGCAATTGCCAACACGCTTGTCCAGCGCGGCAATTATGGGCAAAAACCTCCTTTCTTGGAGAGACTTATGTTCAGCAGTATACTTCCACTGGCTGGTATGATGATGAAATTAAACAATGGGGGGTTCGTGTCCATACAACGTTAACAAAATCAAAATCGCTTATTTTCAGTATATATTAATTTCAATAATGCAAAACATTTCATAACTTTCTCACATATTTGTCATATAAAAGCTCAGGATAAAAATAGCCTCTGTATCACCACTGAAATGCGATGCTCTTCGTTATTTTGGCGAGGAAAGTGACTCTCGCGCGAACTTTCTTTCCCACGTCTGTACGCCCGAGGCACATTCGGACGCAAATTGTTGAACTAATGAACTTACTCGCAATTAGAATCGCAATCGTGTGGATTTAATTAAAATGAATGTTGTAAAAGACAATTATACATACTAGTTAGTCTGGTGGTAATTGTATGAGAATAATTTGAAAATATCTGGCTTATTCTTTTTAAAGTAGAATAAACCTAATAACCGTAATTGCGAAATACAAGATCTTTCTGATTACTTGAAAATATTTGGAAAATTGTGACTTGCGTTGATGTCTTTTGCACGGAATGAAGAAAACTTCACTGAGCAGCACAACTTGAACACTTACAAAAATTATGTTTATATGTCGTTGCAACTAAAGGCAAAATTCCCTTATCACTACGCTAACGATGCCATCAAATACCGTAAGGCGACATCAATGACATTATACGACAATTACATAATATATATTTATTGTCTCCTTAACACTTAAGGACGAATTTATAACCGCTTTGTATAATTCTTTTAATTTCCAAGTGCGGGGACATTGAAGCCTAAAACTAGGCTTAGTTTGTAAAATTGTCATTTTCAAATCACCATGCCTCCCTTCCGCGGTAAGCGGTCTAAGCATATAGTTGTCTATGTTATCGTTTATATAAAATTAGGTAATTGGGAAACTAAAGTATCGCTGTTTTGTGTGAAATTATATAAAATTAAAGAAAGGTACATAAAATACATTCCTAGTGTCTCAATATACCTGTCTTTGTCATCTCATGCCAGATTCAATGGTATACAAACACATCATATTTATTAATTTTTGTTTGTTATGCGTCACATGTTATGAAAACAAATGTTTACAAAGATAAGTATTTGTTGTTTAATTTGAAATAAATCAAACATGACACTTTCTTTGTAGATAATTTATGCTCAACATATTGCAACACAACACACACACACATATATACATATGTTGCAAGTTGATAATTAGTTATGGGTCTTAATAAATTAATTAAAGCGGATAAGTAAGTTGAAGTCGCAGTGGGCAGGGCATTTGGTACGCAAAACCGATGGCCGGTAGAGTCGTTAGGTTCTGGAATGGAGACCACGTACCGGCAAGCGCAGCGTAGGGCGTCCACACACCATATGGACAGACGATCTGACTAAAAGCGCATGATCGCGTTGGACACAGGCCGCATACAATCGGTCCTATTGGAGATTACTTGGGGAGATCTATGTCCATCAGTAGACGTCTTGTGGCTGATATAATGATGATTAATAAATGAAAATATATATATGGTTCGTTTGCTTCAATACACCACACTATTGTTCTGTCATCAAATTAAAATCTCCTAACGCCTCACATTAAGTATTAAATAAAAAAATAAACCAAGGGTCTTTTCTATTAAACCCGGGCAGAGCATAATTTTAGACAAATACTTTAAAATAGCGTGGAGTAGCTGCAGAGTGGAATAGTGCCTCATCCTGTACAGATATTTTAAGAGGCTACTTAAGTATCGGATCCGACAGATGGCGAAGTATCCACCCAAAACAGCGTAGCTCAAACGCTAGACAGGCGGGAAACAACAATCCTGTCACGGCACTACGACTCTTTCTTTGGGAAGCCGTAGAATGTCTGATATTCCTAGCAATATATTAATGCTAACTTTTCAAACATGTCCTGACCTGGTATATCTAAATCTTCTCCTCAATAAAAACTCTCCTTATAAATGCCTCTCCAACCCTTCAAACTCGAAAACAGCAATGTGAACATTGCTATTTAACGGTAGAAATATTTACAGGCGTTTATATATTACAGGCGACCTTTGTATGAAGTCTACCTTATGTAAGAGGCTCATCTTATAAATTTCGTCTTTTAAATCTGTTTGAGACCTTCAAATTCAATAGGTGAATGAGTAATGTGTAAATGTTAGGACCAAATAAGACTGGATGCTTCCAATGTGGGTTTAGGTAAGGACGTCGGTTTGTAATGAGACAAACGTGTGAACACGTGTGGAGGTGGAATGATTAAAGAAGCTTCCTATTAAAATCTGCTTATATTTAAATTTTATTAAAACCAAGAACACCAGTCGACAACTCCCAATACAGGTAAAAGAAACTAATCTTTCCAAGACTTGATTTTTTTTACAAACCACCGTTTTCTTACAAAATTACAAATATAGTACCTAGTGTATATTAGACATAGACTTGTGAAACACATAATTGAAGAGTCAGTTTATTTTTTTCATTTTACGTTTAACTTGCTTTAAAATCTGTATTAATTGTTATAGTTTTATGTATTTTTATTCACCTTGCAAAAAAAAATAGCAAAACTTGGGCATTGTAGAAGCCAAATTTAATTATCTTTCGTTATTTCTATAGTGTTACTTTTCTATGCTTATTAGACATTGACCGTTTCGAATTGAGAAAGTTTTAGGGTACAATTTACCTAAAATTTAGTTATGTTTTCATAGTTAAATTTTACTTATAACTATTGTTTAAATTTAGAAAATAATAAATTATTTAAATTTTTGTAATAAACCGGTCGCTATAAAACTAATTTCCAATTTATGTACTAGTATCCAATTGCAACCTCGCCTGCGTACATGTTTTTGGAAAATAAAGTCTATTCTAGGATATTTGTTTTAAATATATGAGATTCTGATTTATACAAAGGTTCAATGTTATGGTGAAAATATACTTTTACATTCACAATAATAATATGAAATTGGACAATATATTTAAAACGCGATTTACTT
The DNA here is from genome assembly GCA_020976665.1 of Heortia vitessoides. Classification (NCBI taxonomy): domain Eukaryota; kingdom Metazoa; phylum Arthropoda; class Insecta; order Lepidoptera; family Crambidae; genus Heortia; species Heortia vitessoides. Next base: position 7,456,360 of record JACJUM010002809.1, read on the forward strand.
AACATATTTATGATCGATAGAATAGACAAAATCCTAAATGCGTCATCTGCTTTAAAAAATTAAAAAAGTGTATTCATAACGGCTTGTATACGCGTTAATCACTATACATGAGAGGTATGAAACGTTCCTCGCCAAAAATTGAACACAATTCGTCACGCGTTCACGTACAGGTGACAGGGGACAGTTAGGGATTTGACAGGTGTCGTTTAGCATGTGAAAGTACAAGCGTGCGACGTTCCCCCGCAAGGCATGCGGTTTATCAGTCTCATCTCAACCTGCGTATGCGCAATCATTTGTTTGAACTGGTTTTTGCCTGTTTTTGATTGAAGTTGCCTTCTCTTAGACTTTCTCGTGTGAAATAGAAAAGTTATATGCAGTACACACTTAGTAAAATACATTAGCAGGCCGATATAATCATATCAGCCTTAGGACATCCACTATTAGTTATATGCTGTTTAAATCATCGTTTTTTAACGTGAAATTTCACTCTTATCAGAACTTAAAGCCGAAATCAAGCTTTTAAAACGAATAATCTAGTTTCAGAGTTAAAGCAACAGTGAGTTGTAGCTCATAATACAAGCCTTTATTGTCCACTGCTTTCTATTAGTCAAGAATGTATGTATATGCTATAATACTCTTTAAACTAATCCCAAATATTATTTACTTATTTATTTAATGACCATTTTTTTGCGTATACTTATGTTTACGCAATCACCGCTGTATAAAAAATTTATACAAACGTGATTGCAATAATAATATCATTTCTAAAAGGAACGATTCATGCAATTATCATATATCTTATAGATATAGGCTAATCCTAGTTCTAGACTCCTTATTCCGTTAAAATAAAATATAAACTTGCTTTCTATCTATAAAAAACGATTTGCAATTGCTTCAGTAATGCGAGTGTGAAGAAACAAACAAATAAACAAACCTACTTTTACTATCTCCACGGACTGCAACCGGAACGAGAGAGACAAAGACAAGTAACGAGCCTAGACCTAATTAGATCCAAGATTTCCGCGTATTTTTTTTTCACGAACGATTAGTAAGCGTTCCGACAACGGTCCAATCTGACCACAACGGACCAAACTGACAGCGCATGCAACACGATACAGAAACGAAAACGTCTCCTGACAAAGGGTAATTAAACGTTGCAATTGCAACTGAACACTCACCTTTTAGTACGTTCTCGCACGCAAAAATCCCGTAGTTGAACAAATTTTACCAAAAAAAATATCACTATGAACCTGCAAACAGAACTCAAACACTGTCCTTGAATATATGAGCTTAGGTAAATCAATAACAAAGTTTGTTACAACTTTGATATCGCACTGTTATCAAGTACACCAATTAGCAGTTTGTATAAAACTCGGGTGGAGGCGCGACGTGCGTGCACCCTGCGTCGAAGTCCGCGGTAAACTGAGGTGAAGGAAGAGAAGTGAGAAGAGACACGTCACTGCGCCCGCGCATGCCTCACCTTTACTTTGGTATATGCCGATATATAATCTTGAGCGTTGTGAGATTTATTTTTGCTTCATACAACTGTGCTCATATAAGTGATAGATTAATAGATACTTAACTAAGGTAATATCGGGCACCGCTTAGAATGAGTGACTGTGCGTATTAATAAGTTAACCAATTTTATAATACGTGTTGAAAGCAATTATTAATATAAAACCATCGCTTTGAAGAGTTTACACTTTTATAATCACAGTATTTATAGACGCAACAATATATAAATATCATCATATAAAACTAAGCGTGATAATCTTCCAACATCTAAGGTAAAGGCAAGCCAACTGACCAAGTATCAAGCAGGTTTATTGTGGTATAACCTCCAGCGTCCCGCGGTGTGGCCTCGATATTCGGGCACATACAGCCTCTCTACGCTCCATCTAACTATTGGCCCATTCGCGTTAATGCCACACTGGGCGCCAATATTTTATCAAATGTAAAAATATCATGAATACGTTTATTGACCCAGAAATAATGTCAGACAGTACTGACTTTGAACGCTTCACTGTTATTGAACTACCTTTCAGTTTTTTTTTTATGTTGAGACAAACCTTCGTCTTAAATGGCATGAACGGTTTAGATCTTTGTTGGCTGCATATGAGAACGACCGGCATATTGAAGAAAAAATACAATGAAAATAAACACACAGGTTAATGTCTCCATTTTTATTTCAATTCACATAATGAACTAAATCAATGTACTAAACTAAATAAAATAAAGGTACTTACTTTAATTATTAAACTAAAAGCATCTTAAATTTTGTGTTTGCAAGTAATTTTCTGGTTATATGCAACGACGCATGCACCCGGTCAAAACAAATACGCCAATTTAAAATCAATCAAGTGACATCAAATAAGTCAATGTTGCTTCACAGCAAAATAATTGGCAAGATAATTACAGCATCAGGAATGTACGGTTAAATACCAATAAATTAATGGAATTTCCACACATCCGCCAGATTACGTACAAAACTCGTAGGTATGTCTTAAAATAAAAATCTAAACTCTATCATGTCCTAAATACTAAAGGCTCATTATTAGCTAATAATTGGTGTTTTTGGACATATACATGCATTCAGTATTGCATCATGACACTTCCTATCTTAAAGATTTATTGCATGTTGAAGTTTGACATTTTAAAAGTATCGGTATTGGCTATGAAGACAGATAAATCTGAATTTAACAGCCAATCCAATTCATGAGCATGATTTTTAAATATTAACGGCTTAATCTCTGCAATCAGGTTTCTAATATTAATAAAAAAGGAGGTAACGTTTGTTAACATGTATTTTAATTTTTAATATTTTATTTATTTCGCCTTGGTGTAATGCGAAAATAGACGGCTAATTAATCCATAAAATAATAAGTCATCAAAAACATATAGTCATAAATTGAAACGAGTAAATGCAGCGAACAGCGAACGCAATTATTTCGCCAAATTTGCAATCGCGTACTTTTATATAGAACGTATATGGCGTCTTTTTCTCAACTCATTTTGTACCCTCACCAATTTTTTAGCGCTCATCCTAATTATAGAGACACTAGCAATTGCTTATTCAGATTATCATTAACTAACAAAGTTTCATATAAAAGTAATAAAACTTGAATCCACCAGCAAGATTTCACCAATTGCGTTATCCTCGGAATCTGTCAAGCGATTTTACGAGCCAAGAAAGTCCACATGTAGGTCACAACCTGCCTTGAACTTGACCACAACCGGTTTTAAACAGATAGTACCCAAAATTATAGGCGCGGAGCACAGTGGGCTTAATTTCCTTTGACTTGACAAAAATGTGAAAACATTTGATTTTTAAAAAATTTCGAACACCGAACCATACCTTTCGCAAATAACCAAAATGTTTTATAAATTCGCAATCATATAATAAATTAGAATTACAATTTATTATAATTTCTAAATGTATGTATATGCCTATAATATTTCTAATTTCGAATTTAAAAATAACATTTATTTGAAGACAAGAGTTTAAACAGGAATTATATTACAACATATCTAATAAATTTTTGGAACGGCAAACAAAAAAAACTCCAGATAATTTTACTTAACCTAGCACTATAACAGCCTACAACAAGCATGTTACGTTTATCTCAAAAGATAAATCTCCAATCTTGAAATACCAAATAAACATAATTCAAAGGAATAACTTAATACAACCAAAAGATAATCTTCATAAATTAATACAAACGACATAAGTCATTCATTAAAATAGTTGTTGTCTAACAAATGGATTGTTTGTTACCTGTTATCCAGAACCTGATTTTACTCAGTTGATACCTTATCACACTACACCAGCTTTTTAATGCCCAATGTTAGTAAATTGGCACTAGTTCTATCTAAGTATGGCTCGCTGTATGTACAAGATTTGAAAATAAACTCTAAAAACGTACCACTAAGTGTTATTATTGCAGCGTATACTCAATACAGGTATTGCGTTCGGAGTCATAAAACAATTAATTTCGTTTGCTCCACGCGTGTGCTTTCCTTCGAAAGTTAATGCAAGCGAAAGTGTTTCCTTGTCGTGTGAACATTCTTTTTAGGCTGGTAAAGTTAAAAGACATAGTAAAATGATTATACAATGGTGCAATTGCACTTTATAAAGGTCGCGAACGTGGTAATGGGCCAGTTGTTAGTGAATATTTAGCCTTTGCCTGTCCGGTGTTACATGTGATTTCTTCTGTTGTTGTTTCATATTATTTTCACGCTATAACAGCCCCAATATTTTAAGGTCTACTTACTAGTAGTCGTGGAGTACCGGCGGAATAGAATAGTAACCTCCTCTGCACCAGGTGTCGTAAAAGGTGGCTTAGGTACCGGAACCGACAGGTGGCGGTATATTCATCCGAAACAGAACAACCTAAATATTACAGTGTACGGGTGGGCAACAGCATCCTCGACGCGAAGCTGCGCTTTGCAAAAATCCCCTAACTTAGGGACGCCTATGCCCAACAGATGACTTCCTTTCTGATATGCTGATGAAGACCTGACGCTGCAGTAAACGTTTTATACCGTGTATTTTTCAAACGGAATCTATTTTGCATCAACTAAATGCACAAGCAATTAGTTTTAAAATGATTTTATGAAATGTGAGCAATGTTTTCCCGATTGTTACAAAGTGTCAACATTTTGACTTACGCGGTGTTAGAACTTAACTACGATATGAAACTTCTGACGCCGTTGAGCAGTAAATTCTCAATAACAAATTATTGAATACTTTGTATCTAATTGTAAGTCGACTGTAAAATACGAACGCCCAAAAATGTATTGTTTCGATAACTTTCGACGCGTGATTCGTTCCAATCACAGACATATCTCAGCCATTTTAAACAAGACCTTAAGAAAGCCTTGTACATGAATCACACAGTTCCATTACGAAAGTCGTGCAGTATTTTATAGATTCCTTTCGCCCTGTGTAAAAAAAAACGAAGCGGTAGGACTTCGTTTTAAAATACAAAATGACGGATATATTTTTGAATTACGGATTACAAAAATATGGTACTTCGAAGACTTCATGGAGACAGCAAATCTGAATGTTAAAACTAGGTGGAAATAAATAAAATAACAAGGTTCTTAATATAAACAGATATATAATTTACTTTGACACCGTCAACTTATAATAGATTAGGTACCAATAATCATCTTTACAACATTCATTAGAACTACACAAGTGAATCATCCGGTGTGAACATTACAGAACACATTTATAAATAATACTTTATTTCCGACTATATTATAGGCTGAATTATTAAAAACTTAAAACTTTTTAATATTTCTTTATTTCTCGCCTTGTTCTCTTTAAAGAAAAACCACAGTGTTCCCAGTAACCCCATCAAATTACGTGTTTAAATACATCAATTTTATTTTAATTGGATAATTACACTTTAACTATATCAAGTTCAATTAGTCAGAAAATTGATAGTTAGCTACTAACTACAACAAGAAACAACTTTTGTCATTATGCAATGATAAACCAAACTGTCAATTTTCACTAATTATAATTTAAATGAATGCCTAAGCATAGATAATAATGAAAGTGACCAATCTACTCAGAAGGAAAAAATTGCCAGTTAGCTTTAAATAAGCTACACCCAAAAGCATTGACGTAACCTAAACAAAATAAAGATCTATAGATATACATATGACAAAGAGTAATGTCTTGATAATACAATTTATCTCATTTTGTACCTATTAGATTTGAAAGGTAATTTTCGAAGACTGTCTCCGTAAACGCAACTTTGAAACGCTTACGTCACAAAATGAAAAAATATATTTAAAGATAATATTCACAATAATAAAACTATTCAATTAGCAACACAATGTGCGGAAATATAATGTATTCCATGTACATACCTAACGTTGAAATAATGAAAACCTTAATAAATACGTACAATGAATGCGGGCTACTTTGACACGGGCGTGAAACTTTGGTTCATATTAAATATAATGTGTACAATTGTACTACAAGATAATTTATATTCATAACAGAAAATCCATCCAGTTTGCATTAAATACATGTTCAACGGTATATGGATAATATATTTGTTAAATGTTATATTGAGAAGCCAAAGTTATCCCTAAAGAGATAAAAGATACCAAAGCGTTCGAAATTTAAATGACTGTTTTAATAAGAGACACTAGCGGTTATCCTCAAATATTTCCGTCTCTAGCTATATATATCCCATTAATATATTCAATTAAAAAACAATTACACAATAAATTCACGTACACTGTGAAATATAACCGCAAAAAAATGCAAAAGAACTGCGCATTGCAAAATCGATAAACACATTAATAACAATTATAACAATAAATCACCGAGAGCTATTTCGTTAGTACGCGCTTTCCATGACTTGTGCCGTGCACTGCCTAGGAAGTGATTGCATATTTCTTGTACCATAAAACGCGTACGTTCTTTTATCTATGCATGAATAATATCATGAACTATGAGAAATTCAAATTAATCGGGAAACGATAGACTTGAAGGTCAGTACATTGTAATATTGCTGCACATTCCAACATATACTAAATTATCTCAAATGATACAGAATTTCCTAAACTGACATTTTAAGAGAGAAAAGTATGATATGCGATTTCGCGATATGATATTTGTTTAATTATAACCAAGATAAAAAAAAATTAATCGTCAAAATGTATGTGTATATGTATTTAATCGGCTAATTACTTCATTGTTATGATTGTAATTGTCAGGACCAGGTTAGTATGAAAAAAAATGTATTACGCAATATTTGTATGCAGGTAGTTCATACATCAGAGATCCCAAGGGTTTGAATCCCTTACAAAAACGGAACTAACGGACAAAAATACAATGTACCCAAACGAAGGCGAGGCGGCCCGCTAATAATACCTTGTACGCCACGTGTTTACTTGAAGTTTTTTTAAAGACGCGTAATAAATGTATGGCATTTGCAAATATGAATATCAATTTAATTAAACAGGTGAACGGCAAATGGAAAATTACTAACAAAGACATTAACGTGACATATTCAGTAATAGCATCCATTTAAATTTCGAACAGTAAAATTTTTTAAAGTGAATTAGACAATAATCTAGTACTGCAGTCCTGTACTGTGACTAGAGAATAACGAACAACGTAATAATACAAGAGTAAAAAATGTAAATGTAGACCTTTTACCTTAAGGAAAGAGTATGAAGCTTAACGTCTAAATTATATAACATAACAGATTCACGGTTTTGCGTGTTTTGATGATAAAAGATACAAGCAGTGATTTTTGTTATTTATAGAAGATCATTATGCTTGTTTGTCTAGGGTGGGTGATTGTATTTATATATTCAATTAAAATATATTAGTTGAAAGCATTTTAAAGTCAAGTCACACATATTTGAAAAGTGTGGTTACCAACTCGACTAAAAAAAATTATAAGAGATATTTCGAGAACGTTTGAGATTATATATTCAAAAATTTATAATATCACGCACCATAAACAAACAACTTGCACCATAAAGAAGTTTATTACATATTATTATCTATGGACTTCATACTATGGCTAAGATATTGTGTCTTCTCGCACCTATTTTCAACTGTAACAAATTCTTAGTTATACAATACTGAGACAGTTCACAGTAAAAAGATTATCGTTAAGGTCAAAGTGCTCAAGCTAAAACTGAATTTCAACTTTATCTTCACTACATAATGTTCCTTTTTCAAAATGAACATACCATGAAGCAGAAGGGCATAGAAGAAAAACAGGCAATGTCACTATGTTGACATAAATCAATTCTGTTTAACATTAATGTCTAAAGTTGGATATAAATGTACTTTATATCTGTATAAAGCAGATACGCTTTTCCTTAATGATATAATTGCGATTCCTTTTTTCCCCAGTGCAATTTATGAAAATATGCGTGCGGCTAAATGGCAATAGCTTATTAATTGCTATTCTATGATTTACTGTTAAGGTAATAAGGTCGAATATAATCGAAATTATCAAATAGTCCACATTAGCCACGTTTTACTTCAAAGGTACAAAGGTAATCTATTGCAGTTTATTATCATTTGTTACTTCCGTGTCAATGATAAATAAGTCTTGATACGAACGTGACAAGTATATTAATCTATTTACTGTGAAAGTCATTCAAATGTAAATTCAATTAATAATCCACCTTATCTTCTATTACAATGAACTAGCCACCTGTCTAGAATACTAGGCTATGGGTAACAACTATTTAGTCACTGAATCATCTATTTCCTATAGTTTAAACTATGCTAAGTCTCTATGCTATCGATTTGAAATCTGAATCGTAAAGGACATATTTTTGCCGGTACCTAACAATTAAAAAATGTAATAGTTTTGTTTTTATTCTGTCATTAATGTGTTACCTTTTAAAGTGTTACTTATTCCTTTACGATTCTCACCCTTATATATTATGTGTTAAGGTATACTAGAAGTTTCGTGATGCATTTTATTGTCAAGTGCTAAAATGACTAAAATAAATACTTCATAAGAAGACGCCCTTTTCCAAGGGCTTGTATTTGGTAACTTAATACTCAAGTAAAGCTGAGTTGAAGTTTCGATTGAGAATTTTAGGCCTTGTAACCAATAAGATATGTATATAAATTAGAAAGGAACAGCTAGAAGTTATAAAGATATTTTGAAACAGGGGAACTTTTTGAATTGTAAAAGTATTTATATACAATTTTTTGCCATATAATACTGTAGAATGTTAACCAAGAATCTGATCAAAATTGTTTGCAACATGATTTTACCTTATAACTTCTAACCAATGCTGCTCTCTAGAGGTAGATCGTTCTTCTGTTTTATTTAATTACGAATATGTGTATTATTGGTAAGTTTGAGGACGGTTTAAGAGACAAAATATAAACATACATTATGATACGTGTACAGGAAAAATAAGCAAATCAGAAACAACGCCTGCCTCTAGAATACCTGGGTGCGCTTTTAAAAGTAATCGAGACCAATACTAATGAAAAATGACAATGAAAATGAAAGATATGTTTTCCTATATTGGTCCGATAGAACGAAGTTTTTTTTGCATTATCTTATAATGGCACTCACGCTTTCAAATAGAGAATATTAAGTTAATCCGAGGAATGTATGGGTAATATCACTAGTTTATCGGCCAGGTTTAATATTAAAATTATAAAAAAACCTGTCCTATAAGATAAAACATGACCGTGATTCCACATCGTTTAAAGCAATATAAAAAACGATTATTAAAAGAATGAAAAAAGTATATTTAATGTGTTCATAAACCATTGATCAAATAAATAAAAAAACATTATATCCACTATTTTTTATTAAAAACAATAACTGTGCAAACACGGTCCGACTTATATCAAAAACTATACCAAGGTAAAAGTAATTACTTACATCTTGAAGATTAGTGTAGTACATATACAGTTACAAAATTGTTGCTTCTTTCTCACTTGTATGAGAGGAAGCAGCAAGTAAAATATGGAAAAGTGAGATGCTACGCTTAAATGTTAGAGGGATAGTGCCTTTATGTTGCACATACACAGCCTACGCGTCAGTCACTTCTGTGTACCACCTGTTTCAACTGTGTCCACGTTCATAAATGTCAACAATAAAAATAGCCACTGTTTTTCAAAATTAAACCTTACAGAGGTGTAGATAAAGTAAAAACAAGCAATCTCCGAAAAAACGGGTGTATATTATGTAAAATTAAAACATGTCTAGTGTTGCTATCACAAAAAAAGATGTTTAGGAATATTTCAAGTATCAGGTGATACACATCATACTAAATGTTAGTACAAATTGGAAGCCACACTTTCATTACAAATATGTATATAAACTGAATTTCGTCGATGTACGATTGTTTTTGTACTAAGTATTAGACTTAGTTTACAAAATTCATACTTATAAGATAAGATTAGACGAAATAGGAAATTGACATGAATTGGAAATGTGAGCATGTTAAAGATTGAATATAATGTAACAAGTTGTAATGAATTAAAGGAAGTTCGAGAACCGTACGCATTAAATATCTATAACATTTTAACATCATAAGATTTTAAACAGTGCAGATAAGTGTTTTCAACCATTTTTAATACGCAACCCTCTTATAATTGTACAATTATGACTACATCCCATACTTAGTTCTGACCTCGACGTTTCCTTTGCGTTATTGAAACCAGAAACATCGACATGTTAAAAAATTATAGGATTTACTGCCGATATGTTAAACTAGATAACATCGACATAACCAAGGTTCTACGACTCTCGTGAAGGTTGCGATCCAAAGTGGTTAATAAACACTAGTGTAGATTATAATTATGTTAACATCCACGCGTAATTTCATCACAACTCAATCTAGACATATGTATATTAAGACAGAGGACAACACTTATTTTGTCAATAACATCAACAACGCTACACGTCGGTATTCCTACTTCTAAATTAATTGTGATCTAAATGCCTCAACCAAAGACCAAGCATTAACTTGAGAACGTGCATAATACATGTATACATTTCTCCTTCGTTCAAGTTGTTATTCTCATCCCAATATGTCAACTTCCTAACGTTTTCTCTATACGAGACAATCTTCATTACGATTTTACTCAAAAACCAGGATATTACGGATTTCCTGCCTTCCCTCTCTTCCTCCATACAAATGTGGCAGTCACAACTCCTACTTATTTTTACTAAATCTGAAGTATTAGCAGGATCTATACTCTCAGTAATGGCAACACTGGTTTTAGAATTATCTATTTTGTCTATATCCGTAATTACAATTGCAGGTACAGGGCGCTCGCACCCAGCTAGCCGAGGCGAAGATTTCTTTGTATATTGTATGTTGCCAGTACTATTTTCTAATTTGTAACTATCTTTTAATTTTATGAATCCTGAAGGCAACTCCATTTTCAAATCAGTCGATCTGCGATATGAATTCAAACACGCAGATAAATCCTCATAACTATGGAAGTTACTAAGATTCTGTTTTAAAACCTCTTTTCTTAAATTAGTTCCCAATTTCCTGATTCCTAAGTATGACATATTTCTTTGACGTGGCATTTTATCGTTTTCTTCTACTTTTTCATTTGACATACAGGATGCTATAGACTCACATCTATGAAAAGACCTTTTATTACCATAATTTTTTTTTTCTGCCTCAAATAGTTTGCCATCAACATCGCTTTTAATATTGTCTGAAGAGTTCTTAAACGAAAAGTTTTTCCTAATGTGTTTAACTAATATGGGTAAACTATCACTTTTTGCTTTATTTGAATTCGAAATTACTTTCTCAGTTTTGTAGCTTTCTTTTTCATGTTTCACCATTATATCTTTATAAAATGGCATGAACGGGGTTTCAATTTCATCGTCGTCTGGGATTTCTTTGTCTATGCTAACTTCCAAAGTATTTTTGGAAGTGTTTCGTTTTATTTTTTTAAGCTGCGGCGAATTTCTACCAGTCCTCATTTCCCTGTTAAACTCCGTATCACTCCCGGTGGATCTCGTCGATTCCGTTGACATACATCTATGATATGGCCGTTTTTTAGCAACGAAAACATCATCCGTTTCATTATTTACCTCCGGCTCCTTGAAATCATCAAACGTGCTCGTGAACGAATAGTTCCATCGCAACTTCTTAATTTGCGGATGCAAACTCCCACTGCCTATATCGATGCCTTTGTAACTGTCCTTCAATACCGACAACCCAAAACTGCGGCCGAAAGCCGTGTCCAAATCGGAAGATGCTCGCCTGCTTCTCACTTTATACTGAGAAGTGGGGATATCTTCAAAGCTCCTGTACTGCTCGATCATGCGACTCTCCCGCCCGGAGGAATGTATCGTCCACGAAGACCCGATGCTACTCCCCGACCAATCAGAACCGATCGTTTGTAAATAATTAATGATATCCACGCCTCTGTCTAACGACATCGACCTCTGGAGCGGTATACCGTGATGAAACCTGTCCTGATCCTCCTTCTGCTCAAACTTGTCTCCGAGCCACGCGTCGAATTCAATATTGACGTTTGTGTTTAATAACTCCTGCCTCAAGTCTAGCTTTGAGGGTGAGTTGGGGTTTTTTATATCTGAATATCGCCTGTGTTTGGTGGTGTTTGTGGGTGTTTTAGGTTTGTTGTGTGAGGGGTCTGAGTGCCTACGCGGGGGCGGTGGTGGGGCCACCGGGCGCGGACATCTTATTGGCGAGCGAGGAAAGCGAGCGGCGCGGGAACGATCCCACGGTGATATCAGACTCAGCAAAGAGCTTGCGAAAACTGCGGAGAAATGTTACACGCGCTTCAGTTTATTGTTAATATTGCATGATAAAGGAAAACGAAATGCACAATTACTATGTTTATATAATATTATTAATGTACATAAGTGACCTTTTTCTTGTAAGTGAAAAATTTCTCGATAATATTAAGTATTTATTTATTTTCACGGATAAAATTGTGTACTTCGTTTAATTAGGAAATAAATACAAACAATAAAGTGAGGTAAACATTGAACGATATACAAATTATACAATTCTAGCTATAGATTTACCAATTGAAATTATTTTCATCTAGTTGCTGATTGGAGTAAATAATAACACGTCGATATCAACAATATAACATACACAATATAGATCTAACCTACGCATAGAATATGAAATAACTATACTACTAGAAACATGCCGAACATTGTGATCTTCTACAGGTGGTATTCTATTACGTACAATCATACACACATTAAAGATAAGCGATGGTCAACTCTCGCAGCCTTAGATTGCATTAGTTTATAACAATGGGTCATTTTACCAATATTGGCATTCAATAATGCAACTACTGAATCAATCGTAATATGTATTGAAGATGCAAACTATAGTACTATGTTTGATAACCTCAATGATTTTAGCTTAAAAAAAAGTAAAACAAATTATTGAAAACGTAGTTACCCTTTACATATGATCATGTCATAGTTTCCAACCTCATAAACATCGACCTGAACTGTATTAATTATTATAAGAACTGCTCTGCATTTGTATCGAGAAAAGACCATAAGGCTTCGAGATTGACCAGAACATCAAACCTACCATCATGGCTTCAGTACCAAGGGCCGAAAGAGATCCGGGGCGGGGGCGATCGGCGGCCCTCGTCGCGCGTCGACAGCGCCAGCCAGAACCTGGCGTACACCACGCGGTTAGGGGGCGAACAAATTAAACGGGACAACGCTAAATAATAATATATATATATATATATAACGATATATATAAACGAATTAAATAATAAACATATACAAGAAACAAAATTATCTATAAAATAAATTTTGCTTGTACATATCATATTTGCCGGTCATTGCGGCTTAGTAAATATGAAACATAATGTAAAAACATGCTAATTAAAGACAATAAGTCTTTGGCGCAACGTCTTAGATTTGATGATCAGGCTGGTTGCCTATTAAATCTGTACAAAATAAACAAAAATTAAAATTGATTACAGATGAAAAATATGATATTAATGAGTAGTTAATATTCATTATTAATGATTGTATAAAATACGTATATATTATGAAATGAACACAAATAAACGGAAATGATAATGAGGTGCAATACAATTCTGGGATTAAAAAAATAATAACGTAGAAGGAAGGGGAAGGACTGTGGTCAAGCTAGAAGCGCCGTCGAGTGTTTAAAATACATTGCAATGTCCATGCAGACGTGCGTCGTGTGTGTAACGTCCGTGATTACGCAATCTCTTTCGACCCTGGTCACATTTTCCACAATTTATAATACCACCTATAAAAGAAAAACAATTTTGAACAGTGTTATGCCAAATGTATGTTATATGTCACTATCATGCGTACTAATAAATAATAATGAGAAAAATGTACCAGAACCAATTAAAGCGAGTAACGTGTATTAAGGAAGGTATATAGGAAAATGGTGAGTATGTACCCGATACACCGCAAGTAGCCCAAATTGTGAACCACCACCAATGTCACTAATTCATAGCATGCAACTCTATACGAAATGTGATGACAGAGAATGTGTTGATAGTTCTATGTGCCTTTTGGTTGTGAATTCGGATCTCAGATTTAGAGAGGGGCCTCAAACCATGTCTTTTATCTTATTGTAGAATACAAGCGATTAACAACACAACTCGCACAATTATGTCAGTACGCACGGGCGTATCTCGCACAAAAATTGAGTAGGATATGGTTCACATTATTTAGATAATCTGTTATTTTTTAACGGACCGATATATTTGTAATGATATATTTTCACGTCAAAAGGTGGAAAACTACTGAAAACATCATAGTTTACATATATTTTTCAATATTTCCTATATTTGCATATTATCAAATAATAATAAAAGCATTATTATAAGCTACAAAAAAAAGATAACAATGAATATATCAAACACAAGATTAGCATTAACTATAATATTTATATTTAAAAATTTTATTACCCCATATCTCTCGCACGCAAGCTGTCAACCTGACTTCACTAATTATATCTTCTTAAATTAATGATTTAATAATTTTTCTTTATACGATATACGGCAATATGTTTAAAAAATCAATTTAAATATATATCATAATAAGTGGAATTACCATATATATGTATGTATAAATTGTGAAAGTCCTTTGTGCGGGATAATTGTGCAGGTGTCTGTATTGAGTAGACAATTTCAATGTGTTGTATGTAAGAAATATTCTAACATGCTTTCGTGCAAGTATTGTGACAATTATTAATATAAGAATGAATCCGAAACTATATGGGTATATATAATAAAAAAGTGCACCTCGTAAACCTTACTTAATATACAGAAGTTTGCACCATGCCAGGAGAAAGGTAATACTCCAGTATAATTTGGAAATTGGTATCACTAACATTCGTGAGTAATAAAATAATTGTACACCAAAATAAAAATAAATAAATAAAAAACTATATGACGGCTATCAAACCTAAGCCGTACATTTTTCCAATACTCTCAGAATGTTAGCTTTACCAAATTTAATCAAGAATAAAATACCATGCACGATCCGTAAACATAATATATAGCCCCTTATCAACATACACAAACGAGCTGAAATTGATTAGTTTATGAAAAAACAACATTATAATTGAACTACCGTATTTTTCCTTTTAAATAGAACATGGTTTCTCAAAGTGACGCACGCGGTCCCCTAAAGCATCGACTATTATAAACTAAGGGTTCGAGACAAAATGGCTGACACTGACACAATCGGCTGAACAATGTAACATTTACAACTGTTCTGCCGGTATGTTTAACATAAACCGAGTAAAATGACAATATTCTTTCTATTATGTTAATTACTATGACATGAGACATTAACGCGCAAAACCGGCACACATGAAATCGTCAAACAGAAAAGTTATAAGCCACGATTCAAAGCGTTTTTACTGTACTGTCAAAATATTTATATGCCACAAGGCCGACAACATTTGGGGTGCGTGGAGCAAAAGTTTGAGAAACCCCGCTCGGTCTACGAATAGCGTGCCAACAACGTGTCATACTCACAATCTCCTCATGCCGCTGTTAAAAGACCCACAGTACATTCTCGTGATCATGAGCGGTAACGCACCGGTAACACTGGTATGGTACTCACAACTTCCTGATTCCGCTGTTCCTCTTCCAAGGCGCGTCGTCGGGCTCTGCGGGGAGAGGGCCTTGGACGGGCGCCTCCTCCTCTTCAGCTGCTACGGTACTCATAGACGGAGATGTATCTGAGCCGCTGTAATCGGCATATTTTATTTTAACTTAGGTATCCGACCGCAACTTTATTTTAATTAATTAATTTATTTATAATATATATATATATATATATATATATATATATATATGCAAATAGACGTGTCAATACCTTAGTGATAAAAAAAGCCAGTTCTATCTCACGATAACGTGTTTTCAGGGTGAAAAGTAGCCTACAAACTTGACTGTCAAGTTCTAAATTTTATCCAGATTTGTATAACTGTTCCACTGTAAAGAGTGTATATATACTTTTGAGTTTATAATTATAAGAACGCGTTTATAAACAAGAGGTATGCGCTGGCAATGATTCTCCTATGTTTCTACCACAAAACAGCAGTGTTCGCATTGCTGTGTTCCGGTTCTAAGGGTGTAAGAGTAAAATTACTAGGTGACATAATATCTTCAAGTCACAAGTTTGGCAATGATCTAGTATTATCATTGTGATATTAAGAGCGTCTATATGCTGCAGTGACGCTTTCTGTCTAGCGGTATGTATACACGTATATACACTTGGCACTACAAAAATCTTTACCTTTATAAATAAATTCACACATTTCATACGTTGCCCTGGCTCCGAGATAAATAAGCTTTAAGCACTTGTATAATAGATATCCGACAATAAAAGAATAAGAAATATAATATATTACAAATAAAATACATTATGAACAAATTAATAAATAAATAAAGTAACCCAGGCACAGAGCAAATACAAACATTTTTCCGGGTAGGGGATCGAAACCACGACCTTTGGAGTACAAGATAGGGTCACTACCATTTACGCCATTGGATATGCCGAACATTAGCCATATTAGCATAAGACGTGTAGTGTTGGGCCAAAGGTACAATAGGCCCAGTTTGCACTAGGACCGGTATAAATAGCCGTGTGCTGCCGGTAGAGTAAAATAGTACCTCCCCTGTACCAGGTGTATCATAAGACGCGACTAAGTTACCGAAAACGAACAGATGGCGGTATATCCATCCGAAACATGGCTGGTCCATCCATGCTCCAATGTGGCATTAATGGGCAAAATTCCCCCTTTCTTGGGAATGCCTATGTCCAGCAGTAAGTAGGCTTCCAATGGCTGATGAGATCATAATGACTATAAAGAGTGGCAGTAACTCCATCTTAGCCACTCCTTAACTAAGTTGGGACTTAACATTTATGTTAATAAGAAACGGAAACTTTGTCAATACCCCTTTTTAAGGAAATTGCGCGAACGGATGAACGTGAAATTTGGAAAAGAAGCGCATATAGTTATAATTTTTGTGTCAAAATGTGTTTAACTACAAACCTTAATGAAGTTAATATTAGCTGCCAATAGACATTAGTAACTTGATGTTATTGAAAATGAAATAGAGTTCGAAAATAAAAAAAAAAAATTAATTATGGTCGAATTTCGGCAACCACTAGATTGATACATTGACGACAATAATTGATAAAATCAATGGCTTACCTGTCCGGCTGCGGCTCTACCTGCAGCGCCTGTAGCTGCTCCTCAGCCCGGTTGAGCTTCAGCTTCAATTCGTTCCGCTCGTGCAGTATGGCACGCAGTTCCCGGACACTGAACGTGGGCTTGGAGGACTGGTCCTCGTCGTCCATGCCTTCGGGGGTCGCCGCACCACATGCTGCGCACTTCTGGAAAAACGTTTTCTTTTTATTAGACTATAAACTAGTGGCTTCATGACAGACGTTAACTGAGTACGATGTCGCTAGAACCATATCAGGCGGTTGGACAGGCACTTGTTCTGTGTCTAATTCCTATTCTAGGTGTTATTTATATTTTTTTTGTATGTATTTGTTTAATATTAGTAATTCCTATGTTGTCTGATATCTATAACACAAATGCTTTCGGCTTCTTATCTCGGAGTCAGGTCAACTTATGAAATATCGTATGAATTTATTTATTATTTATAAAGCACTTTCATTAGAAAAATCACTTTTTTTAATAGACCAAAAATACAAGCATACAGACCGCTTAGCAGTAAACTTTACTGCAGCTTATAGACGCCCGCAATATCACCATGATAACACTGGAGCGTTGCCAATCTTGTGACTTGAAGATATTATGTCACGTTACCCAGTAATGTTTAATAGGTTGTATTCAGCTTGCATTCAGTTTAGTCAGATCGTCTGTCCATTTTGTAGGTGGACGTCTTACTTACGACATAAGTTAATTTAACTTGCTAATCCGACAGGCTATGTCGGTAACTTAGGTTCTTTTACAGATTTCTTCATTCCTGATTCGATCCCTCAATGAGATTCCAAGCATTGCCTCCTTTTCATAGCTCGTTGGGCTTTTTTGCAGTTTGCTAATAAGGCTAATATTTTGAGTTGGCAATAGACAAAACGTTTCGGAGTCTATTTCATCTGACTAGCGCAGATCTACCCTTTTCGTGGAGACCCCAACGTGATCATCAGCAGCTTTTATAAACCGTGCTTAAACACCCTATTAGTAGGCAGGGACACGATTTTGAAACAACTCGTTTAATTGTAATATTCGGATGAATTGCAAGTTTACCTAACGCAATTCGTGACTTTCCTTTCCGGCTTTCTGAGAGTCAAGTTAGATGTGACGACGTCTCATAGCAACAAGCATAATGGACGCAAAATGTTGTCTACGACTAACATATCAATATGTGTGGACTGTGGTATTACCTTGTCTTGCGCGTTAACCTGCTGTAGCGCGGTGATATCCCGTTGTTGGGCTTGAACTATCGCCGTCAGTTCCGAACGCTCCTCGCATACTAGACGCATCTAAACATTGCAGTATACATATTGTAAATTTATCTCACCATAGTAAATAGATACAATGAATAAACAAGTTACAATACTGTATTTTCTAACTATTACACAAAAATCTACTGTAATACAATTTGCTCTCATTTTTTTCTTTCTATATCGTAATACTCATATGGTATGATATCATGGTACAGAAAATACAGATACGATATAATAA
Organism: Heortia vitessoides; assembly: GCA_020976665.1. Lineage (NCBI taxonomy): Eukaryota > Metazoa > Arthropoda > Insecta > Lepidoptera > Crambidae > Heortia > Heortia vitessoides. The sequence continues at coordinate 7,475,074 of JACJUM010002809.1, forward strand.
ACTATATTGATAAGATGTTTAATAGAAAGGATTATTAAGTTTTAAAAATGGATTAAGTGGGAAGAAGCTTGAGTATGTTTATTATTGACTACTATGATATTAACGATTAAAAATATGTAAACCAGAAACTTACTTGATTTTGCAACTGCTTGTGTTTGCGCCGGAGGTCCCGGCTGACTTGTGCCAACTTCTCTACTTGGTTGGTCAACTGCAATGTATCCAATATCGCCATTTTAACAACAAAATGTAAGCTAAATACACGCAGTTACTGTACAACACTCGAGAAAGACTATAGTTAAATAATCTTCAGAGTTATAATGGTTCTCTTATTTTTTTAAATACACATGTCGTTTGTTACACGTGATATCGGTTTGTAGGTGAAATGTAAAAAGATATATTGATAGTAGCAGGTACATAGCATAAGATAAAATTAGAAGATGTTTATGTCTTTAACGGGCGTGGTTCGATTAGATAGTATATATCACAATATATCTCTCTTTGGGAGACCTTAATTTTATCAGTTTGATAATTCAAATAACGAAATGTTCAATGAAGTCATTCAAATATAGAACATTAGAATGTTTAAAGCTAGATTTAAATATTAAGTATCTTGAGTTATTGTATGGTCACGGAAATGTAAGCAAAACATATTTATTACATTGAATATGTCACTCTAATTAATCACAACCCACTAGACTAAACAACACTCAAATTTGTTCTGTACTAGCGAAGTTTGATTTTAACGATTTATTAATTTCCCTTTTTCGCCTTTTGTATTCATAAATCATAGTAAGTAATATACTATAATAAACAGTACCTAAAACATTATTGAATACGTAATTATTTTTTTAAATATGGATTGATATAGCATTATATACATATATATACTTTTAGTAGTCATTCCGATCAACTTTTAAAAAGCAAAAAGTATTTATAGTGTCAAAACTACAGCAGTTCAGTATGGGGCAATTTTTTTTGTAGATATTAATGTAACTCATTTTCCGCAGCGCATGCGTTGAATGAAAAACATTTAATAGCAATTTTTTCTACCGTCAAATATCAGTGTTAGCATTGCTGGCATACGAAAAAACAAATAGTTCCTCTTAGAGTAAATTACATAGGGGTCACCATGGTTCGTATTATCAATAAAAATAAGGTTAGCTCAATTTCAATCTTCTCTATGTAATTGTAGAGTTGCGAATTATCGAAATTCATTCAATTCAATTTATTCGAACAGTCAGTCATTCAAATTAGTTTCTAAAAAAGAACATTCTTAATTATTCAGTTTTAGATATTTATAGGAGACACCTAATGTTACACGTTGTTTGACTTTTTCAGTAACTATACACTGATATTTCGCTTTTATTATAGGCACATACATCTCAATAACTGTTCTACGATCTATCTATCGACGATTGTACATTGTATTCAGCAAATTAGAGGTCTTTTTTCATTTATAAATAATGTTGCATAAAACTTCTTTGACTTAATGGAATTAACGTCTTATTGGAAATTTCTTGATAGGCCAATGCGTAATTGTGGTTTTTATAAGACATACATCGACATTCGATTTTTTGTTTGACTTTGTTTATGAAAATACAACACCATATTACGGACGAGCCTGATAGCGCAGATGGTAGAGATCCTATATTGTGCGCCAAAACGTCATGGGTTCAATCCCCACCCAAGACCAATATTTATATAAAATATATTTGTATTTGTTCTGTTTTTACGTTCAACATATGTATTTAAGTATTATAGTTGTGATTCCTCTGTTGTCTGATGTTCATAACACAAGTGATTTAAGCAAATTATCACTAAGTCAAAGTAGGAGATGTGTGAATTTTTATAATAACGTCACCTGAGTTAGTGAAGTTTACTCAACCGTGTCATGGACTGTGTATGGCTGAAACGCCATTACGTTTTTTTCTGTACAATTTTCTCGAATCATCAAAATGTTGAATAAAAAGTAATCAGCACAAACCGAGCATCCTCCATTCGTTTTTCGACCAATCCATCATCCACTTGACAGGCTTTCGTTTCGGTTGTTCATCAGTTACGATATTGAAATACCGCATTTCAAATTTCGATTACTTATGTATTCATCATCAAATTACTGTATTTTGTTTGCTTTAAATCACATTCGAGATGCCGGTGTTTGACTTTACAGTATTTTCGTTCAAAATGTATCTATAAAATATTTCTTAATATAGTTCACTTCGTTCGTATTACTCACAATAAACTTTTAACTAATACTACATACTATTTTTAAAGTAAATATTAAGTGACACGGTGTGTGACCGGGATTTCAAAACTACTGAAAGAGTTTTAATATAGTTTTACTTACTATGTTCAGTTGGAGAGATAGGATAGATTTAGATATCTCAATTTAAGACATCACATCGCCGGGTCAGCTAGTGATATATTATTAACTAGCCATTGCATAATTACAAAAAAGAAACACATAACCTCTTTGTCATTCTTGAAAACGGTTACCGCAAACTCCGATTAAATTTGTTTGCATACTAAGTACACATGATAACGTGACTTAAAAACATAACATCACATTGTTGTTACAGAGATGGTTTAGAAAATATGGATGACTGCACAAATATACAGAGCGGAATTAAATGAAAGAGTTAGTTTAGGTCGAACAAAGCAGACATACGAAGAGCCAGGTCAGCAGTACCAAGAATAAACGAGCGTGTATGAAAGGACTAATGCGAGCAAAGGAAGTGAGAGAGGTGTGCCAAGATCGTAGCAGTCCTTGCATATGACGTTACAGATTTTGAGAACTTACATTAAATTTAGACGTTATATTTAATTAACTATTTAAGATGTAAGAATCAAACAAAAAGAGATAGAGCATTTTAGTTCCGTCAGAAAATTTGAATGAAAAAAAGATTTATGAATTTTACGTTACTAGATTGAACAGGGAAAATGTCACGTAGCCGAGTGTTCATATTGCAGAATGTATATACCAGAGTACCTCAAATAAAGAGTACCTATGGTGGTGAAAACGGACTCAATTTAACCACATGATACCAGAAACTAATTTACAAAACGCTCACAACACGACATGGGTCGGAAATGTAAATATTTGTCAGGACGAAGTCTGAACAAACACACAGTGGGTTCCCATTTTCTCCACTCTGACAAGGAGGAAGCTTACCTGTCAAAAGAAAAATAAAATGCCGAATGGCTCTCACTTATGTGGGGGTACAATAGAAATACCTGTCAATATCTTAATAATGGGTTTCACATAAAGGCTTTATCAAATAAATTACTCAAACGCAGGTTAAATTGTACAATACACTCGACGGGTAGGAAAGAATATTCTATACAATTTATTTAATAATAGTTATGCCAGTATACACGTCATGAATGTGGAGTTGATGGGAGTATGTACCTATTTAATATTTATCAATACAACTTGAACCGTCATCATTAATGTATTTATTTGACTCACCAACGTTTATTTACACTTTTACTCAAAACTATACATTGCTCTACATAGCATTACACATGGTTTAACGAATACTTATAGGTAAGTACATCTTATTCAAAATACATTTTAAGTGCCAGCTACAAATATTTTATATAAAATATACCACGAATATTTTATATTTATTTTAAGAAAGTAACAAAATATAACAAATTATTACATATATTTACGTTATATACACACATGCCAACTGACATTAAGCCCACCATTTGTACATTTTGTAATATGTTGTGCAATAAAGTTCAATAAATAAATTAAAAAAATATAAGAAAAAACTTTTAACGCTCACTGTGGATGCAATACGACCGAACCATGTTGGGTATGTTCAGTTGAATATCCTATAGGCCACTATACTTACCAATTTGCAGTCTTGGTATATCATCGCGTCGCGGGCGGATATAATACAATGCAATAAATGTACCTAGCAAACAACTGTTTCAGACAGAATGCACAGCCAGAAACTATGTCAATAACATATACCAAGAGTAATAATACCTATCATTAGAGTCGGTAGTCTAAATGAAGGGTAGGGGGTGGGAAATGGGTCATTTTCAAATATTTCCACTCTAGCTCTATTCAATAAATCAGGCCAGTTTAGCTATGCGAACAAATAGAAATGCCTCTACGTCGATTAGATTGTGTCAGCGAGACCTTATTTATTGAAAGTGATATTAGCACTAGGTAACTTACAGTTCAAATGTTTGAATATCTTTATTAATGTAATAATAAAAATTACTTTCGAAACGGGAATAAGGCTGAGTGCTGACAACTAAGAAAAACGGAATGTCAGTCAAAGTCTGTAATTCGCCATTATTTTTGCAGCTATTAAGGAACGCGAGAATATTTGCTAATGGATTCTTTTTTCCACATTTGCCCAAACTGAAGTTGTCGGATTTTACTTTCGTTGCCGAAAAAAATAATGTTATCTACTTGAGTGACGAAAAGTAGGTCAGATATTCAAGTCGGAAAAAAAGATAGCATACATTCTGTTCAATAATTCGTCAAACAGTGATTTCCAATCACGTTCTCTAGGTCATTAATGGTAATAAGTATTGCAATGTTATCATTAGCTGTGGAGAGGTTCCGTTGTGCTAAACCCTCCTGTTAGGTATTCGTTTAAGTAATCATATATAAAGAAGTATTAAAAAAACACTATAAACTATAAAACAAAATAGTCAAGCAACTGTTTAACGAATCTATTTAACGAATTTGCCCAATCATCGAAATTCTACCAAAATTTAGGAAAACTTTATACGTTTCACTTAATCTTCGTGAAGAATTATTAAAGATTTCGCTTTAGGTATTCGTTTAAGATAGAACGCACGCACAAGGTTAATCTGTTAATAGAATTGAAGATTTAAATAATCAATGTTCTATCAGCGATTTCAGACAATACATACAAATTTATTTTAGATTGATCTGCTGTCAAGACGCAATTTAGGATTTCTTCCCAAGCAAAGACCAGGATAAATTTAACCCTCTCATCAATTCCTGAATACACCAAGGTTCTTGAATTTCCTTTCTATATTGTTATAATTATGTTAATGTTACATATTAAATTTTATATACTTGTGAAATATACATGTCATTTTAAAATCTTTGCTCAGCAAATGCCTGAAATTTACTTGTTTAAAAGATAAATATACTTCTGAAACTTATACGGACCGCTTCACGTAGATATTAAACAATAATATATTGCTTGAAATGTCTGTTCTGAACAAATAAATAGAATAGTCACATTGCCGGCCAGTAAAGAACAATGTGAACCGATATCTGGCTAACACAGACGGTGTAATGACGCATACTGCAGTCTGAGAATGCGTCATCTCCAGAAGACGGCTCCCCTCGGGGCTCCCATCTATTACCGCTTACGTAGGTTTATCGTGCTTAAGTATATATGTCCAACGGTAACGATTTTACCCATACAAAATGGTGTATACTTTGCAAGCATCTTACTTTATAGAAAATTGTATTGACAAAATTGTTATCTATAAAATACAAATATATCACAACTTTCAAACAAATGTATCAATTGGGATATAATTTTTTTCGTGTGTATAATTTTTAGGACTAGGGATATGTACAAAAGATACATTACATAATTTTTGCATGCAGATCTATATGAGAACAAGAATGTTTCATGGTAACGAAATTAACGATATAAAATATTTCATGTACGCGGACAAAGCCGAGGCAGGTCACTAGTAATTAATTATAAAGAACTATGAAACTACTTTACACACATTGCTTTAGTTCCAAAGTAAAGCTTTTCGTAACCAACACAAATACTTTTTATAATAAAGCGAGAACCCCCAACCATTGCGTCTCAACCGGCACTTTAACAACTTACGCTTCGCGGATCTTTGAAGAGACAATGTTGCCATCTCAGATTACACTTACTTAAACCTTGTACAAATAACGTAGAGACAACACGACTAGACTAACATCAGCCTTTAGAGTCATCAAAGCCTACGTACTCACAACCTATACTTATGTTGAAGTAACAGTTAGTTTGAATGGAGAAGAGACTCCTCCGTTCGCATAATCATAGGAAGAATCTCAATACTTTCATGAATATGGTTTTTAAACACTAATGTGTCATAGATTAAAGTGAAAAATGTACAATGTTAATCTATTGCTATCAAATACCAATAGACGTGGGTTAGTTAGTTAACTCCAAATAAAAATTGTCTACACACCATAAAGCTACAATACACTGCTGAATAACCTTCACATTTCTGAACATTGTATTCTTTTAATAGATGCAATAAAAAATATGTGCAATAAAGTTTTTTGTTAGGAATTTTAAAATAGTTCTACTTTTACTCGCCACCCTATTAGTCTTCATAGACAAATTAATTAAAAGGCACAAGACAAATATTTATATGTTGCACATTTGTGTTTATTCTGTGCCTGGATGTGATATTTCAGTATATTAGTATTTTAGTTGTATTCGTCAATTGTCATATAGTTGCTAGTAGTACATGAGGAAGGACTGCTCATATCTTTCACCCCGAAAAAACGCACTATTCGCACAGGATTTACGATAACCGACCATTTTAGCACTAAAAGTCAATAGAAGGAGCCGAGCGACTTGAAAATGCGCTATCTTAAAAGCAGATTTAATCAGTACATCCCAAACCAATTCACTTCGATCTCAACAAACGAATAATAAAATAAATAGCAATATCAGTTCGTTTGTTCCCTTATCACACTATTACTAGCTGATCTTTGTGAAATTCCACAAGGATATATGATACCTTTCATCCCTAAAAAAATAGTAGTTTCCATGAAAAATAACACGGATGGAGCTCCAAGTATAAGCTTGTTTTATAAATATTAAACTTTTGTCATAAATTATTCATACAGTGGACATCAATTGATATTCACTAATAATTAACAATGATACGGAATGTTGGTTTATATTTGACATTTTTAAATACAAGATGTAGACAAACACAATCATCTGAAATATAATACTTTTGGGATGCATAAAATGTTTTGTATAAGAGTTCCAAAGGCGCCGCTAGCTACTATAAACGTCTAGATACCGAACATGTCATCTCGGAGATATAATCTAAGGCCTCACCCACAAAGACTGATATATATCTATGGTCTGTACGTACTCGGGCGAAGTAACAAGGCATTGACTGACAGCTCTATAATGTTGATGACGTATGTAGTAATCTATGAATACCTATATACAAATATTTTTTATATTACAGTCGATAAAAAAGCATACAGTCCGCGTGATAGTAAGCAGCAGGCTTTAGACGTTCATCATATACGAGTATACTATATAGAGATACTAAACAATATACAAGTATAATATCGTATGGATGCTTCCTCGTTACGTTTGATTCTATTTCTCTTTTTTTACACGCCTATCTCTTATAACCTCTGCTATCAACCTGTATATTAAGCCAGCCTTGTCGAAAATGATCTGATGATTTAAAGCAGATACAATTCGATTATATTTTAAGTAAAATAAAGAGTCCTGCTACAAAATGATTTTGTAATATGTTTTTAGATTTATCAACGTTATTGTGCTCTTCCTTCGCAAGATAAACTGCCCCATTGGTATATATTATTGCTTTGTTTTTTTTATATTATTAACTTTCACTTTTAACATCTAAAATATATTAACTCGATGCGGTCTTTATTGTTATAGACATTTATTTCATTCATTGTCATCATCATCATATCAGCCATAAGACGTCCACTGCTGGATATAGGCAAGTAGGTAATGTCCAATAGTACCGGATGTATGCGACGTATGACCAGCACGTTCCTTTATTTAATTAAAAATATTTAAAAATTATTATTAGTCCGTAGAGTAAAATAGTACTAGGTGTAGAAAAAGAAAGAACTACTAAATCTTAGTACAATGCAACAGGATAGGCAGCAGCACTCCTGTCGCAAATCTACAACCTTGATGTACGTATTATTGGCCATGTCCAGCAATGGTCATCATTCGACTGATATCATCAAGTTTCTAACTCTTCGGACATTTTCGTTTATGTTTTGTTTGATCACAACATCTCATACATTGACCTAACTCTGAGATAATTCGATTAAAGCATTAGTGTTACGGACATCAGACAACAGTGGAATTTAAAATTTACTTACTTAATCTTATACGCACTTAAAAACATTTATTTAACATACAATCACAGAACAAATATAAATATTTATCCTGGGTGGGGATCGATCACACGACATTTGGCACATAAGATAGAAACTCTACCATCTGACCCATCGGGCCAGTCAAAAAATATAACCATTACTTTGACGGTTTATTAAATTGAGTTACTAAGTTATGCGGTAAAATCTTAACAATAAATAGCGTGAGTCATTAGTATTATCAATTTATCTCAAATATTTTTTTCAGATAACAACATATTTACGCATATATTTGGGGCCGCTATTTCCATTTCTGGAGTACCTACATTTGCAAAGCGTCCAACTAAAATGCAAATAAAGTTTTAATATTTTGTTTGCGATGTAAATTTCTTAGCGCGTTCAAGAAGAGCCGCATAATAAATGCAAAGTACTATCACATAATATGATAATTCGGGTGATATATTAACATATTACATTATTATTAACGAAGTCATTGTTTAACCACATTTTCTCCTTTACCCTCTGCTAGGTTTCAAGAAAACATTTTATATTTAGTACATCGTCTAATAAATACCTCATCGCGATATGACAAACTAATTACAGTCACTATCATTTTAGTGATATCCGATACAATGAATGTTATGGCATCGGATAGCCCATTATTCATATCTATACTCAAAGCGTTAGATTATACTTAGAATCAAAAATGTAAATTAATTTAGATTTGCTTTATTTCATTATTAAGCAATTTTATTGAAATCGGCTGTCTACATTCAATATAAGTATAAAATAATAAACAAATCATACAATCACGCTCTTACTATTTATAATACACAATTGGTAAACAAAAGAAATGATAAACAATATGTATATTTATCACGCTATTCACAGAACAACGTAAATAAGATAACATTATAGTGCAGTACATACTCACTAGGCATACATTACTTAAAGTTACCAAAGGATAAGGAACATCGCGCTCATTTACAATCTTTTATAAGTATTTTTTTATTAATTATGCTCAAGGGTTCTTTTAATATTTTATAAAAATCCTTAAAATACTCGTATGCTAGGTTTTTTAATTTAGGGACAAAATTAAAAAAAACTACTAGTAGATGGCAAGGCAAAGGGTAGTAAATAAGCCATCAGGAATATAGAACAAGCGGTTATACCTTTTCCAGTGCCTCTCCATTGCTTCGCCCTTAAAGGCCATTAAAAGCCTCTTTTTTACACCAACATAACGCTGGACTACCGAGAGATCCGTTAAAACAGTTGAAAGGCGTCTGCCTTTTTTTATTTATCAAAGATTATTCACCTGCTATGATATCGTAAACACGGCGAGAAGGGTATCCGTTTTAACTATCATATCACGTCACTGAAGCGAAGTAATTTACTCATTCCACGCGCGCCTGCTTCTGAGCATCGAGGAGTGTGGTACCAGGCACGAATCACACCTCTTTACTCAAAAATATATAATATCAGGAATATCGTCACACTAAAACTGCTTCTTGCCCTTCCCTTACCAGCGTATTTGAATACCATAAACCCCTTTACGTTTATATTGGCTCCTTGGCATAAAAAGTAATCAAAGTCGATATAATTATTTATTCGGTTTCAACTTAAACTTGAATAAGGCTGGCTCGGATGTATTCCCACATTACATTAATCATGGTAATTTAAAAAAAGAAGTACGAAATGTACCATTTAAATTTTTAAATATTTACAGTTTTAAAATAAAATATAAGAAGCCAATATTATATATGTTTTTTGAAATACCAACATTTTGTACACAAAATCTGTATGTAAAGGACACCCTATGAGCAAGGGCAAAAATATTGAAATGGAATCAACTTTAAACTTTTATTACAAATATACACACAAAGACAATTTAATAATGATAAAAGCGGAAAAAACAGGCGATCTGTCTTCTGTGATGAATCACAGAACAGTATTGGCAAACAAGTATATCAGTTACAATAATACTATAGATCCTAAAGCCGATATCGCTATACAATAGAATTTTTAAATATGAATTCTTGTCTCTCCCGATTTACTTAAAAGACCAAATGGTGAATTTAATTATTACATTATTACTGTTTCAACAAAACTCAATATTCTATATATAACTCAATAATCATATTTTTTTTACTACAATTAAAACCCATATTCGCCATTTACATATCGGAAAACACGCAAAAGCATATGACATATATTTTAATGTCTTTTATGGTTTACTGCTTTTAAGAAAGGAGAACACGTTATACACGAAAAAAAAAATGCAACTAATTTAGTGTATTTTAAACTAGAACTAGAGTTCTAATTGAATATAATAATGCGCGTTAATTCTTGCTTTGTTAATGAGCTATATCATCACATAGGATTGTTGCGTAACGACAATTTGATTAATTACTATGAGCTAATCGTTTATCAACTTTAATTAAGTACTCGCAAATTTAACACGTAAATCACCAATATGGTCAACGAACGAAACTGTGTACAAATATGACATTGCATTCTAAAAACATATAAGATAACAGTAATCTGATATATTTAAAAAAAACTACAAATACTATAACACAAATCGAAACCGTATTTTGCCCCACTTTTAAGTTACAAGGTCATGTAATTTGTAAACTTTATCAGCAAAAACAAATTGTAAATAATAACAAAAAATGTCATAGATACCCAGCTTCTAAATAACGTGTAATCTGCATGTTATTGCATTATTATATACCCTTGATCGTCTGCACACATACAACCTTGTGCAATATGTTTCAGAGAATCGTACATAAACGTAGGCGGGACCAATAACGTCGCGTGTTTCTTAATGTGCGTGATAAAATACGAAAATTGAGATCGAAAAATTATCACTAAAACCTCGCACGGCATCGTCCCATATTTAAAGAGTTAATTCTCACTTACAGAATTAAATGAATATAACAACTGTAATAACACCGGGAATAGCTTGCTTACTTACTTGCTTAAATTTATGCGGAAAAATTGAACAGACCAGATAATCTGGTGTTAAAGAAGAGACTAGAAAAAACTTAAGCTTATTAGCCCTTGCGGTTAGTTTTCTCCTAGGTACTCTATTACTTAGCGCTCCGTATATAGTTCTGCAGGGTAATGTAAGGAAGATTCATCTTACATTAGCTATGCTATCTTATCAGATTGCTAAATTACAAATTTAGTTTCTTGAAAACAAACGAGAATTTGATATTGAAAATGAGAAAGTAAATGATGATAAAATAATCATTCTCCATACCTTTCACTCAGTCTACATCTTGGTCAAAGAGAGGCAAGTCAAGATTATTGAAGTGAAACTTCTTTAAGAGCGTGAGGGTAACATTTTTATGGATGAAACGCAATAATAATAATATTAGTGTCGCAAAGATGTGCAGCGTTTTTGTCGAAAAGGGAGAGAAAAAATTAGACCAATTGAAATAGTGAGTATGGGTGAACATAGCATGAAGCACATAGCCATGGAGTAAGAGTAAGGAGCAAGCAAGTAAGAAAAATTGAGTCTACAGTTAAATAATGATCCGAACACAACTACAAATTCAGGAACGTCAATAGATGCCGCTTACACAGAATATTATATAATTGTGTAACACGAACTTATAATACATATTTTGCTTATGTTAATGCTTTAGTCACAACAATACCAATATAAATCGCATCGAATAATAAAATATAGAAGAAATAAATAAATAAAAAATTAAAATTTGTATTAATTTCCTTTAAAGAGATTTCCTAAAAGAAACTTTTAATATCTTAATGACAATAAAATTCATTAAATTCCTAACATATCTTCCTTTTTCCCTTCCTCTATATCTCGGAAATCTAGTTTTACACTTGTATATATCTAACACTTAAAAATAGTTTTTTTTTACTTAAGGTGCCTTTTAGTCAAGGCTTTATTTAAATTCCATTTCAAAACTACATGAATTAAATACTGAATCAGGGGACAAAATCATTTCTCTGCATCCTCCCCAGAGGTCGTTAATTGAAGGGTCCGCTAATTAGCTGCCTTTGAGAGTTACACTGGATCAAGTTAAAGCCTTGTTTGAGCCGGCCTGAGATTTAAGGCTTACTTAAGTGGTCCTCGAGTTACTCAGCCTTTGGAAATTCCATAGTTACTACTTTTCATATACTTTTAGTTACTAATTAATTAATTGCGATAATTAAGATAATAGGGTAAAACATTGAACTACATGTTATTAAGCCTAACTCAGACGGTTCAAGCTGGTTCCTCGAGAAAAGAGGTTTCAAGTAACCTTAAACTCGAAAACTCTTTTCTCGGAGAAAGAAAGAAAGAGAGAGAGAGAGAGAGAGAATAGATAAACGACAAACAAACAGAGTATATCTGCAGTCATAGAATGAAAGTTGCATAAAATTACTTTTTGAGATGCTGTGTATCGATGTAAAATCTAACATCATCCATCCAAATGACATATATTGATTTTATATAGATACTACGTATGAACCCGATATATATTGTGAACACAAAAATCCAATAAAGTATTAACAAATACATTTTCTACTCTTTTTCGAATGCAAATGACTTTGAAGTCGAACAAAACATAGAATAAAATTATAAAGTAACTTTATTATGACTTCAAAAGTCTGTATATTAACGATGACGTAATATTCCAAATGTTTTTAAATCTTAAGTGTGTGGAGTGTGACGTGTTATATATTGCCACGTCCAACAAAGTACGCAATAAAAGAATCTTCTGAATTAATGGTAAAGAAAGTAGTAATAAGTTGTTGTCCGAAGTGAGTGATAGGTACGTTACCGAATCTCTGAAGAAACCTTTGCCAGTTCCATTTTCAGCTAATAGCAATCATCCGTGAACATATTATAAATAACATACCATATGTACAACGAAATACTCAACAATGATAATAAAACCTTTAATTCTAACTAGCATGTTAAATCTACCGAAAGTGAATTACACCACTTTCGGAACTTTTTCAGAACTTAGGACAAATATGGAAAAACGAACAGAATGCAATAAATTTAAATAGTTTATTACAAAAATATAATTTATTGAAAAAAAAAAGAATATAGGTAAGAAATCATCATCACTGAGACTAAAAACCTTAAGTAAAAAGTTACTATTATTTTAATAACTAAAAGCACATTTTTTCCACGGTAATAAAAATTACATTATTTTTAATTTTAATGCATTCAAAATTATTTTTTTGAAGAATATAGTTTGGTACATTACCAAAGCGAGCGAGCGCGATTGCAATTTATAACTGATTTTAAAAACTTTTAAGCTAGTTAAAGCAATTATGTCGGTAATACGATATTTCTGAGTTTCGAGGGAGACTTCAACGAGATCAGCGTTAAGGGAGCGGAATTGCGAATCTCACAGCGACTGAACTTTCCCAGCAAAATAATGTCCAATCAGCCACTCATCAATTCCAGCTCAACCTCAGCTGACTTCATGACCTAATTTTATTTGATAGCAGTAGATTTTTTAAATGAAAATGACTCAAGTGCTTAATTATAATTTTTATCTGTTGGATTAAAATGAATTAATGATTTTATCAAAAAATGCGCTTAACACACCAATCGTTACAAAAAATCTTCAAAATAAAATAATAACTTAAAAATCATAGAAATTGTTGAAAGCAAATTTTCTACATTGAAATTATTATAAGATGACGGATAGTATAGTATCAATTGCTAAGAGATGCGAGTATTTATGCCGGTTCGAAAACTACTTTAGATATTTATTTACTACTATAGTTTTATTTCAATTACTTGAGTCCCAATCCGCAGGACTACAGTAGATAAGGTTTACAGAGACATCACGTATTGTCTATCGTTACAAGTACTACAGGTTCAGAGGCTAGATAAGCCGCGAGGCAGTTTCCAAAGATTTTGTCACGCGGTATTTTTGTGTCATAGTTGGACAGGCAATTTGCCCAATATGGGGAGGTATATTATGTATGCAATATCAAGTATATGTCACTGGGCATTTGTAGTAAATTATGAATACAAGTAGTAAGCTACTTTACAGCTCCGGTACTCTCCTAAATAAGAGGGACTTGAATTCGGTCCACGCAGTACTAGTAATGGAGATTTGGTTCAGGGGTAAGAACTGCCGCATCTGGTGCTTGCACTGGTATTATTTCCCGAAAGAGTTGGAAGGCGCTATAGGGACGGCGGCTCTCTCGTATATAACAATATTGTTGGCGATAAACAAGTATAAGCAATCATTTAAGTTTTCTCATTAACTAATTAATTTTCTAAAATTGGTATTAAATTCAGTAGTTTTATAAGTTACCCATCACATTGACGACCCGTTCTATTTTTATCATAAATGTAGAGACATTTTATATATTATGCTGATATTGAAACAATAAGATCTTTTTTGTCACTTTAAGATAACTATTACTGTAATATTGACAGGATTCTAAAACAGTAAGAGGCAATTCAGACCAGTAACACGAAATATTAGAGAGAGGAAGAAACAAATACTGTTTTGGTTTCTTAGTCTACCGTTTATAGATCCATGCCAATGAAGCCAACAAAATATTATTTGGCAGGGGTAAAGCGATATAACATTTTCGTTTTAGCACGAGATGATTATCATATATGATAACTCTATACCAAATTTCATTTTAGAAAAATTTTAGCAGAGTTAGCACGTAAACACAATCAGCAACTTGCAAACTTTCACGTTTGAAACAGAAATGTATTAGGCTAATGTGGAAAAGCTCACGGAGTTTTGAAATATACGCAATAAAAGCACACTTAAATATTACATAAAAAAGTCTAGATTTTGGTATCTACTATACTAAGACTAGCAGCGCCCCGCGGTTTCACCCGTGTTAAGATGTATAACTTCCATATCGCTTTACACCTTTCTTTCACCCCCTCCCTTAAGGGATGATTTTAGAGAAAATATTTGACATGTATTTTCATGATTACTGAGTTTCATTTAAAATTCATCAAAAACAGAGAAAAGCTTTATACTAACTTTCTATCCCCATTTTATTTCACCCCTTTAGAGGATGAATTTCCAAAAATCCTTTTATAGTGGGGATTACGGCACAAAAAAAGCCTTATGCAAAATTTCAAGATTCCAGCCCTTAAAGTTTAGGCCCAGCGATGATATGCTAATCAGTCAGCTTCTCTTTTTATACATATATATATATATCTTGTGCTTCAAGATAAGAAGTAAATAAATAATGAAAAACTTACGATGGCATACTCTAACAATTCATTATACGAAACATCCATAAATGCATAAATCACGATAATCAGTGATGTTTTTTATTAGTCAGAACATCTATTATCTGAGAAACGAAGGTGTTTCTGAGAACTTATTAACAAGGGCGTGAAAACACGCGGTTTCATTATTCAATAACTGTACAAAACTAAGCAGATCATTATGACTGATAATTATAATCATACAATATGTATGATTTGTAGTGGCCTCTCTCAAGTCAGGTATTCTGACGCATACGAACGAGTCACTAAGGGTTAATAAACATCTTATAATGCTATGATAATAAACTAAATTTGTCAGCTATAATAACTAACTTAGATAGATTATTTTGAAGAAGTAATATTAGATTGTAAAGTTAATTTATTTGGAACTGTTAATTTAAATCATTATACCAGCTATTAAAAGTCTACTGTGGGACATAAACCTCCCCAAGAAAGAAGGTAATATGCTGCCCATAATTGCCGCGCCGGGCAAGCGTGTTGGTAATCGCAGAGCACAGCTTTCGTGACGGTGAATCTGTTGTCCATCCCCTTTCTGTACATTTGAGCTGACTTTTTTGCATGGATATACCGCCGTCTGTCGGTTCTGGTACCCTAGTCGCCTCTTACGACACCTGGTACAGGGAGAGGTACTATTTTACTCCACCGGTACCTCACGGTTAGAACATGCTTAAAAGTACTCAAGACTTTGAGGCGCTCATTAATAAATTGGGATGAGTTATTATCAGCAGTAATTACGTTCGGAAAACACATGATTTTTAGGAACCATAAAAAACCTATATTAACTTTAACAACTATTATTTATGTTTCGGTAACGGACGATTAAGTGCGTAGCTAAAAACAACCTTCCCATACGATTCTCGAATCGTCAAAACATTAAAAAAACCGTGACAATAATGACATCATCCAAGGTACCATTTACGACCTTAGAAACAACCCATCTATGTGTCACAGCACAACATTGCAAGCACTCTATCTAAAACTTTATGTCTTAAGCCATTAGATCCAAAATAACAGTCGAGCCATAAAGCGGTCCGGCTCATTAAGTTGACCTGGTTGGAATTTAGGACCATCACCTTAATTCACTTGAACTTAATTTGACAATTTTGACGTGATTCTTACAATGAACATTCACATATTAGTTTTCTTTACATTCCAGTGGTATTAATCCTTTATTATTCCGTTATTTTTTTATACGGGAGAAACATTGACACAGTATTGGAAATCTTTTCTCTAATTTGGAGTTATATATACTGTAATTTTGACTGGGAGATAATGCCATCTGGCATTAAGTCCGCCATTTGTACATTTTGTAACATTTTGAGCAATAAAGTTAAATAAATAAAAAAAATATACTACGTTACAGCAAAAGTCATCCATTGAGTATTAACATAAATACATATTAAATGTTTGATATCAGCCAGTCAGTTAGTATGAGATTTTGTGGGAAAAAAAAGGAAATAATTACGCGCCGATAGCATGCTAACTAGACATAAAACTATTTCTTTTGGCCGTTCCAGTTGCCGATCCCAGGTCTATGACTCAATAACACTTGATCAAATGAATAAAAAAGCCTAAACTATATGCTGACGATATTATGTACAGCTTTCACATAGAGCATTCGAGATGCAAACCTATTGCAACAATAACTGGCACATGTCTTTTGTTTTTTTTTACAAATATTCAAATACACTTGATGCTGGAGAATATATATTTGAGTTTTCTGAGACTTCTGGTTTCTATTTATAATTTCTCTTCTTCTTTCTTTCTCTCTTCACTTTGGGAACTCTCTACATTTACTAAAGGTATTTATTTATTTATTTAAACTTTATTGTGCACTAAGTTGTGACATTCAATATTTTAATCAATAAAAAGAATAGATAAATAAATGAAGTACAACAGGCGGCCTTATCAAACAATTGCAAACTTCACACTATCACACAGTTCCAGACAACCTAAGAGTGAACATAAATAAATGGTTTAGAATAGATAGTCTGAGGTGTATATAAAATAAACTATATCGTTGATGATACTTCAATACCGCGTATGTAACATAAGTTAATAAGGTCCATATTCCATCTTTTCTAATTGAATTTTTAACTTTATTTTCAACTGCTACTTACGCGGTATTGCACTATCATCGACGATATACGGAAATATCAGAATCACAATTTGAATTTCTTGACATGTGAATGGTTATGGACTCACCCCATCAATGATTTGTTGCTTCTCCTGCATCTGCAGCTCCTGATGCCGCAGGGTCGCACGCTGCTTTTCCGCCGTGCTGGACAGCCGCGAAAGCACTTCTTGGTCGTGCTCGCGCGCCGGTGAAGGGGGAGCGCTCGTTCCTAACCAACAAACTGATATTATTCGATTGCATTCAATACAAAGTTCGAGAACGTTCTTAGATATATAATATGTGAGACTATACATATAAGAAATATTATTGAGATGATGATTTTTTATAAACCTAAATTGTTTCTCTGAAAATGCAGAGAAATATTTTAGTTACAACTCGTATAAAAATTCATAAAAAATATTATTTACCTGGAAATACAAACAAAACTACATTTAAAGTTCACTAATAAATCTTTAATTACATTCTTTATTTTGAGATTTTAATATATATCTAAATACTCAAATGAATCAGAACGACAAACCGCCATTAAACCACGTAATGCTCTTAGATGAGTTCTCTAGCGACATACATTCAAACCTTTTTTTTTCAATTAAAATAATTAAATGACGTTTTATTATATAGGTACATATATTTAAAAAAATAGATGACCTAACAAACGTGGTTATTAATATATTAATTATATAGAATATATTGAATTAAAAGAGGGTATGATTAAATCGTCATAAGGTTTCATTACCTTCCGCTCATTTCTCATTTTTTCTTTCATAAGAACCGTTACTTGACATAAACAAACACAACAATGTGCAAGGGAAGTAGGATTTCATTTTTCTGTATATAAATATGGGTCTAACTGTGAGAGTACACTAGAATTAGGCATCTATTTTAGAAGCGCGATCGAATGTAGCGCAGCAATGACGCAAACCAATATTACTCTCTGGATTTTTAATGTCTTCTAAAATTTTGCCTTATTTTAAGGCCTATAAAAGGAAGGATTTTATTCTCTCTAATTTTGTTTCGTTTAATAACTGTGCATACATCAAACACTTACTAACTTTACTCTTTTAAAAGTAGACTTAATATAATTATCCTAATATACCCTTTACTCAAAGTTTGGACCGAACCTCCTAGGTTTGGTTTAGTTTTGTTTTAGAAAGAATTAATTATTATTATTATTATTAGACATATATTTAAAATAATCTGTGAATATCACATACTGTTAGGCTGGCATTAGAAAATATTAATTTATTTTTATGTTTTAAAAGATTTACGTTCAGTTTATGGAAAATTGTCTTCCTTTGTAATACCGAATGCCCTAAAAAGGCAATTTGCAAGTAATTCCAACACTTCACCGTCTGTAATGATGTAGCAAAGTGAATTTGCCAACATGCTATTGATCGAGACTTCAGTATTAACGCTACAAAAGAAATTTACGCTTGTTCTTTAGTTATAAAAAAAGTTATTTCAGGATACAAGGTAACAAACAGTACATTTTATCACCAACCTTTCAAGAATGTACGCAACTGGATATAATACATTTCCCCCTTATTTCCTCGGTGAGATTACGGATTGGGCTGGGAATTGGTCTTGGGAGAAAATAAAGTCAATTCTACAAATAAGGAAAATATATTCAGAGCGAGTGGAAAATATCAAGGGAATAAGTAACAGGAACTAAAATATATTTACACAGTTTGTCAAACATATTACTAGTTATATCATAAACGGGAAATTTTGTGAGCATTGTTATAAAAATGTTTGTATACTGTGTCACGGACGAATCAATGCATAAATTGTATGCAACTTGATATTTGTATCACCTCAATTTAATAAATGACACTTAGCGATCACATCTTCATACGATCAAACCTTAGTCTTATAATACTTGTTAGATATATACTAACATATTATACATATAGACATAAGGTAATTTTATTACTATCTAATACAGTAAACAAAGGATATTTTAACTGATGCAGTCACTGTCAGTTCCCTTAATACATTTTGACCAGGTCTTCAAACAAGCATGCAGTCCGCGTTGTGTAGTTAGCTTCACTGCAGCCTATAAACGCTCGTAAAGCTCGCAAGGATATCAATAGCGCGTTACTAAACTTTTTGTCGAAAACGTTGTGACTTGAAGACATTATGTCACATTACTTAGTAATTTCACTGCCTCTCTCGCACTTCAAATCAGATCACAGCAATGCCACCACTGCGGTAAATATATTTATGTAAAAGTGAGGTATCAATGCAGACGACAATGTATACCTTATAAACAAATGTACATTACAATTTTAATTTTCTTTTCTATCGTCAATTCTGAATGCATATTAAAAAGAAATAAAGTATCAGAATAAAACAGGCAATGAAAATCTGGAAATGCACTATGATTTCAAAAGATATAACGCTGAGAGATAATAATGAACATGTATGTCACACTTCAGGACCATTAATATTACTTAATCAACATAATTAACCGTCGTAATTCTACTTACTTTTATTACGTTGTTAAATTACTTGTTCGAGAACAAAAGCCTGTGAAGTCGAACGCTAAATAACGCTCGATCATCAAGCATGATATAGCAATTCAAACTTTATGACCCAGCACTTAAAGGTTAACGATGACGAAGAAATCGAAAATAAAGTGGGACCGTAAAATATAAGAGCAGAAATAATTAGGGTTTTGCTGATACAGATTGTTTTCAAGTGTAACTTGCGATCTTGATTAAATTTATCGTCTTGGGAATATACCGAATTGAATTTGGCCTCGGAGCTATAGAGAAAATAAACTTTTTCACATTTAGTAGAAGATTACTATTTGATAAGCGACGGGCATAAATTGATTATTGTATAATACTTTTACTTGGTTATTTAAACAGTAAAAAATACTGATCAACTTATATTTTTATTATTTCAATATGATCTATGATTATCTGTACATACATATCTGATTTTTATGGCGATATTTTTTTAAATACTTTATGGCAAGTACTTTTTTATTATGACTAATAATCATGAATGTTATTAATAGAAAAGGTTGCTAACAAATTTCGGTTTCGAAATACAACAACCACGGTATTGCACGTGAATTTAATTATTGTTAACCACCCTATTATTAAGAAATGATTGATTAAATTTCTATAATATTTTTTCAAGTCTACTTACGTATACTTTTGTATGGATTATTCATTTATATAACTAAATACTTTTAGTACTGCGCTTTATAAGTTGGCAGTTTAAGACTAATTATCATTTAGAATTACAATGTGTCCTTAAGCAAAGGACACAAAAAAAATGTTTATAAATTTTAGCAAATTTGTGCTCAAACTACTTTAAAATGGGACGTGATAGTTGATTACCCTAACTGTTTTAAATTCCGCTGTTAAGAAAAAAGTAAGAGAATATATACATTTTTTTTTTTGTTAAATAAACTAAATATATTTGTTGACAATCAAAAACCAAATAGTAATTTGCACACTAGACTTTTAAACTTCACCATTTTATCATTTCGATTCACAAAATATATAGAAAACTAGCAGCGCCACGCAGTCTCACCCGCGTTAACTTGTGAAACTTTTTACTGATTTTGCACCCCCCTTAACCCCCTAAAGGGACGATTTCATTCGAATCACTTCAACAACAGGTTTATTCTTACTTTGCAAATTTCGAAGTATAGCAATTTGCAGTTCATTGTTACTTTAAAAATCTTTTCTTAGTGCTGCTCTACGTTATAAAAGCAAGCCTTGTGCCAATTTTAAATTTTTAACCCTTATGAAGTCAGTCATTCAAGTCAATAATTAAATTTGTCAGTCAGCTTCGCCTTTATATATACAGATATAAAATAAATTCTCTAAAGTAAGACGCATACACAGTGTACACGTATAGGTAGAAGTTTAATTTGTGAATGAACGTATCGATAAGTAATGTGATACAATTTAAATAAGCCTTTCAGTTTTGAGCTAAATTCTTGAGCATACGGTTTGCAAGGCCAGCCAACCACAAGACCGCATACTCTTCACAAATGAATGGCCGCTAACGATGTCATTTACTGTTTATTACTTGAAATTTTAATATTTCACCAATTCCAAAATAAATGTGTGGATTTACTACTGTACTTTTGCCAGGACTACACATAGACGGCAATATAAATCAAACTTAGAACCAACACCATTAACCCTTAACGAATGTTTATGAAACTTCACAATAATATAGCCCTTATGTCAAAATAACACAACACATAGTATAGAACAAAATCACTTTACGCTCTCTGTCTGTCCAACTTTCAAACAACATAGATAAAGTGATTCAAGAGGAAAGTTTATACATACATAATATAATAGAAAAATACTGATAATTTTTGAGTTTTATAATGTGATGTCGCCATTAAACACATTTTCGTCGCTAGTAATATGTCTTTTATAATTAAAGACACTAATATTTAGCTCTAACTATGTTAACCGCTCTTTAATAGTGTTATTTTTGATATATTAAAGCTGTTTTTTTGGGTGAAGTTATAATTTTCATAGTGGAAGTAAATATAAAACAGCTGATTACAAAATCCGAACAACAACTGCAAACGTTCCCTTCAATAAAAATCGACCGTCGATCTCTACACCAAACTTGTGCCAGCGTAACCGTCTACTGACGCAATTCCAAACAAAAAACAATCGTGTCACAAAAAGATAAAGATCAATTTCTGTAGACTCACCATCGGCCGGTGCATTGATAGTCCGCCTCAGACGCTTGTTCTCGTCTTGGAGTCGCCCAACTGCTGTCACCAACTCCGCAGACTCTGTCCTCCATTGCTCCTCGATAGCTTCTATTTCCTAAACAGTAAAACACACTTTACAGTGGCGTCAGCAGAATAGGATGCATTAGTTATGGTTGAAGGAACGGTAGTTGTTTATGCTAAAACTTGTTAGGTAATAATCCGTCAGTAGCGTTAAGTACTCATGATATTTGCCACATCTGCATGTGACTTGCCTTTAGCAAGGTTATTTTTGCATTCGTCAACAAATTTACTCTCAAGATAAATAATTCAGGTCAGGGAGATATCATGTACAAGAAGTACATGATTTATTTATCGTATTAACAACTCTTGTAAAATAGTTTTACCGCGCATTAGTCGGCGGTGTAGCCCGCATTTTCATCAGATTTTAACATTTATTTTTTGCCAGCATTATGGTCCGTAACAGTCTATCTATCTGCGAAAAGTCCCAATAACATTGGTTCAACCGTTGTGTAGAAAATTCGAAAGAAATACAAGAACGAAATAAGGAGGTCAAACGTTGATTTGTTGCTTGGCACTGTAATCTCTATGTAATATTTAATCATTAAGTAAATTGAAGCTGGTTGATCGTAGTCCTCTGGTTTGAATGTCTTCAACATTCAAACCAGAGGACTACGATCAACCGAAGTTCTAACTGCACCTATTTTTGTAATGAAACAAAGTTTCAATTTTTTTATCACTTGTACATAATTCCAAATCTTTTATCTATTGTTCCGACCGTAATTAAGTCTACCACCAACCAGCAAACTGTCAATGTTTTCTAGTAAAAAATTGTACAGATTGTCAAATATAGTTATCTATGGAAACAATAAGAATAATTCTATTTCCTGGCGCCAGTATCGTACTTGTCGTTGTATCAGTGATGTTCTTTCAGATAAGGGCAGTGTAATAACATCGACCAATATAATGATATATTCAATATGATATTTGATTAATATTCTTTAGTAAAACTCAAACATTTCATTTTCAAATAAAGCCAAATATTTTCACAACAAAAAGAAATTCATAAAAACATTTGATAAAAAACAAAAATATCTATTGTACTAAATTAAATGCCCTAAATGAAAGCAGACCGCAGTCAGATTAAGAAAACGTTCTTTGAGGATAAACTAAGCTGTTGTACTTTTTAATGAAATTTCACAGGTATAATGATAACACCATATTCATAGGCGTGAGTCGCTTTAATTAAGTCTGATATGCATACTTGGGCACGTTTTAGCCGTATGGAAAGGTAACCCTGCGCATTTAGCAGTCGATAATTAATGCAAAATGGCGTTATTGTCGAATACCAATTGCTGTCACTCAGACAGAATAAAATTTCAGTTTTAGAATTGTTTTTCACGAATATAAATAATACGAACACAAGTTAATAAACTGTTGTTGTGACGTCATATATATAATAAAGAATTCACATAACACCTTAGTTATTGACTTGATTTCGAGATAAGCCACTTGTGATTTATTTTACGGTCACCAGAGACCTGTGGATTCGCCGAATAGTAGAATTCATAGTAGATTACATATTAAACACCTAGTCTCAGAAGAAACACAAACATTAATTATTGAAAATTTATCCTAAGTGGGGATCGAACCATTTGGCGCACATGATGCGAAAATTACCAAATGCGTAATCGAGACAGTCAGAAACATTATCACCATAATTTTATAGCCTACTCTAAAAAAATACGTTTGAATTACAATATTGAATGTATCTTTGTTTTAAAGCTCACATGTGCGTAGAAAATATCCCAAGGTTGTAAGGGCCGACACGGGCGTAGGTAGTCAGAATACCTATTAAACATATACTCAGGTCCCAACCAATTTAGGTATAAATCAATTGGAATAGGATCGTAATTCTTTACGTACTTTTTGCTAGTTCAAAATTACTATTATTTTTCTGTATCTAAAACTAGCTAAATCGACATAAATCTTTTGTTTTAACTTAATTAGGTAATAACCCATACAAAAGTCATATTTGTCGGTACCTCACTCTCAGCTATTTCTATCACCAAATAGCTGTGTTCGCATTGCAGTGTCCCGGTTCGAAGTGTGATGGGGAACTTACTGGGGTAATGTGATAAAATATCATCAAGTAACAAGGTGGTCTAATTAAATAAAATAAAAATATAATAGTTATAAATTAGAAAGTGTGCCTCCTAACTATGCATCGGTTTTTAAATGATACTTTTTGCAGCATGCATTCTGTTAATTACGTCGACTGTCAAATAACTAACAGTTAAGTACGTCAAACGTCATAAGGTTACTTTAGAAAGAAATATATAAACGTTAATTTTAAGTTCTTCTTTATCGTTTTCTATTTTTTTAAATACTAAATCAGTCCAGCATCACGCTTGACCTAGGGAAATGGCGAATGATTTATTATGGACTAGCGAACCGCACCGGCTTGGCACGGGTGCAATGAGGATAATAATTGGATATTGGAAATTCCTAAAATGAATCAGTGCTAATCATATTATACTTGTGAGTATCCCTTTTGAGGGAGGCCTTCATACAACAGCGGACGTCCTACGACTGATCACCATCATTATGATGTTGGTAAGTATACAATTAAGATTGTTTGAATTCAATATATTTGTCAATTTGCAATATTTATCATTTAGAAATTCTAAAAGTACGAGAATACAAAGTCGTTTCGATGAGTTAAGACGATTAAGTTAAGAAGATTCGCAAGTTAATCCCCTTAACTGATTATAACATTGGTTTTGATAAAGCCTAATATACAGCATATTTTTTTTGATTCTATACCGCCGCGATATTTTCAATTACACATTTCTTATAGTATGTAGCTGCCAAACTGCAATACATTTTTCCAAATATTGTTTGTAATAATAGAATTAGCACTTCAAATAAATAATCTAGAGTTTTATTTTAGTGGTATAGATAATTTTAATAAACAATTACAATGCATAATATTAACAACGTCTAAGAATGTGAGTACGAATGTCGGGATGTATGTCGCCAGTCCACCTTGCATTGATAGAAACGCTATAACATTCTACTAACAATTGACTTGTGCATAGTTAATTTATTATGTAAATTTATGTAAATGTCCGAAAATTACATTAATCAAGTGCTTAATGTAATGTAACACACGATGAAATCATTGTTTCGCTAAACTGTGGAGATTAAATATGAATGCAATGATCTGCTCTCTTTAACATGTAGGTGTATGGCAATCCATTGAGAAACTTGAAAAGGGAGTGTTTGTACACAACTGATATTCAATAGGCGTGTGAAGAAAACTTATATTAATTAAAATAAACTAAATAATTACTTCCTCGTTGCTCGCTGTACCGGTCTATCTTTATGTAGTGTTAGTATTTGTAATGGGCAATTATATTTTTTATACTACAAACCCTGTTCCAACTGTGTATCGCCGTGCGAATATCTTAATCTGTTACTGTTGTGAAAGGAAAGTTGTGTGAAATCTTTATATATAGATAAATAAGAATTTCGTGTCATGGTCTTTGTATGTTTACTTAATATGTTTTTGCCTACTATGTACAGTTTGATGCAACTTGAAAGATATAATAGTTATATCTCAATATATAGTTGCAATATACTTATAGTAGACATATACTTATAGTTGTCAAGACAACGGACGTCGGGTTACAAAATTATTTATATATCTAACTAATCCTACAAAGTTCATATAATACTGTTTTGATTGAGCACTCCACGCTATAAATTATGAAGTCGTCCCTTAAGGCCTTTCGCTAACTCTAATGTTTACTATATTCCTTCTATAATTTTAACTTAATGCTTTCAAACACAAGTTTATAAACTAACTAAGAGTTTCCATAATCCGTCATACAGAGCTGACGTCCAGCCAATATTGAAATCAATATATACCAAAAAATATAAAATACTAGCTGTGCCCGCGACTTGGTCCCGCGTGTAATAGTTTTTTTGGGCACTATACCTTTTTACCTTAACTTATATAAACTTTGAATGTCATGTTTAGTTATATCGAATCAAACCTGAAAAATAAGTTTCAAGTTTCTAGCTCTAAAAATAGCGATACTTCCATACAACTTTTCATCCACCTTACGACCCCTTACAACCCTTATTTCGAATAAAAAAAATAGCCTCTGACCTTTCTCAAGGTCTAAAGATTGTCTGTGCGGTTCGATTGAGAGGTTTTAGCGGAAAAGCGTAACAGACAGACAGACAGACAGACAGGGTTACTTTCGCAATGTAATATTAGTAGGGATTAATATACTTAATAAACTATACTGATCAATAGCTATTACTTTTAAAATACCCGTGAGAGAAGTATTGAAGTAGCTCAATCGCATTTTGTAACGCCTGGTATAGAGGCACTGTTCTTTTCTGCTAGTCCTGGGCAAATGCGCAGTTAATATGAAAGTTTCCATTACATGCAATCGTTTTAAAGAATTTGCAATGCAAATGAATTAAGAGTACACGAGTTCAACTCGTGGAAATATTATTATGTTTACATTTATAAAAAAAAACGCAATTCTTTGGTTTATTTTTAGTTAAATGTTTAGAAGTAATTTTGAAAACAAAAAAAGGTAATATTTATTTTATTTTGGGTGTGTTTTTGTTTACACTAGAAAACAAACCTTGTAGGTTTAATAATTAGAATACTTTTAAGGCTTTTTAATTTATCTTGGATTAATCCGCAGACTTACTTATACAAATTGAAACATACCTATCATCTATTTTTAAATAATATACAGCGTTTCCGGCTGTTTCGCCGCTTACTTTTAATAAACTACGCAATATATTAATTTGGATTCAATACACTGTTTGGTAATATAACTTTTTTAATAACATGTTACACAAAACTGATTTACAGTTACACAAAGCTGATCAAATCAGATATCAAATCCACACAAAATCTATCATAATTTCGTAACTGACATTGTACTATGCAAGAAGCTATTAAGTCCAAAATTTATTGAAAATTTTCACGCGTTGTCGTGTAGGGTGATCTGATCACCGATTCCGTACTAATAATATAAATGCTATAGTGTCCGTCTGTCACCTTTTCGCGACTCAACGTCTGCAAGGATCCTAATGGCATATTTTTGGCGTGTCGTTATCATTACATAGATACAGGCGACGAGCCCGTCTGGTATAGTATGTGGTATCGCATATTGTAGTGATCCTATCTGATGCCCCAAAGGTTGTGAGTGAATCCCCAACCAGATCTAATATTTATACGATGATATTTTTGTTATTTTTCTGTGCCTGTGTTAATATTTCTACTTAAGTATTATACTAATGATTTCTCTGTTGTCTGATGTCCATAACATGTGTGCTTTAAGTTACTTATGCTGGAGACGTCTTGGAGGAATTATTATGATTCATTTATTCATTACTAGCTGTGCCCGCGACTTCGTCCGCGTGGAATAGTTCTTTTGGGTACCACACCTCTTTACATTAACTTATATAACTTTGAATGTCATGTTTATTCATATCGAATGAATGGCCTGAAAATTAAGTTTCAAGTTTCTCGCTCTAAAAATAGCGATACTTCCATACAACTTTTCATCCCCCCTTTCGACCCCTTAGAACCCTTACGAACCCTTAGAATTAAAAAATAGACTTGAAAGAATGTCTTTTCTCAGGGTCCAAAGATTGTCTGTGTCAAATTTCATCAAAATCGGTTGAGAGGTTTAAGCGGGAAAGCGTAACAGACAGACAGACAGACAGAGTTACTTTCACATTTATAATACATTATATTAGTAAGGATAGTAAGGATATCATCAGCCGTAGCATAGCTGAACAACGCCACCCAATAATTTCTAAAAAGACCGATTGTATGCAGCCGGCACCATGGCAATGTCATGCAATATTTTAACCTATGGCATAGGCTACTTTCCCGGTGAAAAATTAATCAAAAATATTCCGGTGATAATGTTATAACCAACCTAAAATTCATACCAGACAATTTTTAAAGATATATTTTAACACTACCAGAAATTTAGTTCCCCTGTTAAGTGCGTGCCAGCACGACATACAAAGCTAGACTTTTACCAATATAGCCTAGTAATTTTTACTACCCGACTCGAAAAACTTCTGACCTCAGATAGTGCTGAAAAGGTCAGACTATAACGGTAGTCGTTCCAGTGATATATGCAAAGCGTATTCGTTTTAATATTAGGTTTCTTCTTCGTCTGGGTTTTTAGGGCAGTTATCTTTAGAACCTGCATAGTTTACATAAAGAAAATGTGGTATTAAATATTTACTTATATATAAATGTAAATATCTATATCAACTAACCACACCTATTATTATGATATTTAGATACTCGTGCAGTCTTTATATATAAAAACTTAAGTCTGGGATGATCTCCCAAACTAGAGACATGGGATAGTTTAAATGTCAATGGTTTTTAAATGATAGTTATTTAACTTTTACTTTTATTTTCGACGATTCCATTACTTTGCGAGAACAGTTTCGAGAGTTAAACCTTAAAAAATATAGTCCCACTGACGCTTTCTAATATTTTTATTCCGGATTCATATCTTCATGTTGTGCATGACTAATAGCAATCAATCAAGGTAATGACTACTACAAAGCATCAGAAGCATCTATCCCGTAAGTATTCAGCATTTTCAGGAAAAAGGAGCCATTGCGCAATTCCAGGCAAAATATTTATTTGTGCCAAGTTTCACTCAAACACGATCGCCACTTTAACATTAATACAGACATCCACTTTTACAATCTATAAGGAAACAGTACGGTAGCCGTGCAAAGCCTGCGCAGGTTGCTAGCTATGTACAAAGTGAATGCATTATTAGCTCAACAGATAGCATATTATTACTGCATAATGTCTAACATCGGCTGAGTCACGCGTGTGCATGATACAGCTCGCTAATTTTACAGAGACGGTCATGTTTATTAATGTCCACCTGTATGCATTTATTATCGACATTTTGCTATATAACTTGTAGTATTATATTATTTTACCAACTAACTTTAAAAGATGCTTATGTCAATTATTACAATACCGACTATCTGTACGTAAAAGTTGGCAAATTTAAACAAAACATTCCCGCTTCTAAAGTAAGATAAAAAATCGAATAGGCAAGAAGCCGAATATTTGAATAAAACATTATAATAAGTAAAAATAAGGACCAACTCTAAGTTCTACAAGTAGACTATTTACTTTATTAAGTTAATAATTAAAATTTTGAGACACTTATCAGAACATTGTAAGTGCTGAAGAGCAAGGAAGGAGGTGATAAAAAAAATCAATGTAAACAAATGTATAAGTCAGTACAGCTTGAATGAACACACATTGGATATATCTATTACATATAATCGCAGCTGATACTTCGGGAAGAAGAAAATTTCGCAGTGCCTCCTGAAATAATATAGATGAGCATTACTTTTACGTTTAAGTAAATAATGTTCACATACAAATCGCTAGCTCAGAACTCGAGGTGAATATAGTTGCCGAATAAGGAATGGTATTAGAAGAATCGAAACGATTTATAATAGTCAGTCTAATCTATAATTAAATGTGAAAGTTTGGATATACAGATGTAAGTCTCATAATTACATAAGAATGGCTTAATGTGCTCCCATTACATTTGGTAATTTAAAAAATACATGGCAAGTTTTGTCTTCATCATCATTGTAGCCGCAGAGGGTTAATGCTGGACATAGGCCTCCCCAAGGAATTGAGAATTTTGCCAATAATTGCCGCGTTGGTGGCAGCGTTATTACGCGACGGAAATAAAGCTGTGCATCCCCGCATTGTTACCGCGCTAGATATACCGCCATCTGTCTGTTCCACTACCTACATCAGACTTCTACTACCTTTTACTATTCTACTCTGAAGGTACACCACAGCACGAAATTTTATTACCTAAATAAATTAATATCGGTCTTAATGCGTTTAATAACTGATCCGTATATTTTAGTATAAGCTTTAGCACACGAAGACAGAAAAATTTAATATGAAAAATACCCCATATACGAACACCAATTACAAAGACACGACTTATCAGGAAGAAAAATGGTACCGTAAATGGGACTGTACGCCTGGAGACTCTGCCAACTTACTTTATAGTATCCCAGCATTCTGCAGTCTAGGAGCGCTTAGTATGAGAAAGTTCTAAAATTTGCTTGAGGCAATCATATCACAATTTCCATAGGACGTCCTCTACTACTAATATAGGACATTTTCAGCAAATACATTTTTCTACAAGATTTAACAAATGCACTGAACAGTAGCATCTCATAGAAATAGATCGTAATACAAATATTACATAACTCGTACACCCGAAGGTCAACCACTGCTGGACATAGGCTTCCCGAAGTTATGTCCAAGAAGACCGGTTGTATGCGGCCTCTATGTAAGAACAGAAATGTCATAACTGCCACGATGGGCAAGCGTAGTGACCTTCGCAGAGTATCACATGACCTATTCGTTCAATTCTGCCGGTACCCCATTTGTGCCAATATCTTCAGCAGTCACTAATAATGTAGGGGTTTATATCACCATCTTTTTTTATTATGAAGTCGGCAAACAAGCATACGGTCTGCTTGATGGTGAACGTAAACACACTCTATAGACACTCAAAGACATCACTAGCGTGTCGTCAACCTCGTGAACTGAAGATACTATGTCACATTTACCCAGTAATAACACTGCCTCTCTCACCCTTTGTATCGAAACACGGCAATTTGGCGGTAGAAATTGGCTATTAACTATTTCCACCGCCATTTAGTGATGTGTAATTGCCAGACGGGACCAGATGTTAGAGGTCTACCTTTGAATTAATTCTGAAGCTGCGTTATACTAACTATGAAATTTTAGAAAATTTTATTATGAGGGCGGTCAGTTAAATAAACAATTCAACCTAATTCATTAACGTTTATAAGTGTTTAATTATGAATGGTAACAAAAATGTCGTCTGCGACCAGTTCGGACTTCCTTATTACAAATTTGTTACATATTAAGATTAAATTATAATAATTTTACTCGTTTTTACGTAGAGTTACAAAAATAAAATTAATTATTGTACAAAGTATGGTACAGATTAATCTTGCGTACCTCAGAACTTCAAGAGCTCTATCACAATAATCGTACATAGTCATTGAATCTTAAACTACGTTTCAACTTCTTATATATATAACTTTATTATTATATTATTCTAACAAGCTTTTGCCCTCGCCCATGCGGAAAAGGATGTCCGGAGTCTTTCGTAACATACGAGAACCGTATTTCTTTTGACAAAAAATAGGATTTATAGTAATCACTATTCAAAAATATTACTCACAAAATGTTCTTGGTGCGACCTACTCCTAATCAAGAACACTTTTTGTGCTATATTTAAAACTTATATTTGTCTCTGCAATATTATAATACTTGGCATGGGTCACCGGCAGAATAATATCTACCTCTCTACCCGGTGCCTTGGGGGCAACTGTGGTACCAGTGACAGGTGGCGATGTACACATCCAAAGCAGCGTAACTTAGTCGACTGCATACTATTGCTGAAATTATACCTCGCTTCGAGGATGCAGAGGATATTCATGAAAATAAATCTACATTTGATAAGTCCAATATAGGATCGTAATATAACTATTTGTCATTTTTCTTTTGTTTACGCTATCAACCTAGAGTCTAGGACTCCAGGTTACCAGGACCATACTATCAAAACATAATATATCTCTATTTTACTAAATGAACTGACACAATATAACTTGGCAAACAATAAGATCTGGCCAAAATGAACTTTATAGCAATTTAAAACACTTTTCAGGTACTAGAATATCTTACTGTAATGTGAAGCGTTACACAATCAATAACACACGCAAAATAATCACAGTAAATTACAAAGAATCGCCAGGTAATAATCATATGTACTCAAAACTCGTCGCGTACTTAGCTACACGTACTTCACCTCAATAATAAAAAAAAACTTGAATGTCGAAATCAATAGAGATAAAATATATATTCTATAAAAAAAAATAGATGTCGTATTCGTATTCATACAAGTATACCTAAATGTCAATATTAAAATTCATAACATTCCGACGTTCATATGGGCGGCGCCAACCAGTCATGAAAAATATGAGAGTTCGACGCATTATATCTGTCTTAGGACGTCCACGGTCTTCTCAAGCTAATTCTAATAGTATCGAATCTGCCAACAAAATTCTCTTGTTGCATTTGAGCTATCAGCTTCACCACCTCAATCGCCATTTATGCATTTTACTTTTCACCTCTACCACGTTCAAAATGTACAGTACGAATACATTTGTAGCATAGTTTAAAAAGGGTCGGAATATTCTATTATAAACAGTATGTCTACTTCTCGATGCTCCTCGGTAATGAATGCAACTGAAAATATGCATGACAGGAAACGGCCAATCCAGTTACTCAACGGATACAATACAGTGCGTGATTCGTTGAATGAATCGACTTAAGAAGCTAGGTACACGATTGTTCTTGGAATAATGAAGATGTTTTTGGAAGCATTGTTTGAACATACTTTGTTATGGGAAGACTTTGTCAAGACAACTATCAATGGCGACATTACTTTTATAAAGGACAATAATACTATGACGATAAGAATAACGACTCACTTCAAAACAAAACAATATTCAGATAAAATTAAAGCATTATCTATTACTACTATTTAGTGTTTATATTTGAACTTTGTACTAGCAAACAAGTGAAATCAAAGATATTAGAAACAGGCTAGAATTCACACGCAGATATGCAAAAATATAACTATTATATATGTATATAATTATAAACCCACAAACATTATATCCTATATAAATAATAGTTCTAATATTTCGTGTAAGAGAAAGTTTTAAGGCCACAAGACAAACTTAAACAATATTTACAATGAATGTCTATAGTGAAAGGCGATTGGCTGCCAGATTACAATCTTGTAGCGTAACATAGACGTTAACTCTTAACTATAGACAAGAATAATGCCGTTATCAATCGGAGGGTTCAACGCGAGGGCTTACTCGACGCATGTATTTATTATAAAAACACAATGTACGAATATCGAACACAATTCCATACACACTTGTACACATACGTACACCGCATTGTCTACCTTTGGACAAACATATTGGAAACATATAAGGTATTACAGCAGTGTGTTAACTATAGAACTAGATGACTTTCACTGTCAGATAGCTGATGTTACGAAGAGTAACTAAGGGGAGTATTGTTATTTATTATACATATATAATATCTATACACACTACATCACGCCTGTGTCCCATTGGGGTAGGAAGAGACTATCTCCGCTTGCTACGATCTTGGTATCCCTCCCGTTTCCTTTACTCGCATTAGTCTTTTTCATGCATTCTCGTTTATTCTTCTACCTAGTTAAGGTATGTTCGCCTAGGTTATCCTTATACCAACTCTTCCATTCACTTCTGCTCTATATATTTGTGCGGTCAAGAATGGAAGAAAAGATGGATGAGGATGAGGATGAAGTAGTAATTTCTCTATTCTCTTTATCTTTTCAACATGTCCAATGATATTTACGTGTGACAAAACAATGCAATAATTGCTCTTTCCTAAGGCTATTGAAGAATTAGTTTCTTGATAGTAAGAGTATTTCAGATTATAATACAGTTTTTTCTCTGGAAGCAGTAATCAGTGAATAAAGTGTGGCGTGTTCTTATTTCGTTTTGGTCTTTATAAACTTAAAATATCTTGACTGTCGTTGAGTATGCCACAACACCAACCCTTGTTTGAGTTTCATGATAATAACACAAATGGACGCGATATTAGATTTCTTTATTACACAGCACAATTAGCCTTCGCGTTCTGCCCCCATTCAAGCTAGTCACTGAAGGCTATGCGGGCCCTGTATCACACACAAATGATAATCCAGTTCAAAACAAATTATTGTTAAGAAAAATCGTGGCGTCTTTACAGATCTCCTTTAGTGTGTTTTAAGAAGAAGCTAAAAGATCTTATAATATTAGTTCTAATCAACAATTAAGAATTGCCTCTTTGTTTTAAAATGAATATGTATTATATTTGTGATTCCTCTGTTGTCTGTAACACAAGTGTTATGAGATGTGAATTTATTATTATTATTTAGACATTTTATGACTACATAAAACAAAATCGGTCACGCAAGAGTCACTCATCGCGTTTAAATCAAAAACTCCGAAACATATTGTCCTACGATTGTCACCAAATAGGAAACTTAATCATGAACACAATATAATTGAATAATTATTTAATATATATTAATCTTCATGACGACTATGATTTAGCTTGCACATACTGATACGACCACGACAGAAACAAAAAAAGTAGAGCATGTCTCGAACTCAGATTACTTGTTACGTATCACAGGACGACTTAATCTAAAATAAAGATATATTAGATTCGTTGTTTGTTTGTTATTTAAATCAAATACTACTGAATCTATTTTAAAATTATAGTATTTTTGTACGTTTGTAACGAATAAATGCAAAAACTGCAATACCGATTTCCAAAATTCTTTGACTAATGAAAAATAAGATAAGATAGGCAAAATTTTATTACTGTATTCTCACAGGAACGGGATCTATGATGTTGAGGCCGAGTACTTACTACTTACTTACTTAGTCTATACTTAATATTACAAAGAGAAAAGATTTGAATGTTTGTTAAGATTTAACTCAGAAGTCACTCAACCAATTTTAATAATTCTTTCACCAATAGGAAGCTCCATTATGTGCAAGTAACATAAGCTATACTATATACTCTATGCCCGTATACTCACGGGCGAACGGGAAATAAGAGGGAGAGACTGCGGGGTACTCCTAGAGATCAATAAATCTGTAACTCTGTAACTCGCAGACTTTCAAGGAGAGTTCATTACAACAATGAGGACATAATGGTGTTTTAAAAAAATATAATCAGTTTTCATATGAAGTTCATTGACTAACTTCACATTACTGACGACGTATGCGCAGATGAGCTTCACAATTTAACCGTAAAAAACGCTCAAATTACGTACCGAATTTTCGGAAGGCAGCAGATCAGGTTTCCAACTGCGAGCATAGACACAGTTCCACGTATTTTAACAAAAGATGATATAGTGAGAACAACCTTTATTGTAGATACACATTCTGATAATTCTTTTGTTAGGTATTATGTTAAGGTCACACTAGTTTGTTAACCTCTGAACAAACTAACGACATTTCAGAGCCTAACTAAGTGTTAGTTAGGTTTCAGTCTAGGAACAATCAATAATACCAAATACTAAGCAATTTATCTAGACCAGGTAATATTTTTTTAATAAGCTTTCAGGACATTTGGTAAATTTTAGTTGTATGTTATTTAGTACTTTTTAATGTATTTAAACTAACACTGATACTTGAAACCGGTTTTATATAGCTTTTGAATAATAAGTTCTTTAAGATATGTGTAAAGAACAATAAATACATAAGATTTATAGGTCAGTTTATTGCAACCCTATGTCTACTTAGGTCGATCACTTCTTGTTGGCCCTACTCTTATATTGTATCTTCAAAGACTACTGTACACCTCATCTAATAAAAAATTTGTGTTAATCTATATCAATAATTCTCCATCACCCGTAGTAGCTTATTATTTAGCCAATTACATTATTTAGTGTACAGTTAAAGTTATCTAGAAAAAACAAAGTAACTTGAGTCAAACGTACTTTAGGAGCTTGAAATTAAGGTAAGTTTCTATTTTGTATAATTTAATTTATATTAGCACGTAACCATCCTCTGACATTGTCAGCAAATCATTTGGTAACTTTTATTTCAAGTTTCTAAATGGACAATAAAAATAATTATACAGATTATATATATTATAGGTATATTATTATATATTAATATATTTAGTTTTGATTTTTATATTTAAGTAATTTATTAATACATTCAGTTTATATCACAAGTGGATACTAGTGAATATAGCACACAAAATATATCAATCTATATGAATGTAAAAGGATTTTACAATAATATATGGGAAGTGCCAGCTTACCGAGTTTAATACTGATATATAAACTTTATGGAGGATCACTAATATATTCATTTAGCCCTCTTTAGGCTTAATAACCTTTATCAGCACTGACAATCATATAAATACCTCAATAAATGTATTATAGCATCATAGTGCTGATATCAAAACAACTCTAGAAGCATTTGATTGCAGCAGGAAAAAGGATGAGGCTTGTTTAGAGCACCTGACCAATAGAAATTACGTCAACAACTTACCGACGTATGATTTGTAAAAAACACAAAATGAGTATAACACTAACTCGTTATTTCGACGCGAGTAACTCTGATGTCAATGTCGCGCAATACCCAGCAGCTACTTGTGCAACTGCATCCAGTATAGGTAGATGTCGAAACTAACTAACGTTCGTGCATTCAATTCTGCAGCACGCGCAAAACAACCAATTCAATAAACAATGACCTCTACAAACCTTTTCGAAGCGCTGTCTATATTCGGCCTTCTCTATCTTATCATTCTCCAACTGTGAAATCTTAGCCGTCAACTCTTGAAGAGCCTGGTTCTCCTTTTCGTTCCGCACCGCAAGGTTCTCCAGGAGTTCTAGAGCGTTAATTACTTTAGGCAGTAACGCTGTCACAGCGTCAGGGCCGTATTTTTCAATAATTATTTCGCATTCCTTGCCAATATCCGATGCCAAATCGTACACATCGACAACCGTCACGTCGTCGTCAAAATCCGGCATCTTGGCGGAGAAGCGCCTGCGGTACGGCATTAAAATTCCTTGTTTTCACTTCACCACACCACAGAAATAAAAGATTACAGAAAAGTATCCACCTTTCGCAAGTGCGCCATTATTACTGAAAAAGTGAAATGTCAAATTTATGCATTAAGGATGTGCCACATAGAGATTCATAAAAATAACAGTTATTTAACATCGTTATAATAATCATGGTACATATTTAATATGTTATTTTTTTTACAATGCAAACTATATTAGTAGGCTATTTTTAGGTTCTTAGTTTAACTACAAATCATGACAAATTAAGTTACTCGTAATTCAGACTTGACGTAAATTTTCAGTCTAATAGTTACCAAAAATTTAAATTGTTCATCTGATTGACGGACTGGTGCATTAACGGAGCATATTAAGCAAAAATAGATCTAGTATGAAGCAGCAGATCTAAATTTACCAAAAACAAATATTTTAATAAATTAGAACACGTCTTACGGCTCACATGATGATGAAGACATAAAATAACTATTAATATGACATATCCATTTTATTGGTAATTAGTTATATTAGTATAAATTTATTTTTATTTTAATTTTGTTGAAGTATTTCCTAGAACAAAGTACACTTTGAATGCTCTAATAAATTTAAGATTTAAATATAATATAGATTTATAACAACAATATATATCAGTATGAATTTATCACGTAACGTTATATTGATGCTATTTTTGTACATCACTATTCATTTTGACAGACATGACAAGTAAGAAAGAGATACAGATATCTAGCTATATTGTTTTATGCTCGGATACGTAATAGGGAAAAATATTTTAAATATATTTTAAAGTATAAAGGAAAAATAACAAAACATGCTGTCATTATTTGACATAAAAGTTTTGAAACGGATGTATATTGGAAATACTCTATAGTCATATTTGATAATTTATGCCATTTTCTTTATCATTAGCTGAAAGTTAGTCAAAGCTAATAGATATCTGAACGCTTACAAATTTCAGCTGAATTTTCATTGACGTCATTTCCGGTATTTTGAAAGTAATAAAATACAATGTTTAGCATCTTGGTGTCTTTAAAATTAATAAGATTGATACGTTATGTTCATATTTAGCCACATTTTTCAACATGAATATATTAAATTATAGCACCAAACCCATTTTAAAGTTGTATGTAAATGAACCTACCACTAGATACTTGAAATATCGGTACTTATTGCAAATTCTTGTTATCTGCTATAATTCAAACTAACACGCTATTACGTATCAGATAAAAAGACATAAAGAATAGCAACATATTGTTACTGTTTTCAAGAGCGATGTTAAAATATCGATTATTAGGGCTAGCCACGCTCGAAGCAACAGTTGGATGTTATCAACAGGCGGGAACGCGCGACGGCACATTCCCGCGCGCTCGCGTTCGTGTTCTTTTTGAATAACAATATTTTTTTAACTTAGTGCAATGAATCCTCAGAGTAAAGCTAATAAGTATGTGTGTCCAAACGACCGCCAACTGTCACTGCGCGCCAAGTAAGTAAAAATATACCGCACAGCTGTTTAAAGTTTTGTTTTTGTTTATCTGTTTACTTTGATCTCGAATTTCTTTCTTAGTGTTGTTGGGCAAAGTTTGTAAAGTTAAGGAGAAAAAAATAAATAATTCAAAGGTTATTACTACTGCACAATTTATATCCAAACGTTGATTTTTAAAACGATATTACGTTTGGAAAGATTTTATTATTATTTAGCTAATAAATAAAGTTTTGCAATTCTTTAGTATTATTTCTGGTTATCTGAAAAAGTTGATGATGATATGTGCCCATAAAAATGCGACTACAAAGTTAACATTTCTTCCTAAGTGATAGTTTTCCTTATTTATTTTTAATAATGATACAATAAAACAGTGCGTTATTAATAAAAGCATGATTGTTTTTAGGGTTTATTATAAAAACTCTTAGTAAGAATCTTACAAAGATATTATAAGTATCATAATAACACTAGATAAAAATGCTTTTCTAAATTATATCTATATACGAAAAATATAATAAAGTCAACTAATAAAGTAACTAGGTATGAACATTCATATTTATTTTATCGAAATAGAAATTACCAGGTGTATTAGGTAATTTTGAATAGGACCAGTTGTATGCAGCCTTTATCCAGCGTTTACGCGTTTCTAGTCAGATAGCTTGTGCAGAATGTCGACCATATTGTTGGTGCGTAGTTTTCGTTCCAAAACTAAGTAAGATTATGAAAAATCCTGAAGATGTACATTTAAAATTTACTGATAATAGATTTGACAGACCTGTTTATCTAGAAGCATGGTCTATCATTATCCGGGTTAAACCGGACTACCACATTTATTGTAATAAAAGTTAATTAGACCGTGAGGTACTGGCAGAGTATAATAGTACCGACCCCTACACCAGGTGTCGTAAGAGGCGACTGAGGTTGCGAAACCGACAGATAGCGGTATATCCATTTGAGACAGTGTAGCTCAAATGCATAGGGTGGGGATGGGCAGCAGCATCCCCGTCGCCAAATCTGCGCCCTGTGATTGCCAACACGCCTGCCCAGCGTGGCAATTATGGGCATAATTCTCCCTCTCTTAGGGAGGCCTATATCCAGCAGTGGACTTTCAATGGCTGGTATGATGATATTAAATTAACTGCTGCCCATCTCCACCCTATGCATTTGAGCTACACTATCTCGGATGGATATACCGCCATTTGTCGGTTTTGGTACCATAGTCGCCTCTCACGACACCTGTTACAGAGGGAGATATTACGAGTCTGTTTAAGGTATTCTTTGAAATGGCTGGACCGATTTTGATGGCTTACACCTACAGATAGCTGATATATTTAACTTATATAAAAGCTTAGCTTATATAAAAATGTAGTTAAAGTGGGCAAAAAATACATGTTTCGAGAGCTTTTGTTGCGTGCGCTGCGTAAAGGGGTAAAGTTACGTTACGGAAATTTGCCCTTTAAAAGCTATGCTGCCCAAAGTCACTACTCCTTGAGGACGTAGTCGCGAGCACAGCTAGATAATTAATAAAGTCAATAAAGGTTAGCAATTAGGATTTTCGAACAGTTTCACCAACTACGTGTACGGACAGCTGTGTTTATTATAAGAACTAGTGGGGCCCTACGCCGTCGTCGTGACACCTATACACCAACATCTACTCTTTATAAATTATTACTCCAAGTAGAATAGTATATTATAATAGTATTATTGGGGGCTAAAATAGCCTTCCTCGACAAATGGACTATTCGACACAGAAAAAAAAATTCAAATAGGACCAGCAGTTCAGCAGATTAGCGCGTTCAAACAAACATACAAAGTCTTCAGCTTTATAATATTAGTATAGATGGACTGTAGTGTTATCCTGAAGTTGATAGGTCTGATTAGGCTATGATATTGTAGTATTGTACAGTACAAATCAAAAAGTAACAAACATCTATATAACAAAATTTAACAATGAATTTTTAACTGAAATACTTACCTCCAATTATATTAATTTGGATTGTGATTGACAGATTTCTATAGGTAGTTGCCTTGTGTACATACACACTTTCATCCATGCAGTTATTCACGCTTACAAATTTTAGAAGAAATAATATACAAACATACACCCCGTCTGTGTCCCATGGGGATAGGTAGAGACTATGGATCTCTACTTGTTACGATCTAGGCATACCTCTCTCGCATCCCCTAATCGCATTAGTCCTTTCATACACGTTCGTTTATTCTTAGTACTTCTGACCTGCCCTTTCTTTAATACCTCTTCTACCTGGTTAAGATATGTCCGCCTAGGTCGTCTTATACCCAGTAGAAATACCATTTTGTGTAAATAATTTGCCATATGAAGAAGATTATTGAACATGTCGTAAGTCATACCAATCTCTTTACCAAAGAGAATCAAGGACATACATATGTACATAGATAAATCAAAACAACAGGTATTAACACCTTTTTTTATCTCTAATATTTGTTTCAATAACGAGTACCTACCGGTACTACAACTAGAAAACTAGTCGAGGACTGTCTCAAGCATGTGTTGATAAGGAAAGCGCGTGGCACTTTAATCCCGTGAGAAACCAAGTAACATGGCGTCGTCATAAGAAATTGTATACGAGGTCAGTGGAGATCCGGCGAGTGACGTCACTAAGTTATTATCTTTGTGTTTAACAACATCTTGTGTAAATTTTCATTTTCTGCCTTTCATTAGTCTGCCTTATTTGAACTAATATTATAAAGAGGAAATATTTGATACGTTGTTAGTTACATCAACATCACCATCACAACAGCCGAGAACATCTCCAGATAGTTACAAACCTCCTCGAAAGGTGGAGTATTGTCTATAACTGTCGCGTTGGGCAGGAGTGGTGCTGCCCATACCCACCCTGTTACATTTGAACTACAATGTTTCGAATGGTCATATGACCATGTACAGGGGAGGTAATAATTACTCTGCCGGTACCCGATGGCGGCTTGTTTGTCACGATTTCACTCAAAAACTAGTAAACCGATTTATTATTAAAAGGTAAAAGTTCGCATCAAACTCCCCTGCGGTTGATAGGTATTGATGTACAATAATACAATTAAAGAAAGATTTATGTGAAAAATAATTATTTTCGTTAGACAGAATCGCTAATATATACTGCTTAATAACTCTAATGAGTGCAAAATAAATTTCTCGTTTATGTACATGGTATTGATAAGAACAGCATAAGACGTCAGAAACACTTTCGTGAAATTTAATTGTCAAAGATTAATTAGTTTCACTCTCATAATATAATGAGGAGGCTTGAATAGAATAATTAAATTACGTTTGTACTTATATAGATAGCACGATATTCGAAGGTCAAATGAAATGAAGCTAACATTAAAATTTCTTTATCCGAGTTCAAAATAGTAATTAATAACACTTAAGTTAATTGAAAATAAATCACTGTTAATCTTTCCTTGGAAGTAAAATTTCTCTCGCGGATTAAGATTATAAAAATCTCTCGAAATTAAATGACTTCAGCTGTTTTTGAAGATTTCGGAAATACGTCCACTGATGAACAATGTAGCAATTATTAATTAAAGTGAGTGTGCTTTTAAAACTTTAACTTTGTGTAGAGAAGAGAAAAGAAAGAGGTAGTCGTGAGTTAGTGAAAAATATCAATCATATTATTCAATACAATACAAATAAATCATTGAGGTAGTAAATTTAATACTTATCAACTTGTTACCCTTTTATATTTACAAGTAAAGGAACTCACGGCCTAAAACAGCTGAAAAGATCTGTATCTAAAGAAAACATAACCGGTCAATTAGTTGACTTACTTCTTCAAAAATGTATTTATTATGCCGACAGTTTAACATAATGCGCATCCTATGTGTATTTACATACGATACGCAATAACCTTAAAATCATGTAATATGTTCTAGTTATTTGTATAAAATATTTAATTATAATAATATTAATTCCTGTGGTGCAATCGTGTAGAGTGTACATCAGTGTCAAACTTATTTTGTTGTTACTAGAACTGTCCTTAAAAGAGTTCGATGTCCCGCCACTACCAATTTTGAAAAAGGAAAACTGTTGTTTTCTAAAAATACAGCAAGGCCACGGCAATACAGATTATTCAGCCGGTATCGGCCTTGCACTGAGTACGTTCCCTTATCAAGTTGTGTCGCATCCGCTTCCTCCATAGGTTTAGTACGTGTATCTATCTATTACATGTCCATATGCAGGATTGTTTTGGTCTTTGTTTATGTTTGGAAACAGTGTGTGTTTTACTAATAATACTTAATTTCTTTACTCAAAGAAAAGATATGTTTCTTCTCTTAATTTTTCATTAATCAGTACCATTTGAGTAAACATTTTAGTATTTAATTCAGTATATTTTACAGATATAATCTCGGAAACGGCTGGATCGATTTACCATCTGGTCTCTTTATAAGTATATAACTCTATCTATCATAGTCTCGTCATTTAATGATGTAAAAAGAAGAATTAATTCATATTTGTTAAAAAAATTTAATCCGTCCCGTTAAAATTTTACCGTTAAAGGTTTTGTTCAAGTTATGAGGTAAACAGTAGATTATAAGGATGCAAAAAATGTAAGTAGCTATATTATCACTACCATTTATCAAGTTGAAAAAATTCAGTAGTCAGAGACAGTAATCCAGTTTTTTGTCCGAGCTGACATTTCCTTTCCTAGAACGTAAATACAAATAACAAATGAAGATGGATGTTATTTAGACGTTACGGGTTTTTGCCTTTATTTCCTTGTCTTCACAGTTAAATTAAATCAAATTTTCTGCCTATCCTTTTATAGTTATATGTCCTTTGAGCTATGTTTTATATTAGTCGGCTCCGATTTATCGAACGTGTTAACCTAGAAGTTACCTTATTCTCTATTAAAAATGTTAAAGAGGTACTTATTATAACTCTCTTTTAATAAAACCGTTGTTTGTCACCATCTGTTCTAGGCGGTTCGTTCCTGGTGCCTTGCGTAACAATCCTACAGTAAGCTAAGTTTTAACACCCATGTGGTGCTGACAGACTTGTTTAAAGTGAGCTACTAAATGTCCTATTTATTCCAATTACACTCATATCTATTTGTTATAGATAAAAATACTATGAATATTATATTATACCTTTTTTGAGGGCTGTGAGGTACCGGCAGAGTAGAATAGTACTGCCCACTGCACCAGGTGTCGTAAGAGGCGACTCAGGTTCTAGAACCGACAGGTGGCCATATATATCAAAAGAAACAGTGCAGCTCAAATGCACAGTGCGGGGATGGGCAGCAGCATCCCTGTCGCGAAAGCTGCGCTCTGCAATTTCTAACACACTAATTATGGGCAAAA
The DNA here is from genome assembly GCA_020976665.1 of Heortia vitessoides. Lineage (NCBI taxonomy): Eukaryota > Metazoa > Arthropoda > Insecta > Lepidoptera > Crambidae > Heortia > Heortia vitessoides. The sequence goes on from JACJUM010002809.1 coordinate 7,518,950, forward strand.
TTCGTCCCTTCTTTGAGATGCCTATGTCCAGCAGTAGATTTTCTATAGCTGGTATGATGATGATACTTATAGATCTTTTGTTGATTTGTTTGTGCCTGTCATAAGTCTATATTACGAAATTATTGAGTTTATATCCTCTGTGTCTGAATGTTACTGAGAGATGCTTTCATTTTATCCACTGTTTCTTACTTCCGATTTCAAACTATGCAAATGAAAAAAGAAGATAAAACAAATCATTGTTTTAAATCCAGTCAGGGGTACCGACAGAGTAGAATAATAGGAGCCTCTCTCTGTCTCTCTACTGTATACCATAAGAGCTGACGTAGATATTAATACAAACATACGACATGGTATCCATCAGAAACATCATAGCTCAGATCACTCTAGGCGGAGTTGGGCAGCAACATTCTTATTATGAAGCAACTATCCAGCGTTGCAATAATGGGCACTATAGTCCCGTTCTTGAAGGAGAAACTTCCTATGAAATGATAACAATGTAAAGTACAAAACAATTAAACGTACTTCCAATTTACACACACATATACATTACGAATATACTTAGAATTACGTTAATAGATTATTTTGGGCTTTAAGCTCTCTTTTTGGTATGACAGTAGATAGCAAACAATAAATCTTATTCCTTTACATTTACTTAACGTGCGTGTAAAGATGTAACTCTAGACTATAAATAAATCAGTTATACTTGTAGTAATCGCCAACAAAAATATAATAAAATACTTTATAGCTAATATTTCTAATAAATGACAAAGATCTCTTGACAACTATAAATTGAAAAATTAACTTTATTATTTGGGAACAAACACAACCAAACCTAGCAACAACAAACAGTACATATTCTTGCGCACCCTAACGCGAAGTGGTTAAAAGCGATGGCAAAGGATATGTGCTAATTTCTTTCGGTTTTCGAAAGAGAGGTACTACGCACTTGACTATATAGTACCTCTCTTATTAATTTTCTCCCCTTAAAAAACATTGGTTTAAGAACTTTTGGTAGTTTAGCAAGTTGAAACAGCAGAGAGCAGTGGCTCTTAGTACCCAGAACCGATGACCGATGGAGCCGTTAGATCAATGGTTTCTGCATATATACATAGAACCGCACCCCATATAACTATTGGAAATCACTTAAGCTGTCCTATGTCTGGCAGTAGCTGAAATGATGATGATGGTCAAGTTCAAGTCAACACTCACGCCTATAGCTCGAATATTCGATATTTTGAGTTGAGCCCTGATTATGTCGCCGACGGCCGATATGTCACGTGAAACGCGACCCTTGACGTTTGGCGACATTTGATAGTAATTTATTGATAGCACGTGAAATATCGCGGGTCCCTCTTATATCTGTAAGAACGGTGATTTATCATATCATCTTGAATGGTGTTATAAATCAATACCGTGAGGTACCCACAGGGTGAATAGTGCCTTCCACTGTACAAGGTGTCGTAAATAGGGCTAAGGTATCGGTATCGGTAAATATCCATCCGCAATAATGTAACTCAAATGCACACAACGGGGATGGGCAGCAGCATCCCCGACGCAAAAGCTGCGCTCTGTGATTGCCCAGCTAGGCAATTATGGTCAAAATTCCCAGCGGCGGAAATCTCCAGCGGTGGAATTCCAATGGCTGATATGATGGTGATAATAATATTATAAATACGTGTGCCTGTCTGTTCGTTCATCACCGTTACAGAACTAGACTGCTGAATTAGATGAAATATGGTCAGTGTACTTAATTACTTATTTAGATTTATACCCAAAAAGTCCATGGAGAATCACTTCGTCCGTTGTTGAATTCAGAATGAAAATTCGTTTGATAATTTTATAGTTATTTGTATTCCGATAATAATTAAATTTATCATTATTTGTTATAAAAGGTTTTTGTATTTAAGTTTATTTCTTGCTGTTATTGCCCATAATAAGAATAAAGGATTGACACGGTTCCAAGCTACATCAAGTTAAGTAAGCAATATTTAATCAAAATTGTTTCAGTGGTTAAGTCGTAAAAGCGTAAAAAAACAGACATTACAAGTCTATAATAATATTAGTTAATTGTGGGGTACCGGCAGAGTAAACCTGTGGTAGTCAGAGTACCTCCCTCAGAACCAGGTGTTGTTAGAGGCATCTGAGGTACCGGAATCGACAGATGGCGGTGTATCCATCCAAAACAGCGTAGCTCAAATGCTTCGTGGCGGGAAGGGGCAGCAGCTTTTCCGGTTGGTGCGAAGGTGCGAAGCAACACCGTGCGATTGCTACCACGCCTGCCCAACGCGTCAATTATGGGCAAAGTTCCCCCTTTTTAGGAAGGCCTATGTCCAACTGTAGACGTTCTGCGGCTGCTATGATGATGATGATGACTGTAAGGATAATTCAAATGCACATATATTATCTTCATGTTCCAATAAATGCATAAGGCAGAACTAAATAACGCATTTATATGTTTCGTTTGTCTAGGTTCAACGGTCAAAGGTCATCAGAACATGTGCTCGCCAAATTAGGGTTGCAACCTCTTTATGTATTTTATACAGGTACTACAATTGACGCCTACCCATCTCACAGCTTACATGTGCCCTTTAGAACATCCAGTCATAACTGTATATCATGGCTAATAGGGCTGCCTCAATTCTTTTAGAAATATGCCAGATTTTTTTGTTTTTTTTTTTTACGTGTCGCGGAGTAGTACGGCAAACCACTATAAAACCAGGTGAGTAGATTTGTTTTTCTCCTTGAACCAAGTGTGTATGAGGCGAACGTGGTTTCGGAATCAATAAATAACGGTTTGTCCAAAAATAGGATATCTTCTCATCACCACACTATTGCGTTATCTCGTAATGGTGTGGTGATGGAAGCAGCAGTCCCATCGTAAAGCTACGTTCCGCGATTGCTACCACGGCTGCCCAGCTCGGCAATTATGTGCAATATTACTACTTAACTGGGGCCTTCCCAGAAATATATGACTTATGACGAGAAATATATGAATTTCTGGCAAATATATGATATAATATAAGAACAGTAATGAACGTTCTACGGTTGTTATGATGAAGATCTTTACTATGCTGACTTTAAATCAATTACATTGGTCAAGCTTTTTTTTTTATTGGATCTCAAAATACTTGACGAAATTTATGGCTCATTCGATAGTATTCTTGTCTTGTGTGCCTTGGGTAAGAATCGAATCCACGATCTTCAGGCGAGCAAGGTCACAAGGAGCAAGGACCCTACCGACTACACCATCGGATCTTTTAGAATGTACGCATAAAACATATAACCCTTGACATTCCCCATTGAACTCCACATGTAGGGGGTCTCACTTTGTTCGCTTCATCCCACACAATTACACAATAGGTTAAGATCGATTGCGCTATAGAAATGTTTGTGGAAGGACTCAGAGGACTCAGAAGGATGCTAAAATACATATTTTTAGCATCCAGGCGCAGGGAAACACAACTATCACTAAGAAATAATTGTCCTGGGTGGGGATCGAACCCGTCTGCGCCATCGGGCGACGGGTGTGATCCTATCGACGAGCAACATCTTCATGTCACAAGGTTCGCAATGCGCTAGTGATATCTGGCAAGTGGCTGCGGTGACGCTTACTATCGCCCGGAACGTATGCTTGATTATAGAGATATATGACGTGTGCTGCACTAATATCTCTCAAGAACTCCTTAATAAATTGGATCGTCTATTAAACAACTGTATTCGTTTCATTTTCGGTTTGCGTAAATACGATCATATTTCCCATTACCGTTCACTTCTCGGCTGACTTCCTATTCGAGAACATCGCAAAATTCAAGTTCTAACTATACTATTTTCAATACTTTTTGATCCGTACGCACCAATTTACTTAAAGGACAGATTCAAATTCCTATCTTCCTCTCACGAACGTAATCTCCGTTCTTCTAATACTCTTTCGCTCTTAACTCCTCCTCACCACTCTAGTTTTTTTAAAAAATTCTTTTACAGTGACAGCTATACGACTCTGGAATGAGCTTCCGTTGAATATTAAGCAATCCCCAAACAAATTTAACCTGAAACACTGTCTCCGTACTTTATTTACTGATGCTGCTTCTCAAACTTTATAACCCTATTTCTGATGTACGTTATTTTTTGTATATATATATACATATATATATACATATATATATATATATATACATATATATATATATACATATATAAATGTATATATTATATATTTTTATATCATATGCATTTATTGCGTTTATTTATACAAATATGTTTGCCACGTTTATTTATTTTGTATATATATTGCCTGCACCACTATATATATACTCGTATATTTTTCAGTTTTGTGTAATGGTTGACTGGGAGATAATGCCATCTGGCATTAAGTCCGCCATTTGTAACATTTTGTGCAATAAAGTTAAATAAATAAAAAAAAAAAATATATATATATATATGTATTTTTATATCATATGCATTTATTGCGTTCATTTATACAAATATGTATGCCACGTTTATCTATTTTGTATATATATT